>WOXC01005887.1:0-476328 GCA_011680675.1 Gymnobelideus leadbeateri | reverse complement strand
TTTATTAATTTCTGTTTTACATCATTCATTTCCGCCAGATTTTGAGTTACAATCATTTCCCCCCCATTATTCCCCTACCCAACCTCCCAGAATAGCAGTCCCACAAGATATCGCTTCCTCCAATCTGCTCTCTCCCATACCTTCTCCCATACCCCCTTCGACTTTTCCATTAGAGGAAGGTGAATCTTTGTGTCCCAATGCCTGCACATCTTATCTCCCAATTACAAGCAAAAGAATATTAATAATAGTATTTATATATATTTGAAACATTTAATGTTAAGACCTCGAATTTCAGATCCATTTCCTTCCTCCCCTTGTCACCCATTCCCTCTTGGGATATAAGTAATTCAGTATATGTTGTACATGTCTAGCTATGCAAAACATTACCATAGTAGATATATTGTACAAAGCTGCTTATAATTCCCTCCCACTCATCCCACCCCCCACCTGGTCCATTCCCTACATGATCCTGTCCCTCTTCTATAGTGGGTACTTCCAATCCCCTCCCCAAGGACGCCCTCTCATCCCCTTCCCCATCTGCTGCAGGTTGAGATATCCCATTTAATATGTATGTCATTTTCTCCCTAAACCAAATTCAATGTGAATGTGGTTTTGCCTTTTTAGCCTTCCTTATTCTCCCCCTCCTTTGCAACCACTTCCCCTACATGAGATAGTTTACCCTACCATGTCTCTCCCCATCTCCCCTTGCCACTTTCCCTCTCACCTCATAATTTCATCCCTTGAGTATTCTCCCTACCCAACAAATTCAACCTATGCCCTCTATCCAATATAACTGTAATATACACACATTCACATATGTATTCATATGACCACACCCCCTTCTTCCATTATTTTCATAGTGAGAAAGATATCATCAGTCACAGTTATTGCTTTTCCACATAGGAATGAAAATAGTTCAACTTTGATAAGTTCCTTTTGATTTCTTTTCCTGATTACCTTCTCAGGCATTCTTCCTTCTTGTGTCTGGATGTCAAATTTTCTATTCAATTCTGGTTTTTCTCAAGAAATGCTGAAAGTCCTCATTCCACTGAATGACCACACTTTCCCTGAAACAAAATACTCAGTTTTGCTGGGTAGGTGACCCTTGGGTTCATTCCCAGTTCTTTGCCCTCTGGAATATCATATTCCATGCCCTTCTATCCCTCAGTGTAGAAGCTGCCAGGTCCTGGGCTATTCTGATTGTGTTTCCACATATTGAAATCGTTCTTCCTGGCCACTTGTAGATTTTCTCTTGATCTGGAATTCTGGAACCTGGCTATAACATTCCTGTAGTTTCTTTTTGGATTTTTTCAGGAGGTGATCTGTGGATTCTTTCAACCTCTATTTTGCCCTCTGGATCTAAAACATCAGGGCAGTTTTCCTTGAGAATTTCTTGAAGGGTGATTTCTAGGTTCTTTCCTTGATCATGGCTTTCAGGTAGTCCAATAATTTTTAAATTGTCTCTCCTGGATCTATTTTCCAGGTCAGTGGTTTTTCCCATGAGATATTTCACATTGCCTTCTAATCTTTCATTTGTTTGGATCTGCTTAACAGCATCTTGATTTCTCATAAAGTCATTAGCTTCCATTTGCTCCAGTCTAACTCTCAAGGAATGAATCTCCTCAGTGAACTTCTGAGATTCTTTTTCCATCTGGCAAATTCGACTTTTTAAGGCATTCTTCTCCACATTGCCCTTTTGGGCCTCCTTTGCCATTTGAGTTAGTCTATTTTTTAAGGTGTTGTTTTCCTCAGTCAGGCTGTTGACCCTCATTTCATACTTTTCCTGCATCCTTCTCATTTCTCTTTCCAATTTTTCCTCCACTTCTCTTATTTGATTTTTAAAGTCCTTCTTAAGGTCCTCTATGGCCTGCAAACCTCTCATGTTTTCCCCTGGGGCTTTTGGAGCAGGACTTCTGACCTCACAGTCCTTTTCCTGCTCTATGCCCCCAAAATAGGAGTCTAGGGTTGCATTTTTCTGTTTCCTTTGCCTTGGCATGTTGCCACTTAATTACTTGACTTTTGGGCTTGTTGCCACACTATGGCTTTAAGGCCAGAGAGGAATTTTCGTCCCGAACGTGGGGGGCAACTTCCGTTTCTGGCAAGCTGTAAACCCACCCACAACTTCCACCCTAGATCACAATCCAGATCCAGGGAGGTTAAAGCAAGAGCGATTACCCCCCCAAGACTGATCGCTGGATCTCCCTACAAATTTGCAGGCTGGGAGCGGGAGCTGCCTCTGAAAACTACAAAATGGAGTTTGTCCTTAGCGGCTTCTAGCCCCCAGGGGAGGGAGCCGACGCATTCCCTAATACCAGTCCCAAAGTCCATAGGGCACTAGCCTCTTACTTTGTCCTAGGCATGTCTATGTTGATAATTCTGGAGTCGCCACAGCTCCTGGTGTTCTGGGGTTCCTCCAGCTGGCTGCTGGCCCTGCCGCCTTGGGGCTAAAACCTCGGCTCACGCGGACCTGGGCTCGGCTCGGCTCCTGCACTCTGCGCGCTGCCAGGTCCCAGACCTCTGCGCTGGTCCTTCCTGCAGGGCTGCTGGGCTGTCCTCAGCGGGAGGTTAGCTTCTCTGTGTCGTTCTGTGGGTGCTGGGGCTCCAGAAGTTGTTCAGAGTCCCCTTTTACATAGTTTGTGGGGAATCTGGGGGCAGAGAGGCTTGGACGAGCTGTTTCTACTCCGCCATCTACAACCCTGTCCCTTTTCAAACGTATGTGCTACCAGCTTCCCTCCCCCCCAACCTACTCTCCCCTCCGTCATTCCCCTCTCATCCCCTTCCCCCCTCTCCTGTAGGGTGAGATACCCTATTTAATGTGTATATCATTCCCTCCCTAAGCCAAATTCAATGAGAGTAAAGTTGACCCATTCCCTTTTGCCATCCTGTTCTTCCTCTCCGTTGAAACAGTTTTCCCTTGCCTCTTCTATATGAGATAATTTATGAGGTTTTCTTGACAAATATACTGGAGTGGTTTGCCATTTCCTTTTCCAGTTCATTTTACAATTGAGGAAACTGAGGCCAAAAAGTTAGTGACTTGCCCAGGGACACACAACTACGAAATGTCTTGAGACCAGATTTGAACTCAGGAAGATGTGTTTTCCTGGCTTCTGGCCCTGTGCTTTCTTCACTGTGTCACCTAACTGCCTGACGTTAAAACTACACACAGGTGATAGTCTGTTCAGAGAATCTCTAATTCATCCTTTATTTTATTTCCACATAATAAAACCTGCCATTGCCTTTAACTGCAAATTAACTTGACTAACTTCCCACTTTAAAAGTAGCACTTCTTATTAGGCCTCTAAGGAAAATGTAGTGGTAATTTTTTTTTTTTTTTTTTGCTTTTTTGGAGGGCAATTGGGGTTAAATAACTTGCCCAAGGTCACATGGCTAGGTTTTGGTTTTTTGGTTTTTTTTGTTTTTTTTGTATGTGCATTAAGTTTCTGAGGCCGGATCCGAACTCAGGAGGTAAATTTTTTAATTTGTGGTAAAAGCATTCAGAACTAAAAGATACCAGTTTCTTCTTTTAAGCATTGTTACAATCTTTATGTTCAATTTTAGAGAAAGAATTCTTGGTTCCATCATTTTGCCTGCTGCTGTTAGTTTTTAACATGATCATAACATATTAGTAGAATAAGCCTATTTCTTTGAATTTGGAAAATTATTTCATCTTAAGTAGATTTTCAAGTAATTGCTAACAAATAAAGATGAGACTTGTCTTATTATAGAGCTAACTTTTCTTGGCTTTTTCTCTGAGATGGCAGTGTTGAACATTTTTTACTTAACTGTGATCTGAACAATTGAGTTGCCCAATCCATTGGACCTAATCCCAAACCATTTGAAATGGGGCTCTCTGTTCTGTGGACATATGTAAGACTAAATATAAGAGATCATCAAATATATTTTTGTAACCTAATGCTAGTTTTATTTTAAGAATTTGTCACAAATGAGAAGATTAGAAACTCTGCCAAAATTCAGTTAAATATAATGAACATACTGTCAATCCAGATCATACCTGTTAACGAAATCGAATGTTAAATCTACCTGTTTAAAGAAAACTAATTCCTTTATATGGAAATCATTTCCCAAAAAAAAGTCCTGGTCTAGTTAACACATTTTCCTACTTCTTGCTTTTACAGATTGAATGTAGGGTAGGCACCTGTGAACTGTCCCCTGAGGAAACGCCCATTATCAACATAAATTGGCATCAAGCCTTAGCTTCCTAGAAATCTGAAACTTTCAAGTGATTTGCCTAGGATCAAAAGTAGAAATGGAACCCAGGGCTTCCTGGTTTTTACACCAGCTGTCTACCACACCACCTCTCAGATTCAATGTAGCAAGGTATTTTGGTCAAATCCATTTCTTGCTTGCTTTGAGCCAAAAATATGTATAAATTTTGCATTTAACCAGGAATAATTTTGACTATTAATGTCTAGTCTACCAGGAAGGAGGTGTTTTATTCATCCTACTTTTTTTTTTTAACTTTAAACAGGGTTTGGCAATTAGTTTGAGCCATTTTACCATTTGGAAAGACTCAAAAGAATTATAATGCACAGTAGTCTCTTAGGGGAAAAAGCTTTTAGATTTGGAATATTGCCCATCATTAAAATGAAAGCTTGAGTGACTCATAAGTCAGTGTTGGAGTCATAAATTTAGAGTGAGAAGAATCCTTAGAAATCATCTACTTGTAGATCAAAATTTTGCATTTTGTACAATAAAGGTCCAGAGAGTTAAAATAACTGTTTACTAATTTTTGCCAACTGAGTTATTAATTGTAAAGTCATTTGTCTTCAATAATATTCAAAACTTGAACTTTCCTTAATATAAAGTCAAATAATTTGTATCCACATTAAAAGGAAGGCACTAGTTCTAGTGAATATTAAAAAACTAAAAAAATTTTTATTACACTTAAAACCCTAGTTAGGACAAACTCAACTATAAGAGCAAGAAGAGATTCTGGTTCATGTAAGTTCTAACAATACATAAAGTGAAAGTTTAAGAAGCCCGTGTAAGTATTTCTAATATTTCCCGGTTAGATTATGTTGAAAATTAACTCATTTTGGGAAACTGACTTTTAGTAATATCAAAGAAGTGGGAATTCTGCCTAAGTAAGACCTTAACAGTTAAAAGTTTGCTTATGTATCCCTCCTTTTATAATAATTTTTATCTTTTGCTTTTATGTCATCTTTATTTTCAAATATAACCTTTCTCCCCTTCCCAACCCAGAGAGCCACTACTTATAACAAACAAACAAACAAAAAAACACAAAGAAAAAGAAATGGAGGAGGGTAAGAAGTTCAGCAAAACTAATCAGCACATCAGTTAACTCTAACATTATGTCCAATGTGTTCCACACCTATTGTCCTCCTACTTCTGCAAAGTAGCAAAGTTGCCAACCTTGATAGGTATAATTACACAGCATTTAGTAAGTTTTCCCATGTTTCTCTCTTCATATTATTCCCTACAGTACGTTAAAACTTCATTATATTGACATACTACAATTTGATTAGCTATTCCCCAATTGATAGACATTTCCAGTTATTTGCTACTACTAAAAGTGCTACTATAATTATTTTGATATGTATGAAACCTTCCTATCTTCTTGAGGTTATATATCTAGTAATGGTATCTTTAGATCAAAGGATTTGAGCATTTCAGTTTCTATTTTAGTATAATTATAGGTAAGTCAACAGTATATTAATGGGTGTGTCTCTCTACATCCTTTCTACTATTCCCATCTTTTTTTGACTTGGACAGTTTGTTGTTTCAAACCTTTATTTCTTAATATAATTTATTGAATTTTTAATATGCACATAAAGTTTCCATAAGTAAAACATTTTAAATGTTTAGTTTTATGAGTACAAAAAAATATTCTCCAAAAAAATTTGAGTTTATGGAACATAAATGTGACACATGAAACTTCCTATTTGAAGGAATGACCTTTTTTAAAAAGTTCATTTTGAGAGGAAGTGATTTTTTAAATTTGTATTTACAAAAGCTTAAGTCATATGTAGAATCATAGAGCTGGAAGAATATCTTTGAGGTCGTCTAGTCTAAATTACTGATCTTTTTAAAGAAATTATTATCCTGAACTCAAAACACAAAAAAGCATTTCTTTATACAAAGTACAAAAAAGGAGGGCTGCATATAAAACCATAAATCTCCGTATCTCCTGCTTTTTGTTTATATGTGTATCCAACTTGTTCAAAACTGTCCCTGTTTGCTTCTTCTGAGCTTCCTTCTGTGTTCTGTGCACATCTAAGAAATGATGAAGTGGCCCTCTTTTTTCTTTTCTCTTTTTTTTTTTTTTGGCATTACCTGTCAGTACTTGTCTCTTCCCTCAAAATCCCTAATGCCAAATTAGAAACAAAGGGGAAGAAAAATCCCTTTTACTAACCAAATCATCAAGCAAAACATATACCCGGTAACCTGTGTCCAAAACTACCTTGCCTTCCAAATCTTGAGTCTATCACTTCTTTGTGAGAAGAGACATAAGCTTCATCATAGGTAAATGTATCTCTCCAGGTGCTTGGTTATTTCTTTGATCACAGTTCTTGAGTGTTTCAAGTATTTTATTTCTCTTGGTTCTTCTCACTTCTCTCTGCATCTTTTTATACTTCACAGAATTCTTTCAAAGTGTATCATATTCCATTGCATCCATGTGTTAACATTTTTTCAGCTATTCACCAATTGATGAATACCTCCCTTTAAATGGTTTCTCCCTTTTATTCCATTCAGGATCAGGAAGTTTGTAGTGAGACTATTTCCTCCCCAATATTCTCCCTCTTAACCTTCCTCTCCCTATTCATTCCTTGTTTGATGTACAGGTTGTCCCAAAAGTCTTAGTGTAGTTTTTGGCTTTTAAGTTTTACATCAAACTTTTATTTGTAAAAGTTGTATGAGTTTTCATCCAGTTCAGTGAGGTTTATAGTTCCCATTCACCCATGTTTGTATACTCTTCTCTCACCAATGCTTCTTCCTCCTTTCTATACTAGTATGCTTCTATTTTTACCTTAGCTTTTCCTTATTAACTCCATCAATACCTTTTAAAGACATTAAGGTTCTGAAGTGAAAGTTTTTCTTAAAACCCTGCTAGAATGCTAACCCCTCATTATTTGTTCATATTTTCCTTTCTAGATTCTCTTGGATCTTCACTTTGAATTTCAAAGTTGTTTCTCAGCTGTGGACTTTTAATCAGAAATACTTGAAAATCCCCTATTCTGTTAACAATCCATCTTTTTCCCTGTAGAATTATGCTCAGCTTTGCAAGATAAGTTATAGTAAATAAATAAAATAAATAGTAAATCTGTCTTTTTTCCCTTTTTGGAATATATTCCAACACATCTTGTTTATAAAAGAAGCTGCCAGGTTTTATATGGTCCAGGCTGGTGATTACAGTTTCATTTTTTTTTTCTTAACTTTGATTTGGAGGCTCTAGATTTTGGCTATGACATTTGTGGGACCTTTCTTTTAGGATTTATTTTGTGAGGTGATCAATAGATTCTTTTTTTTTTTACTTTGCCCTATGGAACTAATCGATGTAGAGGATTTTCATTTATCATTTCTTGAAACATAATGTCCTGGGTTTTTTTAAGTCATAGTTTTCAGAGAGTACAGTGATTCCTAAGTTATCTCATTTTCCATATCAGTTTTTTTATAGCATACATCTTCTAGTTTTCCAATTAAATGTTTTGATTTTAATATTTCTTGCAGTCTCAGAGTCATTGGTTCCCATTTGGGTCTATTCTACTTGTAGTTCATTACTTTAGTGCTTTGCCACTTTATCTTTTAAGTTTTACTCTACTTTTAGTTTCTTCCTCAAGAACATTTATTTTTTAATTTTTTAAATTAAAAAAAAATTTTTTTTTTTTTTTGCTTTTTGGAGGGCAATTGGGGTTAAATAACTTGCCCAAGGTCACACGGCTAGGTTTTTGTTTGTGTGTTAAGAGTCTGAGGCCGGATCTGAACTCAGGTCCTTCTGACTCCAGGGCTGGCACTCTACTCACTGCGCCACCCAGCCGCCCCCATTTATTTCATTAAAAAAAAAATCTCTTGCTTCCTTTCTTCTGGGTATTCATATAATATTTTTTTTTTTTTTTTGCTTTTTGGAGGGCTATTGGGGTTAAGTAACTTGCCCAAGGTTACACGGCTAGGTTTTTTTATTTGTGTGTGTTAAGTGTTGGAGGCCGGAACCGAACTCAGGTCCTTCTGACTCCAGGGCCGGCGCTCTACTCACTGCGCCACCTAGCCACCCGTATTCATATAATCTTTATGGAAATCCATTTTTTTCCATTGAGCCCCTACTTGCAGTTATTGTTATTCTCTAGGTTAGATTTTTGGGTATCACTCGATCTTTATCTTCAGAACCTTCTTTGCTGTTTTTAGACAGAATACTAAGGACCTTGGAACCCCTAGGTCTAGAGTGTCTGGTTCTGAATCCTGTAACTACATAGGTTACTTCCACTCCCACTGGCATCTCAGGGTCTACTCTTTGGGTTCCAGCCACCCTGGGACTGTGTTAGGGCAGTTCTCCATCTTGTTGCCCTGGGAGAAAGAGCCTTATAGAAAAATGTGGCTAACTGGTAATCTATATGTAGTCTTGTTTGCCTGAAGGGGCATTGACTTTGTTGGTCACTTTTTTTTAATTGTCTGTGGACTTCAGATTTTTTTTTTGCCTTTTTTTTTTTTTTTTTTTGGAGGGAAATTGGGACTAAGTAACTTGCCCAAGGTTACATGGTGGACTTCAGATTTTGGGGGCATTTCTGGGTTTAGTCACTGTAATTTCTCATTTATTAATTATTTTTCAGTCCAGTGAGAATTTTTAGGTATTTACTAGAGCCAAGTGTGTGGGAGCTAGGCTTTCCACTTCCAGATGAGCAAACTAGCCCACAGAAGGTAGGACTTGCCCCAGTATATGCAAAGGAGTGACAAAACCTAATAAACAGCTGAATCAGAATTTGAATACAGGTTCTCAAACTTCAGATTCATTCTTTTTTCCAATATACCATGCTGCCTTACTTACACAAGTGTCATTTATTTGTAGATTTGGGACTGGAAGACACTTGGGGCTATCTCATCTAACCTCTTTATTTTGTTGATGAGAAAGCAGGCTCACATAGAAGCAGGGACTTGGCTCAAGTTCACACATATAAGTTGAGCCAGGTTTTGAACCTAGGTTTTCTAACTCAAGATCCAGTGTTCTCCCTTACACCTTCATGCTACCTACTTCAGAATATCTGCCTAATCAAAGTATCTCTTTTCCTTGAATCTCTCTTATTTACTTTAACAATACTAATGTACTCCTAGAATATAAGCATAAAGTCATGGTGCTAAATAAGAACTCTTCAATATATCATATTAATGAAAACACTTGTTCTCTTTTCCAAACTTCCATTAAAATGATAATGAAGAAATTTGGGGGTTTCTTGACTGATATTTTCAGTTTGCCTTGAATTTTTAAATTAAAAGGCCTATAAGGCAGCATGATATACTGAATTTGGAGTATCTCAGAGCTGGGTTTTTAATTCTGGCTCTGCCGCTAATTCCCTATGACTTTGAACATGTCACCTAATTTATTTATGCTTCAGTTTCCTAGTCTGTAAAATTATGGGATTGGCCTAGATGACCTCCAATGTCCCTTCAAGACCTAAATCTATGATCCTAAGTTTTTAACAATTCAGATTTTTTTTTTTTGCTGCTAAACTGAAAGAGCATTTTTGTCTTAAAGGGGTTATTGGAAGCACCTGCTTTTCATTGCTATACATTTTGGGAAAAGCATCTAAAAATTAGAAAATAGATCCATTGCCTCCAAACCTTTCTTCTTCCTATCTTTGCTGTTTCTGTTGAAGGGTTTACTATTCTATTCTAACCGGTTTTCCACCTCTATAACACTTATCTGTCTCCTCTCCGTTCATAGAGCTAAAACCCTCATCATCTCTCACCAGGACTATTGACCATTGTAGTATCCTCCTCATTGTTCTCCCTCCTTCTTAAAACTCCTCTCTTCATTCTGCCCTCTATTTAGCTGCCTGTTAGTGCCAACATGATATTCACAACACCTATGGTGGCTTTGAGTGTGCCAGCATAATTCTGAATTGCAAAGTATAACAGACTCTCCACATGGAAGACAGGACCAAAACATTTATTCAAATACCAGAAAGCCAAATCCATAATAGCAACAAAGAAATCTATATACAATAACAGTGCAGGGGGTACTGCCATCCCCAAGCCTTCCCCCTTCTATGGCCTTCCCATAAACGAACAGAGCTCACTGCCTGCATCCTCTTTCTCTCTAAGCTCTAACTTCTCTCTCCCAGCTCTGACTACTGGAACCAACTTCCTCTCAGATCTGCTCCACCCTTCCCTCCAAGGTTCAGCAAGCTCCTCCCACCACAGATTTACGTGCCTCAGGCTTCCAAGTGCCTCAAGCAGGTCACATGGGCCTATTAATGGATGGGGAAGATCTTCCCATTAAGTAAAAATACATTAACAATGCACTGACAAACTGATCTTCCAAAAGCAAAAAACTAACCATGTTGCTCCCCTTATGCATGAAGGTCCCACATGAGGTTCCCCACTGCCTTTGGGATAATAGTCTGCTCTGTTTGACATTTACAGCTCTTCATAATGTTGATCTACCTTCCTTTTTTCTAGGCTTATTGTACATTACTTCTCTTCCTGCAATGTGCAGTCAGTCCAAACTGACATCCAAATTCCTGTTCCCCATGTGGGTCATTTTATCAACTATCTTCATTTCTTCTATGACTTGGAATACACTCCCTCCTCTGCCTTACTACATGGATTACTTAATCTTTCTTTGAGGTTCACACAGTACCAGCTCCTCCATGAAGTTTTTCCTAATTCTTACAGTTACTTGTGTCTTCCCCCTGGAAATCACAGTGTCTCTGTGTGTATATATATCCAGGTTCTAATCATTTCCTTCCAGGGAATGTAAACGTGAGAGCAGGGGCTGCTTTGTTTTTGCTTCTGTGTCTCCAGGGTCTAGAGCAATTCCTGCTACATAAGCATTAATGATGCTTGTTGAATGAATAATGACTGTATAAGATAGGCTTTCTAATTGCTTGAAGCAGGTTTTTTGAAGAGGCAATAAGTTTTGTATTCATAATTCACTGTGTTTTAAGCAGGTATATCCTTAGAAATGACTAAAGCAACTTGTTAATTTGGTTCAGAAGTAAATAATAGAATGGTTATTACTTCAAGTGACTTAAAAGCATTATTTGTTATACTTTTATTATGGTTTAGATCAGGAAATATATGTCATCACTGCCAAGTTGGACTTCTTAATTTCTTCCCAAATCTATACTAAGTAGTAATTATTTCACTGGTAGAGGGAATTATATTTAGAATAGCTTATGAGTTTCATTCATTTCCTGTTTATTGAAACCTATTATGTGTGAGGTGACTAAAAATGCTTTTTTAAAAAATAGTGGCAATAAAAAAGAATGTACTGTGAATTAAATGGGACTAGTGTGGTTAAAAAAGGAGAGAGAGGGGCGGCTAGGTGGCGCAGTGAGTAGTGTTGGCCCTGGAGTCAGAAGGACCTGAGTTCAGATTCGGCCTCAGACACTTAATGCACCCACAAACAAAAACCTAACCGTGTGATCTTGTGACCTTACTTAACCCCAATTGCCCTCCAAAAAGCAAAAAAAAAAAAAAAAAAAGAGGGAGAGAGAAGAATCTTTTTAAAAGCCATTAATTGCTAAGTCATTCAAAGTTTTACTACTTAACTAACCATTAATTAGTTATTTGAGCCTGGATAAATTGATTCTCCATTCTGGGCCTATGTCCTCGTCTGTTTAATAGAGGACTGTACCAAACTGTCTCTTAAGGTTCCTTCTAGTTTTGACATATTGTATTATAAGGTCTCTTCCAACTTGAACATTCTTTAATCTGTACGATCCTGCTATTTTTATAGTGTAAGTGCTAATATGCTGAAATGGTGCTTTACAGACTCAAAAATACTTTCATATCCATAATCTTCTAACCCTTAACAACTATATCAAGCAAGCAGAACAGGTCTTCCTATTTACAGGTGAGGTAAAAGAACATTAGGGAAATAATGTAATTTAGCATGATTTAGTTTTATTACTTAATGAACATTGGTAAGAGTGCTTGTATTGTAAACAGGGCACTGTTCTGGATACCGTTGAAAACACAATGCTACATAAAATGTTACTTTGTCATCATGTACCTTACAGCCCAGTAGGTGTTTAAGTTATAAACACAAAGAACTAGTACAGTTTTTCATGCATTTGTCAGAAAATGAAAAATGTTGTATATAGTCTTGAGGGGGATGGGCCTTACCTTCTTGGAGTGGGTCAGGCTTAGAAATCCTTAAAGTGCTATCTAAGTGTAAATATTTAGTTCATGGAACAGGTGGCTTTAAATAGATAGGAATTCAACAGGCAGAGGTAAGATATTCCATGCATAGGGAAAAGCACCATGTAGACAAGAGTGAAAGATGTAATGGGAGAAAAACAGTCCAATTTAGCTAGAATGTGGAGTAACATGGAGGTGATAAGATATGGCCAGAAAATTAGAGTGGTTTTAAGGCCCTTAATTAGCAACCTAAAGGAATTTTCACTTAATTGGTTGCTATTAGGGAGTCAATGATGGTTTGAATAGTGGGTTACTGGGATCAAAGCTGTACATAAGTATTGTGCTAACAGTCATATCAAGAGTTGTTTGGCCATCCAAGACAACAGTGAAGGACTTGTGATAAAAAATATTATCCATACCCAAAGAAAGAACTGATGGTGTCTGAATGCAGATGGAAGCATACTTTTTTTTTACTTTATTTTTCTTGAGTTTTTGTTTTCTTTCACAATATGATTGTTATGGCTATGTTTTGCATGACTAAACATGTATAACTGATACTGAATTGATTGCCTTCTCAATGAGAGAGGGTGGGGAGGAGGGGAGAGAATTTGGAAAGTTTTAAAAACAAACGCTAAAAATTGTTTTTTTAACATGTAACTGGGGGGAAATAAAATACTAAATAAGAAAAAGTCGTTTGGAGGGGGTAAGGGTATGGAAGGGAGATGAAGGTCTGGTAGGATACTCTTATAGTAGGATCTGGTAGGGTCAATTGATAACAAGAGCCTATAGAAATGTGTTAGCAATAGCAGTTGAAAAGAAGAAACCAGATGTGAGAACTGTGGAGGTAGAATCAATGGGTCTTGGTAACTGAATATGAGAGGTGAGGCAAAGAGAAGCTAAGTTTTACACATGTTGACTTTGAGGTGATGATGGGATATTCAGGTGGAGCTTCCTTGTAGGCATTTGGAAATGCAGAGAAATGTAGGTAAGAGTCTGAATTTACCATTTAGTGTTTTTTGTTTGGAGGGGGGAAGGCAAGGCAACTGGGGCTAAGTGACTTGCCCAGGGTCACACAGCTAGTTAAGTGTCAAGTGTCTGAGGTCAGATTTTAACTCGGGTCCTCCTGACTCCAGGTCCAGTGTTCTATTCACTGTACAGCCTAGCTGCCCCCATTTAGTTTTACTTACAGTTAATTCACCCAAATCAGCTCTGTCTTCACCATTTATCAATTAGGTAGCAAATGTGACTGTAGCAAGAAAATGTAGGCATGCCAATATACTGTTGGAGCAATGAATTATTTCAGCCATTCTCAAAAGCAATTTGGAATTAGGATTTGGTTGTTTTTTTTTTAAAGCAAAATTTTCATAATCTTTGGTCCATATATTATATGTATACACACACACACACACACCCATATATCTTAAAGGAGGCCAAAGACAGGATGAAATGGCCCATGTACACTAAAATATTCATAATAGTGAATTTTGTGGCAGCAAAGAATGGGAAACAAAAGTTTCCTTTCAATTGGGTAAGGACTAAATAAATTATGGTACGTGATTGTAATGGAATGTTATAACACTGTAAGAAATAACAAATAGGGAGAAAACATGAGAAGGAAAACCAAGAGAATATATATACAATGATAAGTATATAAATTGAAAAATTTTTTAAATGGTATTTGGGTGTGGCTAGGTGGCACAGTGAATAGAGCACTGGCCCTGGAG
The DNA here is from genome assembly GCA_011680675.1 of Gymnobelideus leadbeateri. Classification (NCBI taxonomy): domain Eukaryota; kingdom Metazoa; phylum Chordata; class Mammalia; order Diprotodontia; family Petauridae; genus Gymnobelideus; species Gymnobelideus leadbeateri. The sequence continues at coordinate 462,268 of WOXC01005887.1, read as the reverse complement.
TCAGGAGGACCTGAGTTCAAAAATGGCCTCAGACACTTAACACAAAAACTAGCCGTGTGATCTTGGGCAAATCACTTAATCCCAATTGCCCTCAAAAAGCAAAAAAAAAAAGATGTTTGTGTGAAATTAAAACGACAAATTTTCACCCTGGAAAAGTGGATAAAATATACCTCCCTCCCTTCATTGAAGAGGTCAAGGTGTAGGATGTTGCATATATAAACTATTGGTGTGTTGGTTAGGTTTTTTTTTTTTTTTTGGAGGGGGGAAGGCAAGGCAGTTGGGGTTAAGTGACTTATCTGAGGTCAGATTTGAACTCAAATCCTCCTGACTCCAGGGCTAGTGCTCTATTCACTGTGCCACCTAGATGCCCTGTGTTGCTTAGTTTTTAAAAGTTCTTTTCCCTCCTTTTTAATCTTTGGTAAGTGGGGAGGGCTCGCTGGAAGGGGAAGAAGAATATTTCACTGTAAAAATAGGCATTAATAAAAAGATTTTTTAATTAAAAAGAAGGGAAACTTACAGATGATACACTGCAATAAATATATGTGTGCATATATATAATATGTATGTGTGTATGTATGTATGTATGTATGTACACATATGGACACACACTAAATACTGATAATCCCAGAACTTTGAACACCCAAATTACAAAATTGATAAATCTACCAGCATGTATTATGTCAGGCATTAGGGATACAAAAACAAAAATGAGACAGTCTAACCTCATGCTTTCTAAGTGAAATGACATATAAATATAAGTTCATGCAAAATGCAAGATAATTTGAGAGAGGAAAGCACTAAGAGTTGGGGAGAACAGGAAGCCTTCGTGGAGACGGCAATAAATACTTAAACTTCATTATGGTTTTTTGTTTTGGTTTTTTGGTTTTTTTTGCTTTTTTGGAGGGCAATTGGGGTTAAGTAACTTGCCCAAGGCTAGGTTTTTGTTTGTGTGTGCATTAAGTGTCTGAGGTGGGATCTGAACTCAGGTCCTTCTGACTCCAGGACCGACGCTCTACTCACTGCGCCACCTAGCCACCCCTTAAACTTCATTATGAAAGAAACTAGGGATTCCAGGCATGGGGGACAAACAGCCTACACAAAGGCATCATCTAGGTGGAAGCAATTTCAACTGAATGACAATTTCAGAAATCAGATTGCAAAAAGTTTAGCAGGTGAAAAGGAGAAGTGGATGAAACAAGCACAAACTGCTTTTTCAAGAAATTTGAAAAAGATGATATAGGATAATAGCCTGAGGAGATTTTAGGATGTAACGAGGTGTTTTTGTTTTTTGTTTTTTTTTTTTAAGGATGAGACTTGGGCATGCTTGAAAGCAGTAAGGAAAGAACCAGTAGAAAGTAAGGGTGAATGATGGGGTTAATAATGTAAGTTGCAATCTGCTGGAGAAGATGGGAGGGAATGGATTCGAGTAAAGAGATTGGTCATGGCAAGAAGAATTGGCCACCTCTGTCAGAGACTGGTGGAAAGGATGAAAAAGTAGAAAAGGATGTTAAATGACTTCAATTTTCTCAAGAGTCAATGTCCTCAAGAGGGAGAGGTGTGGGATGTTTGAAAGAAGAGATTTGGAAGAGCTTCTGTGGGGAATGAGAAAGGAGATCAGCTAGGGAGGAGTAAAAGGACTCCCTTTCTTCAGTCAGAGCCTCCTTGAAATTGGATAACTTGAATTTAAAATGTGCACAACTGTGTTGTATGATTTCCTCTACTCCCTTCAGGACATGATAATGGGAGGAATCCAGGGTTTAGAGAAAGAGGAAGTCTCATTACAAAAGAATATATTATCAAACAGCCATTTAGCTTTAATGGCTATTTGAGAATAGAGAAGTTATGTACCTTCAGGTCCTTGATGTGGACCCTGAGTGGAGACTACTTGAAATAAAGGAATCCTCCCATTACTCCCTCAGCCCTGCTCCTGTAACTGGGATCATGCAGGGGTTAGCCCCAAAATAAAGGTCTGTCTGAGTTCAAGGGAGGAGCATCTAGATTGGGTCTGACATTGCAATCTGCCAGTTGAGTGAATACTTGGACCAGGCAGAAGCCAGGGATAGACAATAGCAGGCAAGATTGGCTGAACCCAACCCAATACAGTGCTGCGGTTGAGGCTGGAAAATGGAGATCAAGCAGAGGGCCTTTGAGATGGATCCTGCTTACTGAACTTTGTACTCTACCATTTAAATTACCATTTGTGCCAAACAGGCTAAAAGTAGACAGTAGTAAGAGAGGTTGGAGAGATTAAAAAATTGTACAGAGGGACAAGTAGAGATTATTTGCCATAAGAGCTAAGCAAAAGGAGGAGGAAAAGGATGAATGAGTGACTGGTAAAGCAAAGGGAGTTCCCCTTCCCCTCCTCCTTATCCTCAGATCACTATGAATGTATGAGATCACAGGGAGGCCAAATTAACATGGCTGATGCTGTGTGGGACAGAAATGGATATTTTGATACTAGTTTTTCTCCACTGGAAATGTTTCACCAAGCAGCTGTTTTTCTTTCTTTCCTGGGTTTTGCTCTAAGAACCTTCAGCAATGCTAGACGTGGGCAGGGGAATAACAATCTGGAGAGATGTCCTCATTTATTTCCCTTTCACCAGGTCCATTCTGGGACCCTGCTGGTATGGGGGGACAGATATTGGCTACATCTGAAGGGCAGCCCTGCAGAGCCAAGGTTGGAGGTAGTTTTGGAAAATCAGAGACTGTGTTGGAAGCTCAAATGCCTCCAACTTGCTCATTGTTAGTGATCTGAAGCTCCCTCTCACAGAACCAACAACCTACCAGAAACACTTTTGTTCAGGATTGATTGCAGAAGACCAGAAGCTTGTGGAAGACTTTATTTGGAAAGATAGTTAACATTTATATAACCCTTTAAAGTTTGCAAAGTGCTTTACAAATATTATGTCATTTTATCCCCACAAGTACCCTGGAAAGCGGGGTGAACAAAAGTTCTAGTCGTTGGAGTAACTGCTTTCTTCTCTGAGGCATTCAATTAAATGCTAAACCTACACAGGCAGGTAAACCAGAGAAACTTCATCTGTTCTGGCAGAGACTTTAGTGATTCTTGAGGTTGCATATCCAGTGGAGTCTAAATATAAGGACCACCCAGAGTAGGTTAGATGAAGTTTCAAACAAGATTGACTTGGTGATGCCCTTTGTTTTGAAAGGTCCTATAGGTGGAGGGGTCTTCTATTTGTTGGAAACTATAACTTACCCCTAATTCAATTAAAGTTCTTTTGTAACATATTTTTCAATGATCAAAGTTCCCATCATTCAAACTTGGACCCTGAGTAAGCAACTGTGATTTAGCCAGACTGGTCTTCTCTTCCTCACCACCTGACAGTCCATTTCCAGGTAATACCTTTTCTATGAAGTGTACCATTGTTAAGGGCCCTCCCTCCATCCCTTGTATATTCTATATATTTTTATATATCTTGTCTTCTTATTTATATTTGTATCTCTAGCACCTAACAGTGGCTAGCACATAGTAGGTACTTAATAAAGATTGATTGATTGATTGATTTTATCTTCTCTGAAGCTGAAACCTCCTAGAAATGTTATTTCCCATATTGGAATGTGAGTTCCTGCATACCAGGGACTGTCTCAGTGTTCTTTCTGTATCCTCAGGGCATAGCAAAATACTTGGCACTTCAAGTGATGTGCCACACTTGGACTGCAACATTACAAGTTCAGGTTGTACTTACAGAGAATGTAGAAAAGCCACTAAAGAGAACAATAACAGTTAAGCAGCCTGATCAGACCAAGTGTAGAGATCAGTGTTTTAGGCAACACAATTGTGAAGGTATTGAGTCATATGTATAAAATACCTGAAGGGGAGGGATACTGTGGAAAAAAAGTCTTGAGCCTTAAATACTGGGGGGAAAATTAACTGAGGAAATATCAAAGCCATGAACCTTTATGTCTACTGTCCCAACTTTAAACCCCTCCCCCCACAACTTTATGAGTCATCTCTACCCCAAGGAGATACTTGCTGTTAGTACGGATCAAACAGGCTTTTGCAAGTGATATTAAACAATGGATCACATTGCTACCATTTCACAATTAACTGAAATATGCAGAGAATAAAAAAATTACATTGTGCTTTTTAAAAATTATGAAAAAGCATTTTCTTTAATAGAACAAACTACCTTAGTAGCACAACAAAGCACCATCTTTCCATATACCAAAATCATTCAAGATTCTTTTAAAAGATATAACAATATTAACCCTATTCTACAATCCTCTGATCATAAACATCAGGGTAGGCATGAAACAGGAATATATATTTACCAAAAAGAATTTGCCACTATGTTGGCAGCTAGGAGGCAAAGTGGATAGAACACTGACTGGGTCATGGAGTCAGGAAGACCTGAGTTCAAAACCCACTTCAAACGCTAGTTGTGTGACCCTAGGCAAGTCACTTAACCACTTTCTGCCTCAGTTTTCTCATCTGCAAAATGAGGATAATAATAGTACCTACTTCTCAGGGTTATTGTGAGAATAGAAATGATTTTTTTTTTTTTTGCTTTTTGAGGGGAAGAAACAGGGTTAAATGACTTGTCCAAGGTCACACAGCTTGTGAGTGTTAAGTGTCTGAGTCTGGATTTGAACTCAGGTCCTCCTGACTCCAGGGCTTGTGGTCTGTTCACTGCACCACCTAGTTGCCTCAGAAATGAGATTTTGTACAGCATTTAGCAGAGTGTCTGGCTTATAGTAAATGTTTAATAAGTGCTTATTTCCTTTTCTTCCTTAGTAGTAGAGAGCTAGAGCAGAGTTTGAAGAGAGATTATCTGTGATTCGTTCAATCCTCCAGATGTTCCTGCTTATGGATAAGATTGTGCTGATTGCAACAAACCCTAGAACATCACTGAACCTCCTAGAAGAGATATGTAACCATTACAAGGAGTTTTACCAGACCATCCACAGAGGAAAGATCAAACAGTTGAAGAATATCTATTGACCAAATTACAATATGCATTTACATAAATAACCTTTAGAGCTTGTCCATCAGAATATATGACTGATGGGGTGGCTAGGTGGCGCAGTGAGTAGAGTGCCGGCCCTGAAGTCAGAAGGACCTGAGTTTGGATCCAGCCTCAGACACTTAACACACACAGACAAATACCTAGCTATGTAACCTTGGGCAAGTTACTTAACCCCTATTGCTCTCCAAAAAGCAAAAAAAAATTATATATATATGACTGGGACAGACATTACAGGGTTAAGAAATATAAAGGAGTAGACTGAGCTTGGTTGTTTTCAGGATATTGCAAAGTTTCTTAAATGAGCCCAAAATTTCCATTTTAGCAAAGATCCATCTTTTAATTACCAACATCCACTGTCATTATATAGCAGAAAGCATGGAATATAAGTCTCCAGGGAATTAAAAATGAATCTCACTCAGAGGGCTATGGGGAGGAGTATAGCGTATATGAGCTGGCCACAGCCATAACCAAGAGACACTCTGAAGATTAGGGGTTAAAGATGCAATTAAGGAATTGTATACTACTAAGAAAAGAAGACCTGATCATGTGATGAGGGGGAGGAATGACAGATGGATAGCCAGAGCGTTCCACTGGCATCCTCATAATAGAGAGACAGAGAGAGTTCCTGATGCACATTAAGAGCATTTGAACATTCCCGTTCAAATTTACAAGAGGATATGGACAAGAGTTGCACAGAATGGGCAAAAATGGATGGTTTCACTCTGTATTGTTGAAGGGAACTCCTGAGTAGTCTTGATTCCTCTATTTCTTTTGGCATTGTGGCCACTCCTTTTGTCTTGATAGCTCCCCTTCCTCGTTTCTCTGAAACTTCACTCATATTTTCCCTATCTTTCTAAACATTCCTTTTTTGTGTCTTTTACTAGCCTCTCATCCTCTTCTAGCCCTTTAAACTTGGGTATTCCTCAAGATTCTATCCTTCTATAGGTTCTATCCTTTAGGTTTTTATTTAGGTTCTATACCTCTTTAGGTTCTGTGGTGCCTATCCTTTAAATTCTATAGATTCTCTCCTTTAGGTTTAATAGGTTCTATTCTTCTTTACTCTCTCTAGAAGCCCTTCCTTGGTGAGCACATCTATGGCTATTACTTGAATCATTCCTCACCTTCCTGCAATGACTCCCAGATCCCTTGTACTTCCCCTGTAAGCTCTAGTACATTCACAACTGCCTCCTGGATATTTCCATTTGAATGTTCTGCTAGCATCTCCACTATCAACCACCCTAGTCTAAACCTATGATTTTAATACAAGCTCAGTAAGTCAACAGTGCCATTTATGTCCTCCTACCTTTTTGTCTAGTCAGTTATAATAGCTGATACTGATGCCTGAAGTGGAAGCCTCTACCCCACCACTGACCACTCTGTCTCTACATGTCCCTCCCTTCCAGACCAAACTCAAGCGTTATCTTCTGATTTGAAGATTTCCCTAGCTCCCTTTTTCCCCTATATGAAGTGATCTCTCCTTCAAATTTCTCCTAACAATTTTTCTCTCTCTTCTTAGCAATTAGTTCTGAATTACAGGATGTTAGGGTTAGATGGGACCTCAAACATTATCTAGAATAGTAATTACCTCCACAACATTTCTCCCTGAAATAGTCTTCAAGACTTCAATTGAAAACCTCCTTTTAGTGAGGAGGTGGGACAACTAGGTGGTGCAGTGGGCAGAGTGCTGGGCCTGAAGCCAGGAAGACTCATCTTCCTGAGTTCAAATCTGATCTCAGACACATATAACCCTGTTTACCTCAGTTTCTCATCTGGAAAATGAACTGGAGAAGAAAATGGCAAACCAAGAAAACTCCAAATGGGATCACAGAGTCAGACATGACTGAAAACCAAGTGAGGAGGAATACACTATGTCCTGATCTAGTCCATTCCACTTTTGGATAACTCTAATTGTTAGCAAATTTTCCCTTACCTCAAGGAAAGTGCCTTTTTGCACCTTCTACACATTATTCCTACTTCTGCCCTCAGAGACCATACAGAACAAATTTAATTCTTCTTTCTCAAAATAGGCCTTTAAATATTTGAAGTCAACTGCCATTTCTTTTCCCATCTTCTCCCTCCCCAAGTCTCAGCTTTTACAGGGAAAAGATTCTAATTCCTTTAATCAGCTTTAGGATCATAAAGGCAGGGGTTTAGAATTAGTGAAGATCTTGGAAACCATGTAACCCAACCCTCTCACTTTACAGGTGAGGAAACTGAGGCCCAGAAAGATTGTGATTTGCCCAAGGTCACACAGTTGGCTGGTTGAAGAGTCAAAATTTTGATCCAGATCCAGCACTCAGCTGCCAAGGTGCTCTTTCTGTAGCATAGGTCTTAAAATGTTACTGACCTGCTCAATGATCTTGTCGGTCTCTATTCAAAATCAAATATAAAGTCCTATTTGGCTTTAAATCCCCTCTAACTTAGCCTCTTCCTACTTTCTTTTTCATCAATGGCCTAATTACAATTCTTGAAACCTAACATTCTATCTTTGCAATGACTTCATGGGATGCTCTTCCTCACTCCTGCCTCTTAGCTTCCCTGGCTTTCTTCAAGACTCATCTCAAATCTTATCTTCATCATGAGGCCTCTGCTGATCCCCCAAGCTGCTACCGGAACGTCATTTATCTACAGATGTGTCTTGTATATACCAGGTTACTTATGTGTTTTCTACCCCTATAGAATTATGAGCTCCTTGAGCGACTGTTTTTTTTTTCTATCCCTAGATCTTGTCATTGGTGGTGGTAGTGGTCCTTCGCTCTCGAAAAACACTGATGACATCATGAATGATGTCTTAGCTTGCATGCGAATTGAATTTAAATGAGGCAGAGCTGCACGAAGCCATCAGAGTTGGCTTCTTCTCTCTTCCAGAGTTATGAAAGCCTTAGTGGCATGATAAAAATCAACAACGACCTTTGGCTTTCACAGTGCCTGACACAGAAAGCACTAAGGAAATCCTTATTGACTTATCCTTTCCACAGTACTACACAACTCTTCATATTTGTTTCTTTTCTCCTTACCATCCTGATCACTCTCCTCTGATTACATTCTATCTTATAAGTGTCCTAAAATATAGGATCTAGACCTGAACTACTTAATTTTTCTATTTCTGTGTTTCTCTTCCTCTCCTTTCTTACTGCTTCATCTTTATTTTCTTATTTTTTTAAATGATCAAAAATACATGATCTCTTCATCCCACCCCCTAACCAGACATATCTCTCTTGATGCAACCTAAAATCAATTTAACTTTCTTGGTTACTATGTTGCACTCATATTGAGCTTACAGTCCACTAAAATTCCCAAATCTTTTTTTACATGAAACTACTCTCTAACCGTTCTTTTTTCCATCTTTTACTTGTAAAAATAATTTCTTGAACCCAAGTATAAACTATTATGTTTGTCTTTGATGGATTGCATCATATTATATTTGGGCCATTGTTCTTGCTTGTAAAGATCTTTTTTTCAATCCTGGCATCTACCATATTATTTTTGTAGCTCTGTGTCATATGTAATTTTGTAGGCATGTCTTCTATATCTTTCCCTACTTTACCTTTTATGTACATTTATGTATGTATCTTTGTATTCATTAGATTGTATTTTTTGTGTTTCTTTCCTTTCATTAGTTTGCATGTTCCTTGAGACCTATATTTATATTTATCTTTGTATCCTCAGTACACTGTCCCTTGCACATAATAGATTATTAAGAAATACTTCTTTAATTGAATTGATTCTCCAAGTCAAATAAAAGTCATTATCATTTATCCATGAAAGTTTTAGTGTATTCACTGAATTGTTACCCTCATCCAGAAGGTCACTGTGACATCACTCTATATGATGAGAGACCATCATAGTAGACAGTAGGTAAAAGGCCATCAAATTCAGCTAGAGTCCATGGTACCCTGACAGAGTAGCAGTCAAAGTATGTTTGAGGGGCGGCTAGGTGGCGCAGTGAATAGAGCGCCGGCCCTGGAATCAGAAGGACCTGAGTTCGGAGCCAGCCTCTGACACTTAATCCACACAAACAAAAACCTAGCCGTGTAACCTTGGGCAAGTTACTTAACCCCAGTAGCCCTAAAGGGGCGGCTAGGTGGCGCAGTGAGTAAGAGTGCCGGCCCTGGAGTCAGAAGGACCTGAGTTCAGAGCCGGCCTCAGACACTTAATCCACACAAACAAAAACCTAGCCGTGTAACCTTGGGCAAGTTACTTAACCCCAGTAGCCCTAAAGGGGCGGCTAGGTGGCGCAGTGAGTAAGAGTGCCGGCCTTGGAGTTGGGATGACCCGAGATCAGATCCGGCCTCAGAAAGTGAGCACCCACGCATAAATAATGACTAGCCCTGTAACCTTGAGCAAGTTACTTAACCCCAGTTGCTTTAAAAAAAAAAAGTATGTTTGAATCTGAAAAGGTAACCAAATCACAGTATTCCCCTAAAGTTCACCTACCTAATTGCATCTGTCAGAGTAATTTGGCAAGTACAGACTGACGGGAATTCCAACAAACAATAATTTGTCTCTTTCCTATCCTTATTGAACCCTTGGTTAGGCTGATATTAATGGCATTACATCTTAATATGATGGAGAATCCTGCTTCAAAGTAGCTCTCATTCTGCTGTCTTTCTCTTCTTCCATGCCTCATGTGGTTCAATGACTAGAGATGAACACAGGGAGGTAAGTTGAAGTCATTTTTGGTAGTGTCCCATGTTTGGCCACAGTAGGTTTCAATTCATGGTAATTTGACAAAAGGAATTAAAGGCTAGATAATGCTAATGAAAATAAAATCTGGATACCTAACTCCCACTAAAGTAAAATTTCTAAAATTTTCAGTTATGAAACTGATTTGAAGAATATTTCATAGGAGTTTGAGTCCGCATTAATATTAGAAGTAACACTAATGACCATAGGGACATTCATAGATCTGCAACAAATTTTGTCCTATTTACTTTTTCTTTCTTTAAAAAAATAGATTTCTATTGAAAGATTTTGTTTGTACAGCATCTGTGTTTTCCAATGTATCCTTACCCTACTCCCCATCCTGGAGAGGTATTATGTAACCAAAAAATTTTAAATGCAGAAACATTTCAGCAAAATCAGTTGAAATATTCAAAAAGTCCCATATTTATTTGCAGTTTACTCCAACCTTAGATACTCACTTCTGCATTGAATCAGGGTAAGGTGCTTCTTATGTCTTTTGGTGGTGGTGGTGGGGCAGTGTCATGCTTAATCCATATAGTTTCAAAGCATTCACTTTTTCATTTATATTCTTATAGTCATTATGTATATTATTTCCCTGTTTCTGCTTACTGTTGTATCTATTTATACATTTTCCCAAGTTCCTTTGTATTCATCATATTTATCTATTTTTACTTAGAGTGGTGTAATATTCTATTATATCCATGTACCACAACTTATTTAGTCATTCCCCAATCGATGGCAAGTCCTATTCTGACATCAGCAGTAGCAGTATCAACTTTTGAAAACCACAAGAATATAACAAGAGAACATTACTAGGAGATTCTACTTAGATATGGTTCATATCCCCAAAAAACTTATATTCACTCTAGTGGGAAATGAGTGAGATAAGCAGTCACAGATATGAAAAATATTATTCAGCCCTTTTCTATTCAGAATGAACATTAACATATAAATACACTGTCTATAAAATGAATGAAAAGTAAACATTTAGTCAAATAGTCAGACATTTTCAAGAGTAATAAACATTTAAATAATGCTTTATTATTACAAAGAAGTGTATTATATATCATATGATTCTCATAATCCTATGATGTAGTATAGCTATCATGATTACCCTTTTAGGGTCAGTCAATAACTATTAAATGCCTACTATGTGTCAGGTTCTACACTAAGCACTGGGGCTACAAAGAAATGCAAAAAACAATCCGTGCTTTCAAGGACCATACAGTCTAATGGAGGAAACAATATGCAAATAACTAAATACAAACACCCCTCCTCCATCACTGCCTTGCCTGGCAGAGATGCTTGTGTAGCTCAATGAAATTATGAGTTATGCCATGCAGTATTACTGTAATCAAAGATGGAAAGGCTATAGTGGAGAGTACTGATGAAAGGTGCTCCATCAGAGAAGGAAATGGAAAACCATTCCAAGAAAACTCCATGGACAGTATTAAAATGATAAAAGAAATGACAGCGGAAAATGAGTCCCTCAGGTCTGAAGGCGTTCAACACACTATTCTGAAAGAGCAGAAAACAAGTAACTCCAGAAAAAAATGAAGAGGCTGGGCCAAAGCCCAAAAGAAGCTCAGCTGTGGATGCATTTGGTAATGAAAGAAAAGTCCAAAGCTATATAGATCAATAGGGCATAGGAGCCTAGCATATAAGATCTATGAACCTAGGTAAGCTGAATGTGATTAAACAGAATATGGAAAAATTTAAATATCAACATTTTGGGTGTCAGTGAACTTAAATGGAAAGTAATGGGTGAATTTAATTTTAGTGATCATTTCATATACTACTATGGGCAAGAATCCCTTAGAAGAAATGGAGTAGCCCTCATAGTCAATAAAAGGTTGAGAAAAGCAGTACTGAGGTATAATGTCAAAACTGACAGAATGATATCAGTTTGATTCCAAGGTAAACCATTCAACATCACAGGGATACACATCTATGCTCCAACCACTGATGCTGAAGAGGCCCAAGTTGAGCAGTTTGATAATATCTTTTAGAAATAACACCAAAAAAGACTTTGAATTCATCATAGGAGATTGGAATGCTAAAGCAGGAAATCAAAAGATAATTGGAATAATGGGAAAGTTTGGCTTTGGAGAACAATATGAAGCAGGGCAGTGACCAATAGAGATTTGTTGAGATAACTTATTGGTCATAGCAAACACTTTTTCAACACCCCAAAAGGTGACTCTACACATGGACATCACCAAATAGTCAATATAGAAATCCAAATGATTATATAGTTTGCAGCCAAAGGTGGAAAAGCTCTATATAGTCAGTTAAAATAAGACCTGGAATTGTTTTGGCTCAGAGCATGAACTTATTGCAAAATTTGGAAAACTCAACAGTGGTTACTGAATTGGAAAAGATCAGTTTACATCCCAATCATAAAGAAGAGCAATGCCAAAGAATGTTCAAACTACGGAACAATTGCATTCATTTCATAGCAAGGTTATACTTAAGATTCTGCAAGGTAAGCTTCAGCAATATGTGAACCAAGAAGTACGAGAAGAGCAGCTGGTTTTCATAAAGGAAAGAAACTAGAGACCAAACTGCCAAAATTTACTGGATGGTAGAGAAAGCAAGGGAGTTCCAGAAAAACATCTACTTCTGTTTCATTGACTACACTAAAACCTTTGATTATGTGGATCACAACAAAATGTGGCAAGTCCTCCAAGAGATGGTAGTACCAGATGATCTTACTAGTTTCCTGAGGAATCTATATATGGATCAAAAAGCAACAGTTAGGACCAAACATGAAAAAACGATTAGTTTAAGACTGGAAAAGGAATATGACAAAACTGTATATTGTCACCTTATTTATTTAATTTATGTGCAGAATATATCATGTACAATGCCAACCTGGATGAATCAAAATCCAGAATTAAGGTTTTTGAGAGAAATGACAACAATCTCAGATATGCACATGATCCCATTCTGATGGCAGAAAGAGGAGAGGAATTAAGAAGCCTCTTGATAAGGGTGAAAAAGAAGAGTGTAAAAGCTGGCTTGAAGTTTAACATTAAAAAACAAACAAACTGAGATCGTGGCAATTGGTTTCATCACTTCCTGACAAAATAGAGAAGAAATAAAAATAATGTCAGATATTAAATTTTGGGGCCTCAAAGATCACTGCAGATGGTGACTGTAGCCGTGAAATTAAAGGATACTTGCTCCTTGGAAGAAAAGCTATGGCAAATGGATAGCATACTAAAAAGCAGAGATATCATCTTGCTGACAAAGGTATTGTCAAAGCTATGGTTTTTCCAGTTGTAAGGTATTATAAGGAAAGCTGAGCACCACAGAATCCACACTTTCAAATTGTGGTGCAGGAGAAGACTTTTGAGGACAGCAAGAAGATCAAATCAGTTAATACTTAAAGAAATTAATGCAGACTATTCTTTGGAAGGGCAAATGCTAAAGCTAAAGTTTAAATATTTTGGCCACATGAGAAAACAGGACTCATGGGGAAAAAAACCCCAGACATTGGGAAATATTAAAGACAAAAGGAGAAGGGAACAGCAGAGGAGAGATGAATAGATAGTGTCACGGAAGCAGCAAACATGATCTTGGATAGACTAAGAGATAGTAAAGGATAGAAAGGCCTGGTGTGTTATGGCCCATGAGTTCATGAAGAGTTAGACATGATTGAAAGACTGAGCAACATGTACAAACAATAACTATTTAGAACAAATTGGAAATAATCAAAAGAGGGAAGGCACTAGAATTAAAGGGAATCAGGGAAGGTTTCCTATAGATTAACTGAAACTTGAAGGAAGCCAGGACAATAAAGTGGCAGAGATGAGGAAAGGAGAGCATTTCAAGCATGGAGGACAACCAATAAAAAAGCCTGGAGTTGGGCAATTGAATGTTTTGTGTTTGTCACTGGTTCACAGAATATATGGTAGGGTATAAGCACTTGGAATGGCAACAAAAGATTTCATAATTGATCCTGGAAGCAAAAGAGAGTCACTAAGTTTATCGAGTAGTGGGGGGTTAGAGTTTGGAGGGGGGGGGGCGGCTAGGTGGTGCAGTAAATACAGCACCGGCCCTGGAGTCAGGAGGACCTGAGTTCAAATCCAGCCTCAGATGCTTAACACAAAAACTAGCCATGTGACTTTGGGCAAGTCACTTAACCCCAATTGCCCTCCAAAAAGCAAAAAACAAAAACAAAAACAAAAAAACTGGATTAATGGTAGGGCGTGTGTGTGTGTGTGTGTGTGTGTGTGTGTGTGTGTGTGTGTGTGTGTGTGTGTGTGTGTGAGAGAGAGAGAGAGAGAGAGAGAGAGAGACATGGCCAGACATATGCTTTAGGAAAATCACTTTGATAGCTAGGTGGAGGATGAATAGCAGGGAGGAGAGACTTCTTCCAGGGAGATCACCTAGCAGACTTTTCCAATATTCTAGGTATGAAGTGGCCCTAGTGACATGTGCCCAGGTGGTACCAGTGTCAGACATCCTAGGAAGGTAAAATTAACAGGCTGTGGCAATCAAAAGAATATTGGTGGGGGAGGGATGAGAAAGAATGAAGAGTCAGGGGTGGCTGGGTGGTGTAGTGAATAGAGAACTAGCCCTGGAGTCAGGAGGACCTGAGTTCAAATCTGACCTCAGACACTTAACACTTACTAGCCCTGTGACCTTGGGCAAGTCACTTAACCCCAATTGCCTTCTCCCTTCCAAAAAGCAAACAAAAAGAACAAAAAAGAATGAGGAGTCAAAGATGACACTTGGGTCTCAAGCTTGGGTGACTAGGAAGATAGAGGCACCCTCCACAGTAATAGGAAAGTCAGAAACACAGTTTTGAGCAAAAGAAAGTGAACTCAGTTTTGGACAAGTTGAATTTAAGATAAGAAAATGGACCCGTAGAAGTTAAAGTGACTTCTCAGAATGCTACAACAAATGAGAGAACTAAAATTTGAATCCAGTGTTCTTTTCACCACAGCCTTGAGTAGCTGGATATTTGGCAAGTATTTGAGCCATTTCTCACTTTTCATTCTAATGTTTTTGCATATTATAGAAAGAGCCACAGTGAAAAGACAACACAGGACGCTGTGATCTTGAGAATTTTAGGTAACATAAGGACAGTCGGTGTTCAACATTTTTCGATCTCCATGGTGAATAATGTTACTTAATTACTGGAATATAATGCATTTATTGAGAGCAGAGTGGTATGGTGAATACAGAGCTAGTCTTGGAGTTAGGAATCTACTTCTGACTTGTATTATCTATGTGATCCATTGTAAGTTATTTCATCTCTTAGTGCTTCCAGACAACAGAATACTATATACTATAGGCAACAGAAAAGGTGCCGATCAGTATTGGTAGAGAAGAGCTCCATTGAGACCTCTCAATACTGATGAAATTCCGGGTCCATTTACCCCCACTAAATTCTTTACAATAAAGATTCCCTGTTTCTGGAATTGTCATCCTCCCTCTTTGTGCCTGTTAAAATCTTACTCGTATATTTCATGATTGTTCAAATGCCACCTCCTCCATTAAGCCTTTCTTGATCACTCTAGTTGGAAATTGTATTTTTGGGGGTTTCTTGTATTTTTAAAAATTCTCTGCACATTTTTAATGCTGATGCTTAATAAATATTTGCTGAATGAAATAGTGTTGAAATTATCCTATTGTTCCAACCTCAATGAATGTGCAAGCTTTGGAAGATTATTTTTTCTCCCCAAACAATGGTAGTGAACTTGTATTCACTCACTTTATTCTAATTTTTAAAAATGACATTTTATTTTTTCCCAATTACATGTTAAAACAATTTTTAAAAGATTTTAAAATAAGTTCTGAGGTCCAAATTCTAGTCCTTCTTCCCTCTTTTTCCTTCCCCCCTCCCTGAGACAGTAAGCAATCTGATATAGTTTATGCATGTACAATTATGTAAAACTTTTCCACATTAGTTATTTCATATATGAAGACAAATTTTTAAAAAAAGAATGAAAGAAAGAAAGTGAAAAATGAAGTGCTTCAGTCTGTATTCAGATAATATCAGTTCTCTCTCTGGAGGCAGATAGTTTGCTTCATCATTAGTCCTTTGGGATTGTCTTGAATCATTGCATTGCTGAAAATGGCTAAGCCTTTTACAATTCTTCATCATACAATATTGCTGTTACTATGTACAACATTCTCCTAGTTCCAACCAATTCACTTTGTATCAGTTCATGTAAGTCTTTCCAGGCTTTTCTGAAATACATCCTGCTTGTCACTTTTCTTTTTGCAAGCTTTTTTCCTTCTTTCTTTTTAGTTTTCAACATTTGCTTTCATAAGATTTTGAGTTCTAAATTTCCCCCCCTCCATTCACTCCCTTCTTCCCATGATGGCATGCAATCTGATATAGGCTATACATGTATGATAATATTAAACATATTTCCACATTAGTCATGTTATAAAGAAGAATTAGAACCAAAGGGAAAAACCATGAGAAAGAACACACACACACACACACACACACACACACACACACAGAGAAAATAGTATGCTTCAATCTGCAATTAGACTCCATAGTTCTTTCTTTGGATGTGGATAGCATTTTCCATCACCAGTCATTTGGAATTGTCTTAGACCATTGCATTACTCAGAAGAGTTAAGTCTAACAAAGTTGGTTATTACACAATGTTGTTCTCATTGTGTACAGTGTTTTTCTGGTTCTGCTCACTTCATTTGGTGTCAGTTCATGCAAGTCTTTCCAGGTTTTTCTGAAGGCTGCCTATTTACCATTTCTTAAAAACAATAATATTCCATTACATTCATATACCACAACTTGTTTAGCCATCCCCCAACTAATGGGCATCCCCTCAATTTCCAATTCCTTGCCACCACAAAAAGAACTGCTATATAGATTTTTTTATATATGTGGGTCCTTTTCCCTTTTTTTATGATCTCTCTGGGACACAGATCTAGCAGTGGTATTGCTGGATGAAAGGGTAGAACAATTTTATAGCCCTTTGGCATAGTTACAAATTGTTCTGAAGAATGGTTGGATCAGTTCATAACTCCACCACCAACTATTAGTGTTCCAATTTCCCCACATCCCCTCCAACATTTATCATTTTCCTTTTTTTGTCATATTAGCCAATCTAATAGGTGTGAGGTAGTAACCCAGAGTTGTTTGAATTTGCATTTCTCTAACCAATAGTTCTACTTTTGATTGTCAATATGCAATCATAAATTAGGTAAGGGATAGAGGTATAATCTGTGGACATGGGACAGAAAAAAAAAAGCTATTTGACCTTTGTTTGAGCATCTGACCTATAACATTATTAGTAGTGTACTCTAAGAAACTGAGCAAATCAACCATAGTTATTCTACTGGGATATATTATAGGTCAATCTACAAATATGTTAGTACTATTCATGGGTAAATCTGGGCTTATTCAGACATATGTGTATATTTCCCATTTCAGACTGAATTGACAATTTCATTTCATTTGCCTCAATGGACATTATTAATAACACATGTGCAAAGAATTTTGGAAGGAACTGAGATACAAAAAAAGAAGCATAAGATCCTAGATTTGGAGCTAGGATGTACCTTCAAGGCTATCTAATTCAATGCCTTCGTTTTCTAAATGAAGAAACTAAGGTCCAGAGAGACTAAGTCACTGGTTTAAGGCTAGTAAGTACTAAGTAGAAGAGTTGGTATTTAAACCCAGGCTCTCTGATTCCAAATACAATTCTTTTTCTTCTCTATCATGTTAGATCCCTAGCATAACAGCCGCCGCTCTCAATGAACTTGCAGTCTTAATAGGTGAGATAATGCAAAGTAAATGAATATTACATAAGTCAAAATGTAATAAAAGCAAAAGAGAAATAGTTGATTCAAAATTTACATGAATATTCCATAACTTATGATAAATTGATAAATGGTCAAATGGTCAAAGGATATGAACAGTCAGTTTTCAAAGAAATCCAAGCCATCAACAACCAACCATATTTCCAAATCACTAGTAATTACAGAAATGCAAATTAAAGCAACTCTGAGGTTTTACTTTATACCCATCAGACTGGCAAAGATGACAAAAAAGGAAAATAACAAATGTTGGTGGGACTGTGGAAAAACAGGCACATTATATACTGTTGTTAGAGCTAAGGATTGCTATAGTCATTCTGGAAAGCAATTTGGAACTCTGTCCAAAAATTCCTTAAACTTTCTGCATCTTTTGATTGAATATGACCAAGCCTATAGTTCAAAGAGATCAAATAAAGAAATGTACAAATGTACAAAAAATTTTACAGTAGCTCTTTTCAGTAATAATTATAGATAATATATAAATAGATAATAATAGATAATAAAATTTACAGTAGCAAAAAGAAGTACAAACTTGGGGGGTACCTACCTATTGGGGTATGGCTAAACAAATTATACATAATATATGAATATATTGAAGCAGAGTAAAGTGAGCAAAACTAGGTTAACAAGTAATACAATTACAACCACATTATTAAAAAATAAAAACTTTGAAAGTCTTTAGAACTCTCTATTCAATTCAATGACCAACCACAATTCCAGAGTTTCAAAGATGAAGCACATTATTCACCAGAAAGGTGATAGACTTAAAATGCAGGATAAGGTATACATTTTTTTTTTAACATGGCCAAGGTTGGAATTTGTTTTGCTGGACTGTGCATGTTTGTTTTAAGAGTTTTCTGTTTTCTTTTTCCTTTTTTATTGTTCAACTTGGGCAGAGTGGGAGGTGGGAGGAGAATGAATGGGAGAAAAAACTAAATAGTTAATTGAAAATAGAAGTAAAATTTTTTAAATAGAAAAAGAGAAAAACTTGGAAGGACAGGTCAGTGTTCCTGACTACAAAATTATGAGGTGGAAAAAATCCCTAACTCAAATGGACTTTCAATTGGGGTGGGGGAGGGGTAGAGAAGGCTTTATGGAATAATTGGCACTTGAGCCAGGCCATAAGGCAGAGAATTTCAGCAGATGTAGATGTGAAGGGAGAGCATTCTAGGGATGAGGGATCATCTCCAAGAATGTACCTGCATTGAGAAGGGAGAGGGCAGGATCGTGTCAAAGACCAACCAATACTCTCTTTTGGCTGGAATTTTCTGCTCCATCATCAATCCATGGATGCTGATTAATCATTGAGCATTAATTGAGATCATATGTTCAGATTCAATTTTAAAATTCTGAAACAGGCTCAATAAATCAGCTTGCATTATAGTTCCCTTCTAATCATAGGAAGGTAAGGGTGTGATTTATTTTTAAGAGTGCAGTATCTTTTATTTATTTTATATATAAAAACATATATTTAAATAGTTTATTATTTGTTTTTTATTCGACTTAACCTTTGATGGTTTCATTACCATATTCATCTTCTATAGATCATTTAAAAATTTTACTGTATCAGAATTATGTTATGTAGGCTGGTTTCACAATAATGATGTAGCTACAAAAATGTAACTGCTCTACCAGTATGATGAGATAGAGTGGGAGTTTATGTTAAAACACACCTGAACAGCTTGGGTAATCTTGTCAGCTTCTACTTCTGGCATTTCACTGTATGTGACCTTAGGGTACACTAATCTATGACTCAGTTTTCCCTAGCTATGTAATGGGTTTATAAAACTGTTCCATAGTCCTGGCCTACACTCTGACTCTTGGCTATTCATTTTAGCTGATTCTAGTGCCTCTGTTAGTCTGATTGTTTTCCAATGTAAAGGACTGAATTATTTTCAGGACTCCAGAATAACTCCATCACATCACATTCTTCTTATACAAAATGCCTGTTCCTGCTTGAAAAATAAGGGAACTATATAAGTAACTCATTTGCTCCGCCTTACTTTAACCTCTGAAAAACCTGGACTTTGGCTGACTTGGCTTATCTAAACCACTTTTAATAACCCCACTATGCCAATTTCTTTAGCAGAGAGTGACAGCTTGGATTTCAAGTTCAAACCATGTTCAGATTGTTTTGAGGGAGTTTTCTCAGTGAAAATGTGAAAAATCTCAGAGGGTAATTTTTTTTTTTTTTTTTTGCTTTTTGGAGGGGAGAAGGTAGGGCGATTGGGGTTAAGTGACTTGCCCAAGGTCACATGGCTAGTTTTTTTTTTGTGTTAAGTGTCTGAGGATGGATTTGAACTCAGGTCCTCCTGACTCCAGGGCCAGTGCCGTCTCAGGGTAGATGTTTCTTAAAGGTTTGGAAGAAGGGGTGATGAATACGGAGAGAAAAGAGATTCAAATTTAATGGTCTTTGGAATACAAATTCATGATTTAATCAGATATTCCAGCACCTGTGACTTTTGAAGAGGAGAGCAAAAATACAAATAAGTTGTGGATAGAGAGTCATAGCATTTTTAGTGCTGTCAGAGAGTGTAGACATAACCTAATCCAGTTTCCACATTTTCTGGGAGTTAATTTAGGCTCAATGACTTGCCCAAGGTCATACAGTGATTTAGTGGTATAGAATTGAGACCAAAAAAGCTAGTTTCTGCCTAATTCCATTTTCTTTCTTTCTTTGGCCTTCACATGCTTTTTGGCTGTATGGGTCACAAATTAAATCAAACTTAACTCCTCCTTGCAAAATTGGCGTCAGCTGTAGGTATATAGAATGAATAAACTGTATGAGTTGAAACCATTTCCATATTTCTAGATGTCATGTGTTGCCATGGCCAAAGAAGTTGCCCCCAAGTATCTTTCTGAGTTGTTCAGGAAAGAAGAGAAGAGAACAGTGCCACGAAAGAAATGTACAGTTGAAAAAGTTGGTCTGATGGTAAGAGGCACAGCCAATGAATAACTCGAGTACTCCTTTTGTGTCTATGCCACATTTAAGGGAGGTGGAGGAAGGGCCTCAGCACACTGGGACCCCTTCCCTGCACCATGGAGAGCTTATTAAAGAACACAGACAAGAGTTATACAGGATAGGGGCAGCTAGGTGGCACAGTGAATAGAGCACTGGCCCTGGTGTCAGGAGGATCCTCAGTTCAAATCTGGCCTCAGACACTCAACACAAAACCTAGCCATGTGACCTTGGGCAAGTCACTTAACCCCAATTGCCCTACCTTCCCCCCTCCAAAAAGAAAAAAATGAGTTATATAGGATAGGAAGATGTGGATAGATTGGGAAGTACATTATTATTGGAAATATCTGCATTGATAAGATCACAGATCCACTTGATTATGTATTAGAGAAAAGAGAGGCAAATGAGCCAGATCAAATGTGTGTTTCTCTGTACAACTTGTAAAAGATTTCATGACATCAAAGACAAATTGGATTTAGTAATAAGGTCTCATGACTGTTTAGTTTCTATTCCCCCTTTTCAGCTCATTTTTGAGTGCATTTCTCTTTTTAAAGTTATATTTTTTAAAAAAATTGCCAAGCATTTATTTTTTCTTCCCTCCCATCTTCTCCTCTGTTGGAAAAAGAAAAAAGAAAAAGAAACCCCTGTAACAAATATGTATAATCAAGCCTAATGAATTAATTCCTATATTTACCCTGTCCAAAAATATCAGTCTTGTTCTGCATAGGATGAGACCTCTCTCTTCTGAGAATGAGTAGTATTCTTTACTGCTGAGACTCTGGAATTATGGTTGATCTTTATATTGAACTAAGTTCTTAAGACTTTCAAAATCATTCATTTTTACATTGTGGATGTTATAGTATAACTTATTCTCCTGGTTCTACTAACTTTACTCTGCATCAGTTCATACAAATCTTCCTAGGTTTAAAAAAAAAAATTATTTCACACTTCTACCTTGTTTAACCACTTCCTTGGTACCCCTTAGTTTTCAGTTCTTTGCCATGTCAAAAAGGGCTGCCTATATTTTGTATATATAAGCCCTTTTCCTTTTTCTTTGACCTCTTTGATGTATACATCTAGTAATAATATTGCTGAATCAAAGGGCATACATAGTTTAGTTACTTTTTAGGCATTTCTCTTTTTCTCTTTCTTTTATCAGTGATATCCACGTAAGAAGCATAACATTGGCTCCAAAAAATCAAGCAAAAATAATGCTATTTGAAAGATCTTAGCACAGTCTGCATAAAGTCAGATTTTACACCACAAGATACTGTCCAAGCAGAGAGTAAATATTATATTTCTCAGTAGATACATAGTGGCAGAACAACATCACAGAGTAAGACTAGAGGAATAGAATGCTTAGGTTTCCAAAGTTTCTGCAACATTTGGGAATGAAGGATAGTTAGAGTTTTATGTCTCATCCACAGAATACAAGGCTGAATGTTTATATAAAAATTGGATAAGGGGCGGCTAGGTGGTTCAGTGAGTAGAGCACCGGCCCTGGAGTCAGAAGGACCTGAGTTCGGATCTGGCCTCAGACACTTAACACACACAAACAAAAACCTAGCTGTGTGACCTTAGGCAAGTTACTTAACCCAAACTGCCCTCCAAAAAGAAAAAAAAATTGGATAAAATGTTCAGGCTCATTAGCTTTTTGAGCCTCCAGGTTTCATACATTTTTGCTGATACCAATTAATTAAAATTGCCTGCTTTTAACATGGAGAAAAAAAGGCCACTGGAGCAGCTAGGTGGTACAGTGAGCAGAGCACCAGCCCTAGAGTCAGGAGGACCTGAATTCAAATCTGACCTCAGATACTTAACACTTGCTAGCTGTGTGACCTTGGGCAAGTTACTTAACCCCAATTGCCCTGCCTTCCCCACTCCAAAAAAAAAAAAAAAAAAAAAAAGACAAAAAGGCCATCCTGAATCTTGGCAGGCTCAAACTAGGTTGATACTTGATTTCTTTTGGTGATCCCCTACTTTAGAGTAAAACTTTAGGATTGAGACTATCTGCTAAAAATGGTAAGAGATCTGTAGCACCATATTAGTCATGTCTACCCTGCAGGCAGGTGAGCTTGGTAATTCTTTGGAAGTTTTAACTATTATTGATGCCCATTAAAACCAGAAACAAGTTGAAATAGTTGTCAATCTTGAAAACCACTATGTGAAACCAGTACAATACAATACTGTATATAATATAATCAGACATACAAACTTGCTTAAAGGATGACAGAAGAATTTAATGAGAGATTTTCCCAAGTGAGTTGGAAAGAAATAATGACTTTGTGGATCAGGAAATAGGTTTCCACAATGCTTCCAATAAGCTTTCTTGATAGTATTTGAGAATTTAATTCAATTCTACAACCATGGGACTATGGGCCAGACACTGCTAGGTGCTAGGGATGAAAAGACAAAATTAAATTAAATAGTCACTGCCCTCAAGGAGTCTAAATTCTATAGTGGGGAGAAGAGGTAGGAAATAATATGTATACAGATAAATTCAAAACATGTACAAAACAAATACAAAGTAATTTGGAGGGTTGGAGCAGCAACAACTGAGAGGTGAGAAGTGGTGCCTTACTGAATCCTGAGCTAAGGATTCTAAGTGGTGAAGATGAGGAGGGAGAACATTCAAATGTCAAGGACAAAGGCACAGACACAAGAGATGGGACGTTGTATATGAGGAACAGTAAGTAGTCCAGTTTGGCTGGAAAATAGAGCCTGTAATATGTAACCAGTCTGGACACATTGGCTGGTGCCAGATTGTGAAGGACTTTCAATGCTAAACAGAGGAGTTTGTACTTTATCCTAGGGGTGAATGGGAGTCATTGCAGCTTCTGGAGAAGGCAGTCCCTTGTTACCCAGGATCCACATTCCATGCATGAGAAAAAGCAAAACAAAACAGTGCATCTATTCTTTAATAAGAAATGGGGAAAAGTTATAAATAGAGCACAAGACCGAAAGTGTTGATAACTTGAGTGGACAAACTAAAACATTTATTGCATCATTATAAATGATTTTTTTTTGTTTATTCATTATCAGAATGTGATTTAATAAAATATTCTCAATGACTGAATAACAATAGTATAAAATATTTGCAGGCAATTTCTTTTCTGTTTTCTTCAGTTTAATAAATCAATGTAAATATATTTAAACTTGACTCACTCTTGTGTAACTTGCCTTCTTTACATTCTGATATTGAATTATCCTGCAGAATCTATTTCTGTATAAATCATTCCAGCTAAGAGACTGTCAGCTTTACATTTTTACCATGAGTACTCAGAATGAGTAGGACCATATATTATGGACAAAGATGACCAAGTACTATGATATCTTTGTTTTTTGGCTCACTGATTTGTACATTTAATGCAGATGAGATTTAAGAACGTAATAAATGTCAATTCTTTGCACTAGCAAAGTGAAAATGCTGAGCAATTCTTAAAATTGATCATTTTAGTTAATGATGTATATCTCTTTGGACACCAAAGCAGATTTCTTTCTGAATCAAAATGATTTTATTTGGGAGTAGTTAGGAAAATTATTTATGATATTTCTAAATGGTTATAGAATACTTATGGAATACTTTGACAGTTAACCACAAAAAGCTACCTATAAGTGAGAGAATATAGGGGAGAAAACAAAGACTGGGGAAGGGGAAAGGAAGGGAGTGAAGGAAATAGTAAGTCTTTTAGGCCTTGTATAATTCAGATTTTTAGGTTTTGACTTTTTCTCCTCAACTAGATTATAAGTTTATAGAGTGCAGGAAAGTCTGTGTAGTCTTTATATCCCTTAGAAATAAGAGGTAATCTTGGTAGGACGGCATGGAATAATACTTCTTGAATAAATGAATGAAAAAGTATTTGTAAGCACTTAATGTGGTTTAAGCACAGCGCTAAGTTCTCTAGACACAAATATGAAACAGATACAATACTTACCTTCAGGGAGCTTACATTCTAATTCATAGAATATTTATTAAGTACCTATTATGCGTCAGGAACTGAGCGAAATGCTGGGGATACAAATAAAAGGAAACTATATATTCTCTACCCTCAAGAAACTTACATTCTCATGGGGGCATACAACACATATAGGAGTGCTTGAAGAGGAGAGAGGATTAAGGGAAGTTAGTTGGTGGGGGGAATGAAGTAGAGGGGTAGGAGGAAAAGTACTTGACCTGGGGTGATGATGAGGATTCTGGAGAGAGGTAAGAATGAGAGAAATATGGCTGGAGTTATTTATAAAATGTTGGTCCTGGGGAGGAAGATATTAGTGAGAAGGGGCTTTATAAAGTATAACTTTTATAAAGTTACAGGTATGTTAGTTTGGCCTTAGGAAGGAAACAAGCATTTATTAAATGCTTACTAAGTGCCAAGCCAGGAGATGGGGGGGAGGGGCTAATCACTTTATAAATATTATCTCATTTGATCTTCACAATAACCCTGTGAGGTAGGTACTATTATTATCCCCATTTTACAGTTGAGGAAACTGAAGCAGACAGAGATTAAGTGACTTGTCCAGTGTCGCACAGCTAAATGTCTAAAGCTGGATCTTCCTGACTCAAAGTCCAGTTCTCTAGCCATTTCATCACCTAGCTGCCTCCCTTTCCAGGGGCAGCTAGGTGGTACAGTGGTAGATAGAATGCTAGTCTTGGAATCAGGAAGACTCATCTTTGTGAGGTCAAATCCAGCCTCAGACATTTATTAGCTGTGTAACCCTGGGCAAGTCACTTAACCATATTTACCTCAGTTCCTCATCTGTAAAATGAACTGGAAAAGGAATTGGCAAACCACTCCAGTATCCTTGCCAAGAAAGTCCCAAATAGGGTCAAGAAGAGTTGGACATGAATGAAAAACAACTGAATAACAATTCTGAGAGCATTGTCAAAATTGATTTGATTGGGGTTCCAGAGGGGTGACAAGGATAGAGACCTAGCCTGGGAACAAAGAGAGCAAAGTCCCACCTCTGACACATATTGGCTGACTGACTCTAGACAAGTCATTTTATCCTTCAATGTTCTAGACAACTTTTCAAAACTGTAAATTGCAGAGAAGGTAACAACCCACATTGTTAGAGGATATCCGGTAGTTCCCTTTGTGTGTGAAATCATGGATTTAGCTCTGATCCCTAGTCTATCCAAAACTAGAGGGGGATGAAGGAAGGTTCACCTGCAAGACAGATGGCTAGGGCATGGCAGGGATTTCAACTAAAGCATGGTGGAGGTGGGCTAAAGAATTGTGGGCCAAAAGAAGCATTCACCCTGGACAGCTTAGATTAAGTCAGGAGTTCCAGAAGTGAAAAAATAGTTAGTAAACATTTATTAAATGCAACAGGCACTGTATTAAGCTGGGTATAAAAAAGTAGGTAGAAGATAGTCCTTGCCCTCATGAAGCTTACAATCTAATGGGGAATATGACATGTAAACATATACAAAGCAAGCTTTATAAAGGATAAATAGGAAATAATTAACAGAGGGAAGACACTAGAATTAAGAGAAGTTGGTTGTGGAGCAGCTAAATGGTGCAATGAATAGAGCACTAGCCTTGGAATTGAGAGGACCTGAGTTCAAATCTAACCTCAGACACTTGATGCTTACTTGCTATGTGAACCTGGGCAAGTCACTTAACCCCAGTTGCCTTGCAAAAAAAAAAAAAAAGAGGGGTTCCTTGGGAAAGGCTTCCTGTAGAAGATGGGATTTTAGTTGGGACTTAAATGAGCCAGGGAAGTCAGCAGACAGAGCAGAAGAGGGAGAGCATTCTAGACATGAGGGAGAGCTAGAGAAAATTCCTGGAGCCTAGTGATGAAGTGTGTTATTCCTGGAACAGCCAGAAGGCTAGTGTCACTGGATTGAAAAGTATGTGTTGGAGAAGAAGACTGGAAAGGTAGGAGTGGACTTTGGCTTTGGAATGACTCCTGAAGACAATAGGGCGCTACTGAAGTTTATTGTGGGTGGGGGTGGAAGTGATATGATCAGATCTGGACTTTAGTGACTGAATGGAGGATGACTGGAGTGGGGAGAAATTTGAAGCAGGAAGACCCACCAGCAGGCTAATGCAACAATCCAGATGTGAGAAGATGAAGGCCTCCACCAAAGTGGTGGCAGTGTCCAAGGAGAGAAAGGGGCATATTTGAGAAATATTACAAAGGTGAGATTGACAAGCCTTAGCAACAAATTGGATGGGGGGTAGGGGTAGGGAGTGAGAGATAATGAGGAATCCAGGATAACTCCTAAATTGCAAGTTTAAGGGATTGGGCCAATGGTGTGATCCTCTATAGTAATAGAGAAGGGAGGAGCAGGGGAGGGTTTAGGGGAAAAGATAATGAATTCCATTTTGGACATGTTAAGTTTAAGAGAACTACAGGACATCCAGAGTTCAAGACGTCTGAGAGGCAGTTAGAGATTCAAAATTGGAGGGCAACAGAGATTGGGACAGGAAAGGTAGATTTGAGAATCATCAGCATAGAGATGTTTATTAAATCCATGGAAGCTGATGTGATCACCAAGTGAAGTAGTATAGAGTGAAAACAGAAAGGGACCCAGGATGGAACCCTGAAAGATACCTAAAGTTAGGGGGGTGTGATCTGTGGAAGGATCCAGAAAAGGAGACTGAGAAGGACAGAGTGGTATCTGGAAAGCCTAGAGAGAATGGAGTATCAAGGAGGGGAGAGAGTGATCAACTGTTTCAAAGGCTGCAGAGAAGGCAAGGAGAGTGAAGATTGAGAAAAGGCCATTAGACTGACAACTAAGAGTAATTTTGGAGTAACAACTGATACACTCTATCCAGGAATAATGACAGAATTTATCTGATTATAATTTTTGGTTCTAGAACTGGAGAAGGGGGGCTGCCAACAATCAGAAGAGCTGGCTCTAG
This sequence comes from Gymnobelideus leadbeateri, assembly GCA_011680675.1. Taxonomy (NCBI): domain Eukaryota; kingdom Metazoa; phylum Chordata; class Mammalia; order Diprotodontia; family Petauridae; genus Gymnobelideus; species Gymnobelideus leadbeateri. Next base: position 434,957 of record WOXC01005887.1, on the reverse strand, counting down.
GGTTGAAGTTTCTGTAGTATTTAGAATCTGGTAGGGGTGGTAATACAGTGGGAAGAAGGCTGTCTAAAAATCTAAAGAGATATGTGTTCCAAAAGGCAAGTACTAGAAAAGCCTAGGAAGCATAGCAAATTGTTCTTAAACAAAATCTTTCATTCTAGTCTGTATGAACAAATGGATATTTTAATGTGGCAAACTATAGTGCCATTATATTACCAGTACTTTTAGTCTAGAGTTCCAATAGTTTATCAGAGGAGAAAACATAAACATACATACACATGAAACAAATACGAAATGCATTTGCAGGGTGGAGAGAGGAAGGGATCAGCTAGGGCAGGAATTATTAACCGTTTTTGTAAAAGTCTCGGATCTCTGACAATTTATTGAAGTTGATGGAACCCTTCTCAGAATAATGTTTTAAAATGCATACAGTATTCAAGATTATAAAAAGAAACACATATTGAGTTATCAAAATTTACAAAAACACTATTTCGTGGACCTTGCCTAGTTAAGAACCCTTGAGCAAGAGAGATGAGGACAAGTTTCATGTAGAAAGGAAACAAAGGATTGATTCTAAGAGATAGAGTTGAAAAGGCAGTGCATTCCAGGTAGGAGAAAGGCAGCAGTGCAAAGTTATGGAGACAGAAGATAGAGTCCTGTGTAAGGAACAGCAGAAAAACCACTTTGGCTGGGCAATGGATTGAATAGGAATAATGTATAAAGCATGTTGGGAAGATAAGTTTCAGCCAGGGCTTTAAGAGCCTGAGAAGCTTATAATTAGATCATAGAGGCAACAGTGAGCCATTGGAATTATTTGAGTAGAAAAGTGACATGATCAGGCCTGAACTTTAGGAATATCACTTTGGTCTAATACTTATATGTTATATTTTCAAAATTTCACAGCTTTTTCAGGAAGAAAATTATAAAACTTTACTCGTTAGTACATTTCTGTATTTCTAGCAATTTTATAAATTTCATTTTATAGCATTTTTCACCACAGGAAAACATTAAAAAATATTTGTTTGTGTGAACACTCCACTGTCTCCAAAATGAAACATTCTTTTTTGTGTGTGTGTTATACTTTTGATAAGAAAGAAAGAATAGCAACTGTCTGGTTGATAAGTAAAGGAGATTTTCATTATTTGCCAAAAAAAACTTTCCAGGATATTCGGTTCCCAAAATAGAAGTTAAAAGTCAGTTTTCAGCAACTTGGTTTGGACTTTGAACTTGCCTTAATGCCCACATTTTCTCATTCACTTTTTTCCTTGGATGATTTTTTTTTTTAACACTTTTAAAACACTTAGTGTCTGTTACTAGTAAGAGGCACAGAAAGAAATATAATAATCACTTTAGGAAACCACTGATGCCAACACTATTTCCTGATTTTCTGATCTTTGTGGTTCAAGAGGTTTTTATGAGTGTTTGTTTAAAGTTAACAGAGTGCTACAGCTGGCACCTCTGCTTTCCTTTCCTCGACTGACTTTTAAATAACACTAAGGCCCAACACCATCCAGAAAACAGCTTTGGCTCTGCCTGCATGAACAAGACCTCCCATCCCATTCTGAAGGGTAGAGTGTTACTCCTACACTGGCTGTGTTTTATTTTAAGGACACGAGAATCTGGGGCAGTAGAATGAACATGGAACATCCCTGAAATGATAAGTGATTGGTAAACTGATGATACTTTGCCCCACGGGTAAGTGGGCAGGACAGTGGTATTGAGGGCAGTGCAGCTAGTACAGAGATTGACACCCTTGCTCAGACAGAGACACTCGGGCTTTTTCCTCTTGCTGTGCTCTCCCTTCTATATCAATGATCCTCCCAGAGGCCAAGTTTTTTCACTTGGTTTACTAAACTTTACTTCCTACATTTAAGCAGGGCAAAAAGCTTGTCACAGTTGAGTAAACCATCTCCATCTTACAAAAACAGTTTAGAGTGAGTTGGGCCAGAATGATTTGCAAATACAAAGCTTATTCTCCATTTCTCTAGGAAAGCAACATAATAGCCAAGCCTGACATTTTTTTTTTCTTGGACTAACAAACCTAGAAGAAAAATGTGAAAATTGAAGTTATCAGATATTTCTAGTCACCTTCACAAATAAAATGTGGTTTTCAAACCAGAAAAAAAAAGTTAGCAGAGAAGAGTTCTGATCTAGCAAGTGCCATTCAGGCAAGATAAATAGCTATATAGTAAGGCAAAAGGTTCCATTACCATCAGGTTTATACTTAGACTTTCTTTTTTTTTAATTTTTAAAATTTTAATTTATTTACTTTTATTTTACAACATTCAGTTCCACAGTCCCTTGTGTTTCATTTTTTTCTTCCCCCCCCCCCCCCGTCATGGCAGCATGCACTCGAATATAGGATCTATACATATCTTCACATTAATCATTAGTCAGCTTGTACAGAAGGATTATAACTGATGGAATGATCCCTGGGAAAGAGGAAACACAACAAAACAAGAAAAAGAAAAAGAGCAAGTTGTTTGTTTCACTCTGCATTCAGACTCTGCATCTCTTTTTCTGGATGTGGGTATCTCTTTCAGTCATGAGTCTTTTGGAGTTGTCTTACAACCTTACATTGCTGAGAGGGACCCAGTCTATTGACTTGGTCGTCACACATACATTGTGTCTGTAATTGTGTAGAGTCACACATACATTGTGTGTCTGGTTACTTTGACTTTATATGAAAGATGGTTTATAAATGCTTGAAAAGACTTTCAATGTCTGGTTTGATTTGGGTCCAACACATATTATGGGATTTAAAGATGAGAAAGCCCTTTAAAGGCCCAGCCTCTTAATTTTACAGATAATGTGAGACCCAGAATGGTAAAATGATTTGCCCAAGGATTGGTGGGTAGGAAACACCAAAGTTGGGTTTTAACCCTAGGTCTTCTGACTCAAATGCCTGAGCTCTTCTCACTAGCTGTATCCATGATTGAACTGGCCCATGAAATAGATATAGTTTCTTGATATTTTCTGTTAGGAATTTGGGAGTACCTGGAGTTAATTAGCAGTTAGAGGGCACTGGAAGTCTTTTCATAATGGTTGCTCCTTTTTGTGGAACATAGGGTAGGGTATAATTGCTATTTTGGATCAGGAAGATCTAATCTAGGTAAAAATCATGCCTCAGATACTTACCAGCTAGGTGACCATAGGCAAATCAAAACTTTACGAGAGCCCCAATTTCCTCATCCATAAAATGAGACTGATGATGCCTTTAATATCCACCTTATAGGGCTGCTCTGAGGCTCAAGTGAGATAGAGTGAAATCCTATGCCAACTTTACTTTTATTTTTTTGGGGAGGGAGAGGGTAGGGCAATTGGTGTTAAGTGACTTGCCCAAGGCCACAGGACTAGTGTGTGTGTGTGTGTGTGTGTGTGTGTGTGTGTGTGTGTGTGTGTGTGTGAAGTGTCTGAGGCCAGATCAGAACCCAGGTCTTCCTGACTTCAGGGCCGGTGGCTTTACTCACTGTGACACCTAGCTGTTCCCTATGCCAACTTTAAAGTGCTACATAGATATATCAGTTCTTAGTATTCCCTCCAAACTGAATTCTTAAGTTTTGACTGGAAAGGGGCAAAATAGGCAAAAAACAGGCAAACCTGTATAGTGCGTGGGAGAGAGAAGGGAGATGACAGCTAAAGTTGAGAGAACTAGATAGAAGGGTAATTTAATTTTAAGATTTAGAGCTGGAGTTTTAGAGGATCACTTAGTACAATCCCTTGATTTTACAGACGAGGAACTGGCTGATCAGCCAGACAGTAGCAAGTTGGGAGCTGAACGGGAATCCTTGTTTTTTCCAGTCCTAAGCGCCTCCATGCCTTTTTTCCACAAAGGGGCCGATCAATTTTAGAAAGGACATCAGGACTGAAATACTGTGAGATGTTACCATCCTGAGAGAACCTGGGGTAAATCCAGATGAGTGAAGCTGAGAGGAATTCAGGCAGAGGTAAGGAGGATGGAGGGGAAAGGTGTGTGTGTGTGTGTGTGTGTGTGTGTGTGTGTAAAAGAATGAGGTCGAAACTGTGCACCTGCCTGAGGTGTCGTGTGGGGACCACAGACTTTATAGGAGCCCAATTTAGAGCTGGAAGTGCTTAAGAGATCGTTTTTAGTTTAATCCCCTTCATTTTGCAGATGAGGAAACTCAGACCTAGAGGGAATGATCCTGTTTCCACAGGAGGATCTGGCCTGGGTGTATGGGGTAAAAGGGACAGGCCATCCTACTAGGGTCCCCCAAAACTCCAAGATCCAAGGTGGCAGGCTCGAGGGGCGGTTGCCGGGGTGTGTGGGGAGATAATGGGGGGAGCAGTTGGCCGCCCACGCGCCAGGATCTGACCCCTCTCCCTTCCTCTTTCTCCGCCCCACTCCTTTCGCTCTGTGACGCAGGGAGCGGCCTCCCCCGCGGGAGGGGCTGGTGGGGAGGGTAAGAAGGGGAGGAGGGAGGCGGGACCCAGCGAGGGGAGGGGGGAGGGGGGAGTAGAGGAAGGAGGAAGGGGAGGGAGGGGCGGGGAGGAGCGACTAGGGGGGCGGAGCCAGGGGCGGCTGAGGCCCCGCCCCGGGCCGAGCGAGGACGCTACGGAGCAGGCGCGTTGCTGCCCCTTGCCTTCTCCAGAGCTACTGCCGCCGCGGCCGCCGCCATTTGCACTGGGACCCCGGTGACAGGGGGTTGGCGGAGGGGAGGGAGGGGGGGGTGGGTCGGCGGCCACAGAAGAAGAGGAAGCGGCGGCCGAGGAGGAGGGGACAGAGGAAGGAGAGGCGGTGAAGGGGACGACGAAGACGGCTCAGGAAACGAAACCAACGCCGCCAGTGCTGCCGTCACCACCACCGCCACCGCCACCGCCACCACCACCGCCACCAGCAGCAGCAGCAGCAGCAGCAGCAGCAGCAGCAGCAGCAGCAGCAGCAGGGGCGGCGGCGGCACTACAGCGATTGCTGCCGCCCGGGAAAACGCCGGGAGGAGCGGCGGTGAGGAGAGGCCGGGGCGGCTCGCAGGCCCCCGTGGGCGTCTCGCCGGCCAGAGTGTGCGCCTGAGGAGGAGGAGGAGGAGGAGGAGGAGGAGGAGAGGAGGGAGAAGGGGGCGGGGGGGTCTCGGCGAGGGGCCGGAGCCGCCAGGGGCGGCGGCGGCGGCTGCTGCTGGGGGGCAGGGGGCGGCGGCGGCGGCTGCGGGCGGGGCGGGGGAGAGTGGCCGCCGTTTGATGGATCCGAGGATCGCCTGGTTTCAGCCAGAGCAGCTCGGACCCTCCAACAGTTTGTGGATGCAGATTTGGGAGACGACCCAGGGGCTGAGGAACCTCTACTTCAACCACCACTGTCACAGCAGCGCCACGAGCAGCAGCAGCAGTAGCAGCAGCGGGAGCAGCAGCAGCAGCAGCAGCGGGAGCGGCACCAGCAGCAGTAGCAGCAGCACGGGCAGCCCCAGCGGCCCCGCCGCCGCCTCCGCCGCCGCCACCGCCGCCGCCCCAGCCGGCCCCGCCACGGCCCCCGCCGGCGGTAGCAGCAACAGCAGCAGCAGCTCCCCAGCCGAGGGCATGTACCGCCCCGGGGAGCGGCTCCTGGGCGGCCACGCACTGGCCCCCGAACAGCGGGACTTCCTGCCCTTAGAGACGACCAACAACAACAACAACCACCACCAGCCCGGGGCCTGGAGCCGGAGGGCTGGAGCCTCTGCTGCGGAGACTGCCGACCCCGCCGCGGGCAACAGCAACAAGAGGAAAAGGGACAACAAGGCCAGCACTTACGGACTCAACTACAGCCTGCTGAGCCCCAGCACGGCCCCGGCCTCCACTGCCGGGGTCGGGGCAGGCGGAGGGGGCGGTGGTAGGTTGGTTGGAACAGCGGGAACTGGAGGGTTGTACAGTGGTACCCCTTGGAAGAGGAGGAACTACAACCAGGGAGTCGTGGGGTGAGTGTCTTCACTTCACTATGGGGGCTTAACGTCACTGCACTCACATGGAGATGGGGGTGGGGTGGGCTCTGGGAAAAGAGTCGAGGCTTCACACCACCTTGGCCGCGTGCTCTTGGTTTCCACAGGATATTTGACAGAGGTGGTTTCCCTCCCCACCCACCTCTTCACCCCCTCCACAATTGTCCTGTTGCCTCTGCCATCACACAGGAAGATGAGGTCACTTTTCATGGACATCTCAACCCTTATGGGACATTAAAGGCCCATCTGATAACCAAGTGCCTTGGGGGGAGTATTTCCTTCATGAAAGTTTTTAAAATGGAAGATTATCCCCTACTCCCAGTTGGAAACATGACAGGCTCTTAAGGCCGTGGCCTGTGACTCACCCTTGTTGGTTCTCTCTTCTCTTCCTGCTTTCTTTTCCTTTCCTTTCCTTTCCTTTCCTTTCCTTTCCTTTCCTTTCCTTTCCTTTCCTTTCCTTTCCTTTCCTTTCCTTTCCTGTCCTGTCCTGTCCTGTCCTGTCCTGTCCTTTTTCTCTTTTCCTGCCTCTATCTGGCCTCCTTGTTCTACAGGAAAGAAGGCAAGGCAAGGGCTGTACAGTTCTGCTTTGCATGAGCTCAAGGCCCTAAAGAACTTTACAGGAGTTTGATGTGTAGCACCATCTTCCTAGGCTATGTACCATAATAATGTGATATGTACCATAATGCTGAGGATAGTGTAAGCTCTGCTGATGCTTTCCAGAGGGGATTAACTTTATGCTAATTAGTTCAATATTGCACCACCAGTGACTCTCTGTTTAAAGTTCAGCTGTTACAAAATGGAATCTTACCTGACCCCTAGTGAATTATGTACATAAGCACAGATTGATTCCAGCTAGATTTGTCTTTTTGGAAATGCTTCTGTGCTGGAATGTTAACAGGATTTTTTTTTCTTTCAAGGTAGCTTTAGGAGGGCTATTTTAATTGTGTTTAGTAAATCTAGTTAATGGTTTTTCAAACTTTTTCTGTTTACAAATTCTCTATTTTGTGTGTAAGTGCTAGAATGGAACAGAATAAGTTACTGAGTATGAAACCTTGCTTTTTGATTACCCATTAAATTTTCGTCCTTGATAGCAGTAAGATGAAAAGGATTCTGTGGCTTCTTGGAGTCTCTGTAAAATGAGTTGGTGGCTTCCATCTGGTTCTACTAGGCAGGTGTCTCCTTTATGCCACTGTTATCATTAATACTCTTTTGAGAAGAGCTGTTGAACGTTTTATGCTTTGAATAGGTATACACTTCAAATTTATCCTTTGATTTTGTAAGAGGGGTCTTTTAAGGTTAGAGACAATGTCTAATGATAAGCATATGTTATTAAAAGTTACTAGGGCGCTATCCATGGTGATCTTAATGTCTAGGTTAATAGGTCCAGGCTGAAATGGACACTTGGAGCATTTTCAAATGTGAGAATAAATCCCTGACTTAACAAGAAAATTGATATTAAGGGCTTTGGTAATTTAAGTGATCATGAAATAATCATTGTCAACCAAACTTAAAAATAAATACTATAATTTTAATTTTTTGAAAACTCTGTGTTTCTATGTGACTTAAAAAATAAAACAAGTTATAAACATTGGCAATTTGCTAATGATACATTATAAATGATGAATTATTACCCTACTATTAAAACTATATGATTTATTGATTTTTAAATATTTTTTAGCAAATATCATAATGGTGACAAATCTCAAACTTGAAACTCTCCACCATGTACTGTTCTTGTAGAAAAAGGGAAAAAAATCCTGACTTAATTAATTTGCCCATTCAACAAGCATGAGAAATTTCCATTTCTTCTTGGAACAGTTTGTTTAAAAATAAATGCAGGTTGAGCTTTAATACCTATACTTCCAAATTTTGTTTTATTTCTGAGGGTACCAGCAGTTAAACACATTTTTGAAATTTTAGTTTTGTGTGGGTCTTCCAGCTTTTACAGAGTCTTTTGAGAAGTTCCTATCGTGTTATTGTAAGAACATTTGTAGGGATGAAAACCCTTGTTTTGTTTGATTTGTGGATCATATTTCTTTTTCTGTTGGGATAGCTTATCATTTCATATACTTTAAAAACTCAAGTAACTGGAATTTTAACACTTTCACTGCAGATTTGTATATATGATTCTGAGATTAAATACAATGAAATTCATAAGCAGTAAACATTTATTGTTTGGCACTTAGGTGATAGCGATACAAAGAGGAGGGCAGCTAAGTGGGGCAATGGGTAGAGTGCTGGGCTTGGAATCAGGAGGAGCTGAGTTCAAATTCATCATCATATACTTACTGATCCTGGTCACAAGTCATTTAACCCTGTTTGCCTCAGTTCCTCATCTATAAAATGAGCTGGAGAAGGAAGTGGCAAAACCATTCCAATGTCTTTTTCAAGAAAATCCCAAATGTAGTCATGAAGAGTCAAGATATGACTGAAACGGCTCAACAACAAAAATATAAAAGTGTGTAACATGAACCTGTCTCCAAGAATTTACAGTTTAGTTCGGTAGAGAAGACAAATAAAAGTTAAAGAAGATAAGATAATGCTATATATCTTGTATGAATCTTAGAATTGTAAAGTAGAGGGACTTCCAAGGTGGTCTAGTTCAGTCTGACTCATTAAGGAATCTCTTCTTCGACATTTCTAATCTGTGGTCGTCTGGGCAAAATCATTTTTACTCTTGTGGGTCTAGTCTTTGAAATAAGGGATTTGAATTAGATTATCTCCAAGTACTCCTAGGATTGTGTCTTTCATCTATTTTTTTCTCTCTGATGTAGCCTAATTTTTTTTTTCATTAGAAAAAATGTCTCCAAGCCTTTGCTCATAAGACCAATGTCTGAAATGCTCTTCTCTTTTTTGTCTAAGTCCTATGTTTTCAAGCCACAGTTTTCAAGTTCTGCCTCTAAAAAGCCAATGCTTATTTGACTGCTCCTTCCTCTGAATTTCTGTAATACTTGTCTGTACCCCTCATTTCATACTTAGTCATTAAAGGCTTTTGAGGAGCTGGGAAACTGACATGTAGCAAAACTGTTTTAGGAAGATCAATCTGTCAGCAAGAGGATGAGAGAGACTATTGACTGGAGCAAGGTCAGTTTGGAGATTATTGTAATAGTCCAAGTGTGAGGCAATAAGGGTTTGAATTAGGGTGATGGTAGTAGGAATGAAAATGAAAAGGCAAATGTCATAGTGGTAAGATTTAATGATTGGACGTTGAGGGAAGGGGAAGCCTTTGATGGGGGAGTGACATTGATAGAGATGAAGGAGTCAAAAGGGGAGGTAGGAGCTGAAGAGGCACAGAGAGAACTGGAATTTTAGATTTTTTTTTCTATGTTATGGTAAAAAGACACTATGTAAATGAGGGCCACAACCTGATATATAGTGTGCTTTCCCATATAATTTTAGCCTTGAATCCTCCAGTATCTTCTCAGTAACTCCATCTGATGGGTGGATAGAACATTGAGGTGGCATTGTTGAGAAGGCACCCGGAATTCAAGGCTCAAGCTATATTGCAGAGCACATTACACATCAGATTGTTCACCTTGTTTACATAGTGCCTTTTTACCATGATATAGAATACTCTTTTTTCATTTTATAAAACCAGTCTTATGAAGGGATTTTTACCATAATGACAGAATCCTATAATTAGGATTGGTGCAGTAGGCTGTTTTATCTCAAAAACAATCAGGCAAATAAATGCATAGGTTGAGATTAAGAGTCTGAAAAAATTCAGAAGCCTGAACTTAAGAGTTTTCACCTACCTCTGGTATGTAAAGCTGAAAATGGATTGCATTTCTAGCACTTCTTAATAGTTTGCTGTGTTCAGATTATTGAATCTCATTGCATGTGTACATTTTTACATTGTAATGTGCCAAAACCTTGTGAAAATTTTGTGGGCTGGTAGAGTTTTGGGTTTTTTTTTTTTTTCAGCTCATCATCAAGCTTGCTCTAAACATTTGATTCTTGGATTCTTTAACATTAATAATTAATAATTCAGTACCAAAATACACTAGGTACTAAATTAAGCAAGATAATTTGTCATAACTTCTCTTTTTAATCTGAGACCTGTTTTATTATTGAGCATGCATAATTTCCCCATTAGAGTTACAAAGTTATTTTGGTATGTGGATTGCACACCCATTTTTCAGGTTTTAGTTGGTGAAAAGTGAAAGGAAACAGTGAACCAGAAGAGTAATAGACTCAACACTGGGATGATGCTGAAAAGCTTTGGAGTGTAGTTCAGGGAGATGAATAAGGAAAAGAGGGACTGGAAAATAAATTGGTGAAGATAAGATATTTGTCTTCTATAATTTGTGGTCTGTCTGGTTTGTGTGTCCTAGATCTTTCCATCATCCATTTCTGTACAGTCTGGTGTTCTTGGTTGTCTTGTCTTTTAACTTTTATCATTAAAACTGTTACCAAAGTAAATATTAGGATTAGGACCCCAGAAGTTTATTCCACAACAGAATTTGTGGCTGCTATGCTGACGCACTACAGGAAGAGTTCTCTCAGATTTGGTGGTTGTCTCTGACCAGCAAACATTAGGATATTTGAATGAATAAAGAATTTACATTAGTAGGAATGCTAGATTATTGAGGGATTATTTTTACATGCAGATATAATTCAAATTTTTTATATATGGCAAATTTAATTTGCTATGATGTGATATTGATTATATTGTCATCAGGCCATACATAACATTTGGGGACCAGTAACATTGATTTACTTTTGTATATGATTTTTGTAGCAGTAGGTTTTCCACATTAAATATATGGTTGGTGGGCATTTTGGGGTATGCGTAACTGGTAGTTCAAAGAACACTTGCTAGCAATTCTGGTGGTCTTATTACTTACTGGCTTGATGTTTCTTTCATTATCCATTTCTGCTGAGCCAGCTGGAAACCTCAGCTGGATTCAGAAAGACGAAGCTGCCCAGAAGAGATTCTCCTTACCTACAGAGACATTTCTTAGTTCACATAGCTACTGTACTGCATCAGAATGCCATTAAATCTATCACAATATGTTAAGGGTACACTGAGCCACATTATCAATGAAACATGACAGTTGAGGATAACCTTGAGGTAGACTATTCAGTAACTCAGGACCAATCCTAGCAGAAGATGTATTTTCTTAAAATAGATTATATGTGGACTTTAGACAATTCGGGGTGGGTGGGTGGAAGTCCTAAAATGAATATGCAATACTAAGGATTTTGTCTACATGTCAGAAAAAATTTTTTATAAATACTTGGGGATATTTCTGTTGGCTATTGGTTTCTCTCTAGGCTTTATCAGGGGCTTCAAATCTAAATAGGAAACTTTTTTTTTTCATGGACGTGTTGCTATTTGCCTTGGCGTAGGAAGAATCTCTCCACAGCAATGAACTCAAAGATCCACCAGATTACTAGAGATTAATAGAGATTTCATGGACTTCGGATTTTACCTTTTTTGCTTATGTGCTCTGGTCTTCTAAGGAAGTACCTACCTTTGTCAGCTTCCTAATGATGTAGAAATCCATATATTTTGAGCATCAGGATTGCTCAGGGACATACTGAAATTTAAAAATCTTTAATTTTTAAATTTAAATTTAATTTTTGAGTTATCTGTGCTATTTAGAGGCATTCTTTTTTATTTTTATATTTTCATTACTGGTTTTGTTTTTAAAATAAAGTCGTGTTCTTTTTCACTTACAAACTGCTTATTTTTTCAAACAAGACTTAATTTTTAAAGCTTTGTTTAATCCTAAGAATAAGTAAATTTCTGGATAGATAACTTCTTTGTAAAATTGAGTGATTTCTATTTTGGGGAGGTATGTTGAATGCATTTTATTTGCTGCTGACCAAATTACAGTTAAGAAGTCTTAGAGCTTTAGAATGTGTATTCTTCTTACCTGTTTAGGAGTAAAATGTATAATGTAGTTAGATTTATTGAATGACAGAATTAGCACCTGTTTTTATTTGTTTAATAATTTGTGGCATCTTTGGGCTCTCCCAAATATACTTATTTATTAGCATTATGAAAAATTATCCAGTTCCACCAAAACACATTTAGTAATCCATAATGACATAGTTTGTGTGTTTTTTAAATAAATTACTTCCTAATAACTTGGTCTTATTAGTGTCAATTGAATTTGAGTGTCTGCCATCCCTGAGTTTATTAGTTACTTAATAACTATGCTTTCCCCGTACTTGTTTTGCATTTCTTATTCTCTCTTACTTCTGGTCTGTTTGTATTAAAATTAACACTTTTGGGTGGCTAGGTGGCACAGTGAGTAGAGCGCTGGCCCTGTGGAGTCAGAAGAACCTGAGTTCGGATCCGGCCTCAGACACTTAACGCACACACAAACAAAAATCTAGCCGTGTGACCTTGGGCAAGTTACTTAACCCCAATAGCCCCCCAAAAAGCAAAAAAAAAAAAAATTAACACTTTTTTAGATGCCTGCTATTCAAAAAATGTTGTGCTTGATGCTATGGGAGATAGCATAAACATGACATTCCCTGACTTCAAGAGTAATGTAATCTAGTTGGAGTGACCAAAGATAAGAAAAGTTAAATAGTAGTTAAAGACAATAGTAGAGCTGTCACAAGAGATTATTAAATGCCAGATAAATTGCATGCCTGTCTTCTACTCAAAAAACTTTTCTTAGTGCTCTGTTGCCTATTGGCACTGACATTCAAGCCTTTCCACAGGTTGCCTCTAATCTGCCTGTTCAACCTTATCTCATACTCTTTCCCATTTCATGTGGTATTTCCCTCCCCCTCCCAAAATTATTGTTGTATCCTCTCCTCTCCTCCAGATTCTGCTTACACAATGTCCCCATTTCCTGGCCAAATTGGATACTACTTTCTCTGTGAAGATTTTTCTAATTTGCCCCTTCTCTCTTCTGAAACTTCTCATAGATATTCCCTTTGTACTTAACTCATCCTTAGTCGAATCATAGTTAACCCCATTAGTGTATAAACTCCTTGAGAGCAGGGTCTAAGCCATATTTGTCTTTGAGTCACTAAAATGTAATGTGTGAATGTGTAATAGGTATTAGTTTTCACTTTTGTGGTAAATTCAGAGGAGAAATGATAATTTCTGCCTGGGATGATCTAGGCTGGGTAGGAAAGGGGAGAGTTTGAACTTAGTATTATTCAGTATAAGATTTGGATAGGTGGAAAGACGATGCTATTCTTGTCTATGATTTTTATCTGGTCCTTTATAGTGCTAGCATAGAATCCTCTGTAAAAAGCCAGGCAGGAAGAAGAAATGGAAACAGAGAGGATCAAATACTGTGCTACAACTAATAACACATTTTACAAAGCCTTTTAAAAGTGTTTTCTTTCCAACAACCTTTTGGAACAGATAGTATTAGAACCAAGATTGAACCCCATGCTGAATGCAAGTTCAGTACTCTTTCTACTGCACCAGTGCTTAGCACAGTACCTAATAAAAGTAAGTGCTTAATAAATGTTTGTTGACTACAACATATAATTTCTCTATTACTTAAGTCATCTCAAAGGAATTTTGAGATTTCTAAAATGCTTTGTCCTAGAAGGAAAACAATGTCATATAATTTTAAATTAATGTCATTATCAAACAATCCTTAGTCTGGAAGAAAGATGGGAATTCTTTCATTTTATGGGTTTAAATATCAGGAAATAGACTGAGGATTCTTTTGGGAACACATTTCTGTTTTCTTGGGGATACTTTTTCAGTTTTGGATTTGGAAAGTTCCATTGATAGGTTGTAATTACCCATTATAATTACCATATTTGGGTTACATACTGGCAAATAAATCCTTTCTCACTTCTGTCATTTTTTACCTTTGCACCAGTTTAAGATTACCTTTTCCTATTATATTTATCCAGGGGGTAATCTCTGCCTTGAAAATTAAAGCCTTTCAAAATAAAGAGAAAATGTAAAAATTACTTCAATTTAAATAATCAGACAGACAAGTGTATTTGCTTTTGTGAAATAAAACTGAGATCTTATATCTCTTCATCTTATCTCCTTCATTTGAATTCTAAATTATGATTATTACTACCCTAAGGCTAATTAACCTAGGTACCCCTAAAAGAGCCATTCCTCCAGTTTGTCTACTCTAAGTAAATAACATGCTTTAGAGGTGGGAAATGCATTATCATTTTATTTTGGGTTTTTCTGTTTCTTTTCTTCTAAGATAGTTGTTTTTTAACCAGTAGTATAGTGCAGAGGTATCAAATATGTGGCCCTACAATACTCCTGAGTGCAGCTGGAACCAGTTTAAAAAGGTCATTGGGAAATTTTAAAATAATTAGAATACAATAGAAAATAGATAATGTTAATATGGGATTTTCTTAGTGAATATGTGGACCAAAGGGACCCTTGTGTACCATTTGTACTTGAGTTTGACAACATTGCTGTAATGTCTATAAATGTGTGTGTGAATCTATATTAGAATTACATAGATAGATGAAGTTATACATATGTATACAATGTGATCCTAAAAGCATATGGCTTTGATCATAATGGTGCTGGCAAGGGAAGAGGGCAATGTGTTAAAAAAAAAAAAAGGATGAGTTTTAGAAAATTAGTTACTGGGATGGCTAGGTGGCACAGTGACTAGAGCACCGGCCCTGGAGTCAGGAGGACCTGAGTTCACATCCGGCCTCAGACACTTAACACAGAAAACCAGCTGTGTGACCTTGGGCAAGTCACTTTACCTCAATTGCCCTACCTTCCCCCTCCAAAAAAGCAAAAGCAAAAAAAAAAAAAAAGAAAATTAATTACTTAGGATCATATGATTTAGAGCTAGAAGGACACCCATAATTCATTTATTCCCATCTACTCCTTTTACAAATAAGGAAACTGAGGCCCTGAGAGGTGGGACCACTTACTGCCTCTGCCAGACCAGTAGCAGGGCTAAGATTGAAATTCAGTCTTTTGACCATTTTAGACATACATTTTATATCTCAATCTTTGGGGGGGTTGGATAACTGATTTTGTTTTTACTTGTTTTTAACTCTGATAGAATTGAATATTATATAGAATTTGAAGTTATGTGATAAAAGATTTCAGTGATTTACTTTAAACCATAATATAAAACTACAGACATATAATGAACCTTATGCTTGCAAAATTGCTGGGTATTTATAACCATTAGTTTTACTGTCAAAGGCCATTTTGAGTGAGTAATATTGATAATGAGTTACATTATAAAATCATAGAATTTTAGAACTAGAGTGGCCTTAGGGCATTTTATCTATCTCCACTCACCTCCTTTTACAGTTGAATCAAACAACTTGTCTAAAGTCATATACCTATTTAATGGCAGAACTTGGGACTAGAACCAGGGTCTTCTGACTCTTGTTCAGAATTCTTTCCACTATTAGGCTTCTCTCTCTTTGATGGTTTAAATAATAAAATTATTGCTACTTTGTAAACATTACATTATGCCTACTTAGTCAAATGTGCCTACTGTGTGCTGGGCACTGGGGATATAAAGACAAAAATCCAACAATCCCTACTGTCAGTGCTTTCATTCTTTCCTGAGACAGCATATATGAATATAAATATGTATATATAGATGATTTTTGGATGGCAGAACTAGCACCTGGCAGGATAGGAAAAGATCTCATATAGGAGGTGACACTTCAGCTAAACTTTAAAGGAAATTAAATATTCTAAGAAGTGGAGGTGGAAGACATAGTCCATTGCAGGCTCTATAAAGTCATGGAGACTGGAGATGGAGTGTTATATGTAAGAAATAGCAAGAAGGGAAGTGGCTGGATTATAGAGTATTTGAAGAGAGTGTAATAAGATTAGAAAGGTAGGTTGGAGTCAGGTTGTGAAAGACTTTTAAATAGCAGAGGAATTTATATTTGACCTTAGAAGTAAGGTAACAAGGAACCACTGGATTCTATTGAGAAAAGGGGAATAATATGGTTAGATCAGGATTTTAGGAATCTTATTTTGGCAGCTATGTGAAGGGAGGAGGCATTTGAGAGACTTGAGATAGGGAAAGTGGTATAGATCTGTGGTGTCAAATTGAAGTAGAAATGGATCCCTGTGTGACAGCATATTGACTTAGAAAATCACAAATTAACTCTCTGTTTGGTATTATATTTTTGTTTATTTTGTTAAACATTTCCCAATTACATTTTTTTTATTTGTCAAATCTTTATTGGGTAAATGGGGAAGGTTGGCAGAGTCCAGTTTAGTCCTTCTTGGCAGCAGCCTTCCTCATGGCAGCTAGGACATTGCTGAGCTCCTCTCTCTTCCTCTTGGCTGGGATGTGAGTTCCCACCCTTTTTTTGATGAACTTAAGGGCTCCTTATCCTTGGAGACTTTTAACAATTCCATGGCCCACCTTTCTTAAGGGGCAAATCCACATACCTCCCGGATCATATCTCTCACAAATTTTGTGTGTTTGGTCAAGAGCCCACGGTGGTGGCAGTGTCGCGGCTTTGAAACGTTTTTCGTAACCTTGTGGCCCTTGTTGAGGCCCACGGCCATAGGGTACCGGATAGCCATGGCTGCAGCGCTACCATAGCCCCAATGGCATTCACAGCAGAAGGGAGGAGCCCCAATTACATTTTTTTTTTTAAAAGCAATTGGGGTTAAGTAACTTGCTCAAGGTTACACAGCTAGTCATTATTTATGTGTGGGTGCTCATTTTCTGAGGCCGGATCTGATCTCGGGTCATCCCAACTCCGAGGCCAGCGCTCTTACTCACTGTGCCACCTAGCCGCCCCTTTAGGGCAGTTGGGGTTAAGTAACTTGCCCAAGGTCACACAGCTAGGTTTTTTGTTTGTTCGGATTAAGTGTCTGAGGCCGCCTCCGAACTCAGGTCCTTCTGATTCCAGGGCCAGCGCTCTATTCACTGCGCCACCTAGCCGCCCCCCTCCCCACCAATTACATTTTAATCTTGTTGGGGCCTCATTTGGGAGTGTGGCTTTCCACATGGGCCTACAGGCCACAAATTTGACATCTGTGATATAGATAATAATAGGATCATAGATTTACATCTGAAAAGGACCTTAGAGATAACTGTTATGGTAATGGCAATTGAAGGGGGCTGGGAGGAGGGAAGGAGCTTGAGGAGCTTACTTAAAGAGGGTAGAACAGAAAGGGTAGAGCAAGAAGGAATAGGAGAGAGCCAGAACAGCTGAGAGCAAGCATCATGCAGGCAGAACAGCTAGCATGAGCGAGTGAGGGGCATTTTTGCTTAAGGGGGCCTGTTTGTTTTGGAGGCCTGAGGGAAGGAAGGTTTGGAAGTGTTCACTTTCACTGTACTGGTTATGTGTACCAACTTCTTGGTTGCTATGATGGATTTGGCTTTCTGGTGTTGGGATTTGGCTTTCTGGTGTTTGAATAAATGTTTTGATTCTGTCTTCCATGTGGAGAGTCTGCTACATTTTGTGATTCACAACTATACCAGCATGTTCATAGCCACCGTGGGTGCTATGAATATTGCATTGGTGTTATAATAACTTGGTCCAACTCCTTAATTTTAAAAGATGAGGAAATTCAAAGAGATTAAGTTAACTGGGGTCAGCCAGCTTCTAAATGATAGAGGCAAGACTTGAACACCTGTCCTGGAGACCCTTGTCCATGAGTCTGGGTGGAACACTCTATCCATATACCCATGAATGTTTTCTTTAAATTCAGTTTATTGCCCCTAGGAGTAGAGCTTTTATGTGCCCAAAGGTATGGAAAGCAGGGGGGAGATATTTAGCTTGATGAAATGGTACATAGAATTAAATAAAAAAGTGTGTCTGGAAGTCCTTTTCTCTTTTCACTTGGACACAAACTAAGTCATTCATTTTAAATAAACTTGTTTTCTTTTATGATTTAAATTAGTTATGATTTAAATGAGTTAAATCTGTGTTTTTACAATGAAAAATGTAGAGATCTTTTGCAGGGATTAGGGAGGAATTTTTGAGATTTGCTGGGCCTCATTGAACTGATAGAGTAGTGTAACTTATGCCAAATATATTTTTTTAAATGTCAAAAGGATTTTGAAAAGGCTTTTGAGAAAAACACATGACATCTCCCCCCCGAAACGTCCTCCCTCCAAAAAATCTAACCCAAGCCTGAAAATTATCATTGGTGAAAAATTGTAATAGGTAATAGTAAACATATTTAAAAGGTTATATCCTCCTAGTGAAAAGGAAGCCTATGTTTAGGAGTAGCTCTTTGTTTTTCGGTGCTATAATGTTTCAGCAAAAGACATTTTAATTATGTGCATGTTTTTGTAATGGAAGATTTGTTTTTCATTCTCAGTTTGAAGTTTTATCAGTGAATTTGAGTTATTATCATCCTGTTGACCACTTGCTTTATACTTATGAGATATGCAGAGTGTGTCAGTGTAATGTTTAGAGAGTTTTGAGTTTCACGTTTTGCTTTCTTGGGAACACACAATGGCAATATTAGATTCTGGAGTCAACTGAGTGCCAGAATTTTAACATTAATTGAGATAAACCCTTTTTTTTTCCTGACATCAGCTTGATTTCACTAGGCTAGACTCATCTCACAAATTGAGGATTACAGAATCCCCAAAATACTTTTTATGGCTATAGATCTTTAGTGAAAAACATGCTTCTTGAGCATTCCATTAAATGATAAAAAAAAATATCCAAGAGGAAAACTTAAGGATGAATAACATCTGTTCTTGGTCATAGGAGTTTATAGGGAAAATTGCTTTTTTCAGTGTTCTCTGGCTGTTTGAAGACCATCCCAAGAAACGAATAGTGTCCTAAAGGGAGCAGTGCAAACTACAGATTCTGTTGTAACATATGCAGGAGGCATTCTGGCTCCAAGATTGGATTGTTCTCACGTTAAAAAAAGTCATCAGTGTCTCAGATCAATGATTAGTCTATTCGTTTACTTTAGAGCACAGTGAGCAAGGCTCTAATTTTTCATTATGTAAGCATGTCATCTTGATCTTTGTTTAATTCACAAAGGTTATGGGAATCATTTTTATTTAGGCCCAGGGAACCCTTTTACCTCTTGGTAACATAAGTGAATATAAATCTGTTCTGAATCTAAGAAAGTATTTGGTAACAGCTTTTTAAAAAGTGAATTTTATTGATGCCTTTTTATATTTATAGCATAGAAATTTCTGGAAATAATCTCCATTCTTCACTTCCAAATTAAAAAAAATATATATTTCCCTGCACTCCAAATTGAGCACTCCTTTGTAGCAAAAAAAGCCCCAAAACAACAACCAGTTAAGCAAAAACAATTTATATAGTGATCATATCAATATATAAAATTTTACATGATTAGTCCCCTACTTTTGTGAGAGTAGTATGACATCTTCCATTCAATAGGGGAAGTTGTTTATCTCAAGTACTTGTACTTGCTCCCTTTGCTGTCTCCTTACCGTTTCTATGATGCATACTTTTGGGACATTTAATATTGTTTTAATTGACTTTATTTAGTAGAGTTTATTAAATAAAATTTAAATAAATTAATTTATTTAATAGACTTTATCTAACTTTATGCGTAGGTCTACTTCCCTTGGAAATGTAGACATGATTTTTACCTAGTTTGGCATTTCATTTTTAAAGACTGAAGGTTTTGAACACCTGAAAAGTGTTTTTCTACTTTCTGATACTTAATGCTTATTTTTAGCTCCTATTTCCTCACCCCCTTTTCCAGTGAACTCAACCAAAACAAAAGCTGGTATTCTTAATCTTAGATAGTGGAAAATGTGTTCAAAAACAATAATACTGCCAAAAATCTCTCAAATTGGCTTTTACTTTGGTTTTGTCTACATAGCACATATAACCTGGAGTAATTTGTCATCTTATTGAGAAGTTTCTGAGTGTACCTATTTAAGTATGATTAAATCCTACTGGCTATGCTGGTAAATTAAAAAAAAAAACATTGAATAAGAGTTATATTAGGAGAGAGGTGGACAATATGAAAAACGAACTTTTCCTTTTCATTGTAAAGTTGTAAAAAATATTTTAATGGTATTTATAAACTTTATTTTGCACAATCTTAAATATGAACACATGAAACAGTAAATCAAAATCCCAAATAAACCATAAGATCAAACATTTTCTATTTTGATAAAAGAAAAAAAATGCACTTAAAAAATAACTCCTTTGGTCTGGATTTTCTTCTGATTACTTTTCCATCTGTGTCCTTAGAGTTTTCTTGCTGCTATTTTTTACATAGTTGTAGCCACATGTATGTTCTGATTCTGCATTCTATGTCCAGTATCACTTTGTCTTTTCATATCTTTTCATATTAATTTGTCTCCTGCTGTTCCTCCCTACTCCATATGATAATAAGACATTATATGAATATACCACAATTAATGCAGTCATTTCTCAACTATTGTATGAATAGGTTGCTTCCATTCCCCCTCCTTAAAAATAAAGCGGCTGTGAATATTATTTGTGTACAGATAGGTTTATTTTTCTCTTTAACAATATGTAGTAATCAGCTTCTTATCTCAGTGACCCAGGTAGCTCTCTAAGTTGCAAAGCAATTGCTGATCTGCTTGCTACCCTTACCACTTAAAAAACATGTACCCCTCAGATTTTTTCTAAAGTTGAATTTTACCATAATGTTCCTGGATCTGTCTGTAGGTATAGGAGACACTTTGCTTAAAGATTATTAATATACAGATAGACACTGGAGATCTAGACTAGTCTTATGACATTTCTGGTTTGAAAAAAATCTGAAGCAGTGTTAATGTTGTATTTTAAATGAAGTTGAAACTGCTTTTTGATTTAAAAATAAGACAACGAATGCTTATTAAAGGCCTATGAAGTAGAGAGATTGTGTTTGGTGCTTTAACATGAGCTGTTTTTCTTAATAATCTAGCAGTGTTATGAACTGGAACGGTTTGAAAACTGAACCATGTTTCATTTAAGTAAAAGTTCCATTCATTGTTTTCAGACTAACTTTTTATGTCTGGCTTTCTTGTCCCCTAGATGCTACTGTAATTGTATATTTGAAGCCCATTGATGACTTAAGCATTTGATGATATTGGCTAAGCATTCTTTTTTTTTTGGTTTTTGGTGGGCAGTTGGGGTTAAGTAACTTGCCCAAGGCCACACGGCTAGGTTTTTATTTGTGTGTGCGTTAAGTGTCTGAGGCTGGATCCAAACTCAGGTCTTTCTGACTCCAGGGCCTTCGCTCTACTCACTTCGCCACCTGGCAGCACCCGGCTAAGCATTCTTTCACGAAACTCTGTCTTTTCCTTCGGCTATCATGATTAGAGAGTCTTTATAGAGTGATAGATCCAGAATTAGTTCACACTCTCATAGGAAGGAAGAGGAAGCTGAGACCCACCTTGCTCAGTGTTTTACAGGGCCATCAGGATTTAAATCCAGGTCTTCTGACTCCAAAACAAGTACTCTTTCTGTTGCACTTTATTTTTAACCTATTCTTTAATGATTCTTCTTCCTCCTCCTGTCCCTTAAAAAGACAGTTTCTATTGCTTATTCATTGGTTATCTGTACCTTTTATATCGCCTAGTTTTTATTGAGGTAGTATGGCATAGTGGATAGAGGGCTAGCCTTGACATCAGCAAAACCTGGGTTCAAGTTCTGACTCTGCAGCATACTTTTAGATGCATGGTCATGGTATCTGAGGCAGTTTTCTAAGGCATATGTGGACAGATGAGTTGCTAAACAAATTTGGTAGAAAGGAGTTCACTACCACACTCAGAAATCATGGATTCAGGTACCAATGTTCTACCCTCCCCACAGTTAAAAAAAAAAAAAAAGTGACAATACAGGCAGACTGTTTTAGAATAAGAAGGATGCTGAAAGGTCATCTAGAACCATCTCTCATTTTACAGCGGGGAAATTGAGGCCCCAAGAACTGGAAACACTTTGGCCCAAGGTTTTGAGAGACATTGTGTTGTGGTGAATGGAGCCCAGAATGTGGAGTTAGGAAGACCTAGATTTGATCCTACCTGAGATATTTAGCAGCTTTGTTACCCTGGGCAAGTCACTTAACTCTGTGGGCCTATTTCCTATTTAAAATAAGGATAAAAATAGTACCTATGTCATAGGATTATTGTGAGGAGTGGTATTTATATTTATCTCATTTCTCACACACACAACACACATTTGAATGTGTGTGTATATAAATGGTGTTTTGCAAACTTTAAAGTGATGTATACATTTTAGTTGTTATCACCATAAATTCTAATTTATTTTTATTTCATTCTTTTCATGAATATTCATTTACTTTTAGGCTGTATAAAACCTAAACCTAACTAAGCAAGAGATAAAATTTTGTCCCTAAACTCTTCACTTTTAAGAAGGTATAAATGAATGATCCAACAGATAAGTAGAGGTAATGTCATATAGTGGAAAGAAGCACTGGCCCTGGATTCAGAGGACCCAGTTCAAGTTCCACAGCAAAAACTTCCTGAATGACTTTGGGCTAGTCATTTTAGGTCCCTGAGCCTCATCTGTAAAATCAGAGGATTGGACTAGATGGCCCCTAAGTCCCCTTTTCCCTTTAATCTATGATCCTTTAATCCTAAAATGCTTTCATCCAAACACTTAGTGCATGCTGTTTATAGACAAGAGCATTATACCCAGTACTGAAGTTAAGGTACCAGGTTAAGCAAAATGTAGCTCTTCTCCTTGTTGAGCTACCTTCATGGAGCTTGCAGTTTAAGACTTGGTGAGTGAAATTAAATACAGATATGAGTATTATATGTTAAATGCATTGTTCAGTCATTTTTCAGTCACGTCCAACTCTTTGTGAACCCATTGGGGGTTTCTTGGCAGAGATATTGGAGTGGTTTGCCATTTCCTTCTCCAGCTCTTTTTACAGATGAAGAAACTGAGGCAAACAGAGCTGAGTGACTTGCCCAGGGTCACACAACTGGCAAATATCTAAGTTTAAACGTGAATTTAGGAAGATGAGTCTTCCTGACTTTAGGCCCATTACTCGCCATCCCTAGCTACCCAATAAATACCTTAGAAGATTCAAAATAGTTCTATGTGAGAAATCCGAGGTGATTGATTTCCAAGTCTATAGCTCTATTTCTGTTTTCATTCTTGAGCTAAAGTACTTCATCTCCACCTGCTTATTTAGACCTTCCCCCTGAGCCTTTTGTCTCAGCTTGTCTAAAACCTACTTCATTATTCCCCCCACCTTCTTCAAACAGAACAACTCATAAGCTCACTTATTTCTTTTAGTCACATCATTCTTCCAATTTTCCAAGCTCAAAACTTGGAATCCTTGAGTTGCCTTCTTTTCTTTCCCAGTCAACTAAATTTTTTTTTTTTGCTCTTTGGAGGGCAGTTGGGGTTAAGTAACTTGCCCAAGGTCACACGGCTAGGGGTGTGTGTGTGTGTGTGTGTGTGTGTGTGTCTGAGGCAGGATCACAAACTCGGGTCCTTCTGACTCCAGGGCCAGCACTCTACTCACTGCGCCACCTAGCCGCCCCTCAAATAAATTATTTTAATAGTTACTGAAAATCAAATTTCCAGTCTTGTTTCACCCCACCCCCTATAGAAACCCCTCCCTCTCCAGCCTAATTTGATGGTATGGGAGATACTGTTTCTGTCCTTAGGTTTATAACTTAGCTGGAGTAACATGTAACACATATAATACAATTATCAAGTGTTTAACTGTATACTTTCTCAGCTATAGGGTAGGAACAATAAACTAGAAGGGGGATTGAGATTATTAGGGGCATAGTAACCAGGGCTTGAGAGTTTGACTCAAAAACTAAAAAGTTAAAAATTGTATATTACAGCATAGATTAATAATGGATGCTCATAATTACCTTCTTCCATCAGAAAAAAATAAGTTGTGCTCAGTACTCTCTATATAAGAAGACAGCAGTATAGAATAAGTTTTAGCAAGATTTCATTAAAATGGTTAAATTAAAAGTTTGATATTGAAAGGGGAGCATAGCAAAAGTACCAGTCATTTGAAAATTTTATTTTAGAACATTTCATTTCCCATTGATGCTGGATAAATGGCTATGCTGTGTTATATATGTAATTTTTTTTTTTTTTTGCTTTTTGGAGGGCAAGTAGGGTTAAGTAACTTGCCTAAGGTTACACGGCTAGGTTTTTAATTGTGTGTGTTAAGTGTCTGAAGCCAGATCCAAACTTAGGTCTTTCTGACTCCAGGGCCGGTGCTCTACTCACTGCACCACCTAGACTGTGTTATATTTTTAACAGTTTTAAAGTAACTTACAGTCTTTCCCAGTTTAAAAAAATTCATTCAGCTGAATGTACATGTATTATCAGAGAATTTTGGTTTGTCTAGTTTGTACTTGAGTGTGTTTATACTAGAACTAGGGGATCATAGAGTTTAGAGCTGAGAGGACTATTTTTGATAATTAACATTCTACCTATTTTTCAAGAGAAGAGTATATGTAAGCATTCTCTAAGTATTTCTGCTATCTATGCTATTAGCAAGTAAATTTCTATTGACAAAGTAAAATTACATTTAAATAAAAGAAGCTTGGATTTATATTGATAAAGTGTTTAGATACTGTATATAAAACCTTGAAGTTGCAAGCCATCCAGAGCTTATTTTTGAATAGAAGAATTTTTTAAATAGAAGTCTCCTTTGATCCTCTGAATCATGTCAGGTAAGTGCTGTAGCTATTATTCCCATTTTCCTGATGAGTACACTGAGGCTGAGTGAGAGTTAAATGACTCATACAACTAGTAAAAGCTGGATTTGAACTTAGGTCTTCTTGACTCCCAAGTTCAGTGCTCTGTCAGTAATGCCACATACATATATATGTACCAGTATATACACACATAGATATATAGGCATATATGTACATGTATGTGTATGTATATGTTAATCGACTGAGAGACTTACTATTGTAATTAATAGCTTAATTGTGGCCTTCCTACTATATATTATATAATTGATAACTATATAGTTGTCAGCATGTGACTAATTCCACTACTATCATTCCAAACTGCACCCTTTTCCTTCAGCCATTGTATATATAACAAAACAGAAGGAGGCAGCCTGGTGTAGAATCTTGGACTTGAAATCAGGAAGGACCTGGGTTCAAATTCTGCCCTCACATTTACCAGCTTTTTTTCTCTTTTTTTTACCCTCTGATCACAACCTTTTTAAGATTCTGGCAGCTCTCTAAGACTCAGTTGTAGACAAGCATTAAAGGTACATATGAATGATATATAATTGACTCAAAATAAAATAACCTTAAAGAATGAACAGATTTCTAAATGAGTATTTTAAGTCCTTAGTGGACTTATCACAGTATAGGATCCAAAGTACTTTTCTTCATGTCAGTCTTCAAATGAATAAAACTCTTTAGTGTTATACTTGTCCCAATGTGGTTCTGTTCATATACTTTATTACAACTTTTCACTTCCATCTTGGTGGAAAAGACTTTTTTTTTTTTTTACTATATTTAGTTTGACAAAAACTGAATATTTGGTGGAGTATTTAGCATCAGATAAAGCTTTGCATGGACTTTTTCTATGAAAAAAAAGAGCTCATGTTCCCAGGGGATATTAAAAAAGGGGGTAGAGAAGCAAGGTGTGTAGTATTCATTGTTTTATCTCTCCTCCTAGAAATTTTGCTTTGGGGTGATGGCCAGGTGGAGAAAGAGAGAATTGAAGAAAAGAAATGGGATAGGAAGAGGAATTATAATCTTTCTTTAAAATAAAACAAAACAAAAAGCCTTCCTTCCTAAAACCAGAATTCTAGTTAGCAAACTTTGGGCTTGTAAAACTATAGTCTAGGGGCAGCTAGGTGGCGCAGTGAATAGAGCGCCGGCCCTGGAATCAGAAGGACCTGAGTTCGGAGCCGGCCTCCGACACCTAATCCGCACAAACAAAAACCTAGCCGTGTAACCTTGGGCAAGTTACTTAACCCCAATAGCCCTAAAGGGGCGGCTAGGTGGCGCAGTGAGTAAGAGCGCCGGCCTCGGAGTTTGGATGACCCGAGATCAGATCCGGCCTCAGAAAATGAGCACCCACGCATAAATAATGACTAGCTGTGTAACCTTGAGCAAGTTACTTAACCCCAATCGCTTTAAAAAAAAAAAAAAACCAAAAAAAACTATAGTCTAAAAACTGAACTGTTATAGGTAAACAGTTGTCAAGTGGATAGAAAAATAAGAGAAAAATAAGCACAACTTTGCTTTCCCAGAACAGAACATAATGGAATGGAAAACAAAACTCTCAGAATGGATATTTTAAAGCAAGCATTTATTCATAGTATTTATTTACTCTTCCCCAGAAATTTCCAATAAAGAGACAAAATGTCCCACACTAAAATTCCAAATTGTTAATGAAACTTTGAAAATTTTCAAAAATATTTACAAAAGGCACCTTTTAAATTTACATGATTTTACTGTAATTCTTAGTTTTCCTTTCAAGTTAATTTGGATTTAGGAGCTACCATAAAACCTCTTCTTTCCTTCTTAGAAACTGATGAACACTTTTGGAAAAGTCACAAAACACTGCCTCCTGGGTTCACTACTTATTTATGTTCTCTGATCTCAGCTGGGCCTTCATGGTTGCTACATGGCAATCCTTTTATTTTTTCTAATTGGCTCTTCTAAACCTCTCTCTTCAGGTTCCTAAATCACCTTTCTTCCCACTGTCTTTTTCTCCTTTACTGAGAAAAGAAACTGTCCATCTCAATAACCCTTTAATCATTGTTCATCTTCTTTGCCTTTGCCTGACCCTTTTCCTTGAGGCCAACCAACCTCTGTAGATAGGCTTTTGATCTCATTTTCTCCTGAGTTTTCTGGGAACTTGACCCCCTTTTTCATTCCTTCTTTTTTGATTTCAGTCTTTCCTTATCTACTGGCCCTGTTTCCTGAGCCCTGAAAATATGTCCTAGGTCTCCCTTATTCTTTAAAAAACGTTCATCTGACCATGTCATTTCCTCAAGCTATCATCTTATATCTCTTCTTATATATGTTTGTATATATAGACTTACCAGAACCAAAAAAGAGAATGCATAGAGCCACTTACTGATAGAAGTGAGTCTATAATAGCCCTTCCAAGTGAATTATGTAAAAAGTAGACATACAACTGATTTAAAGTTCTAATTTAGTATTACTTTAGACTCCTACAACTTGTTCATAGTACATATATGTGTATATGTATAATGCACATATACCTATTTTTATGGTCTGCATAGCATTTTTATACTTTTCTATAATATTAAGATGCATTATGTAAGATGGCCAAATTTCAAAAACTTTTTAACTTACAAGTTTACTATGTGTGTTTGTGTGTGTGTGTATTTGTGTGTGTGAGAGATCCATATTCCTAGCCAACTTCTAGAAAGAGTTGTCTGTGCTTCTTCCTTCTATTTTTTTCACCTCCTACTCTTTTCTTACTTCCTTGTAGTTCCTTTTTACTCCATCTTTTGACTGAGACTGCTCTTTTCAAGGTCACTGGTGCTCTCTTCACTGTTAAATGTAGGAGTGGGTTTTTCTTAATCTTCCTCTCCAACCACCTCAGTCCCCACATCCAGTTATTTGACATATACTTTTTCCACAGTTTTTTTTGCAAGCATCCTTCCCTATTCTCTCCACTCACATAGACTCTACCCTAGTTCAGAACTTCATGTCTTTCCTAGAACATACAAAAGCTACATAATTTGTCTTCCTACCTCTGATCTCTTTTCTCCATTCGATTCTCTACACAGATGCCAAACTGGTATTCCCAAAATAGAGATTTGAACAAGCCACTTCTCTTTTCCCAACACACTTAATGACTGTCTTTGCCTCTATGGAATAAGACTGGAAAAATCAATGGGAGTCAGGTTGCCGATGACTTTAAATACCAGGCTAGAGATGATCACAGGATGTCACCTTTCACATGATCTCTATTCCAGTCAGATTGGTCTGCCAGCTGTTCCCTCTACTCTGGGTCTCATCACCTGCCTCCATGCCTTTTTGCAAGTGGTTTTCCATATTTGGATAGACTCTTTTCATCCATTTTGTAGAATTCCTAGCTTCCTTCAAAACAAAGCTCATGTGCAAAAGGCCATTCCTTTCCCCCTCCTCTCCTCATTAACACTTTTACTGCCCAGAAATGACTTTGTGTTTCTTTGAATTTTTGTATGAATTTGTGTTTCTTTGAATGTTGTAATTTCCTGTGGCCTTATTATTTTATCCTATAGATGGAACATAAAGTCCTTGGGACAACTAGGTGGCACAGTGGATAGAGTACCAGGCTTGGTGTCAGAAAGACTTGAGTTAAAATCCAGCCTCAGACACTTACTAGCTATGTCATCTTGGGCAAATCATTTAACCCTATTTGTCTCAGTTTCCTCATGTGTAAAATGAGCTAGAGGGAAATGGCAAACCAAAAGTCTTTGCCAAGAAAAACTCAAATGGGTTTGTAAAGGGTTAGACATGACTAAAAAGACTGAATAACAACAAAGGCCCCTTTTTTGTATCTATGTCTACAGTGCCTTGGACAAAACAGGCACTTTATTGCTTGTTGAATTCATTTACATTGAATTTAATTTGAATAATTCCTTTTTACCTACAATTTGACATTTTTAAATGGATGCCTCTCTGAATTTGGAAGATGACATATATAATAGTAACTTGTTATATGGAAATTTTGAGATTTGTTTCCATATAATCAATCTTAGAGCTATAGAAAAATATAGAAATCTTATATAGACGATAAAAATAGATGTGTGTTATTATACACAATATACTGTTAGTAGATTAAGTCTAAAGTAATACAACTAGGACCTAAAAGCCTTGGTCACATCTGTTATATATGGAATTCCTTTTAGGATAGGGCTTTTATAGATTTATTTATATTGATCCACTAAGTGGATCCATGTATTATTCTTTTTTGGTGGTGTGGTCAAGATATGTATATACATACAGAACCCCATGTGTGCACATGTTTGTGTAAATAGATTTTTATAAAGTCATTCAGTCACACCCAACTCTTCATGATCCTGTGGCCCACAACACACCAGGCCCTTCTATCCTTCATTATCTCTTGAAGTCTGTCCAAATTCATGTTTGTTGTTTCTTTGACACTATCTATCCATCTCATCCTCTGCTGTCCCCTTTTCCTTTGATCTTCAATCTTTTCCAACATCAGGATCTTTTCCAGTGAGTCGCATCTTCTCATTATGTCGCCAAAATACTTAAGGTTCAGCTTCAGTATTTGACTTCCATTGAATAGCCTGAATTAATTACTTTAAGTATTGATTGATTTGACCTCCTTGCTGAATAAGAGACTCTCAAAAGTCTTCTCCAACACCACAATTCTACATGTGTTATTTACATATAAAAGGATTTATGTATAAATTAATCCATTACTGACAGAATTTTCTAATGATGTACTAAAACTACCATTTAGATGGAACTGCCTTTCACTGTTGCTACTTACTTCCTTTGAATGTAGTGTTCTTCAAGTTACTGAATTGTTGTTTGGCATTTTACATACTTGTGGAGTGCATTTTAATCATTGATTCCCTTAAATGAAAGGCAGATGATACATGCCTTCAAGTTTATCTTGAGAAAATCTTTGTAGCCCCAGTAAGAGGATCTTTGCATCACCTTATTGCACGTTTAGTAGCATACTTTGTACTACAGAGATAGCCATAGAAATTTATTTGGGACAAAGTTTAAACAACTTTGTCGAATGACTGCTCTTACTTGCTCTTTTACTGATAGCTATTTTATTGATTTCTGGAGCACTACTGCATATTCTAAGTTTAAGTTATATGAAATGCATGAATCTCCAAAGTGTACAAAAAGTAGGAAGATATTGTTCTTTCCTCTCTTCAGGTAAAGAAAGTATGGCCGTTGAGAGGCATTTCTATGGGTTTAGTATTTTTTTTTTTTTTAAATAATTGACGGTGGGACAACTTGCTGAATGTACTGTGTGTGAACTTAAACTTTTTCTTGCTGGCCATAGTAAAATTATCTGAACAGAATTGCTTTCTCTCTTGCTGCTTATCAATTGTATCAGTATGTGGCTTAGTGGTTTTCTTCTCTTTTTTATGCAAATGTTTCTTTGTTGATATATCTCCCTTGCTCCATTAATATTTCTTTTTTTTTTTAACCACTAACTTTGAGTTTGTGATTTCTCAAGTATGTTCATTTTCTATTTTAGAATTCTCTTTTGTCCATTGGCTATATTATTTAGGTATCACTTATCCCATATCCAACTGTTTCTTCCATATTTAGCTATTAAAAAGGAAGTTTGTGTTTTTGTGTGTGAACCTGAAAAAAGTATACCAATAAAAAGATATATTTTTGTTGTTTTTATGTAACTTAGACCAAACTTCTATTATTTAAAATGTCTAAAATTTTAGTAAGAAAATGCTCAGATATTTGTTTGCTTATTACTTTGGATCCTTAGAATCAGATTTAGGACATAAAAATTAATTCAATAATTAATTCAATAATTGAATAATTTCACGTTTCCAATTAAATTCCTAAAATTATCCAAAATAAGCTTGCTGTGAAAAATCTTTGGTTCCTGAGAGCTTCCATTAGAACATAATTTCTGTTTGTCAAATACTCTATGCTGATTCATTGTATGCTCTCAGTAGATACTTATTTATTTGATTGGGTAGAAAGTTATCTTGTGCTCGGTTCAGTTTCTATAGAGAAAACTCAACTCTTGGACAGAAAAAAAAATATTAATCATGACAGTTGGCATGGGCCTTAGAAGTCATTTGGTTCAGTTCAGACATGCCACATTGTTTCCATCTACGTATTACATTTCCAACAAATGTACCCTTTATTTGAATACCTTTAGTGCCAGGGAATTCCCCATTTCATGTTTAGACAGCTGTGTTAGGAACTTCTTCCATATATTGAACTAAAATTTGCCTTCTTATAACTTCTACACATAAGTTCAATTTTTGAATTATTTTTTGAATTTTCAATTTCAATTCATCCTCTCTTCTACAAGATAGTCCTTCAGAATTTGAAGACATTAATTATGATCATACAAATTTTTTCTTTTACCAGTTTCTTCAACCAAGTTGCCAGCACAGAGTAGAACACAACTAAAATGTGTTTTGTTCTAGATGTTATCAAGGTCATGTTAATGTTTTGGCAACCAGGTCACAGAGACCTGGTGAGTGTATAGGCATTATGCATTTTAAAAAAATCTATTGGGGCATCTAGGTGGCGCAGTGAATAGAGCACTGGCTCTGGAGGCAGGAGGACTTGAGTTCAAATTTGGCCTTAGACACTTAGCACTTACTAGCTGGGTGACCTTGGACAAGTCACTGAATCCCAACTGCCTTGCCTTCCCTCCTCCAAAAAAAAAAAATCTACCCAGAATCTACCTGGTATTTTCTAAAAACACTACTGTTTATTTAACTGCCCGTAAGATAGTCTTTTATTTATACGCTTATGAGAAACCTAATGATTTAATGGCGAGTATAGGTGGGTAAGTTAATGACTGATATAAGCTGAGGGTGAACTCCATAGTATTTTTCTGTGCCGTCCTGTATCTCCAGACCATTTTGTTTTTTCTTGCCTTTTTAAATTGTATGTTCTTTTAGTTTCCTTGCATGCTCTTCTTCTTTCTACCTCCTCTCCCTGTCCCCCAAATAAATTAAGGAGAGACCAGACTGTTAATAAAATATTTAGAGAGTATAATATGTATCATAAGACAACGTGTCTTGCTGATCTCATCTTTTTTCCTAAAAAAGAGATCTTTGTTCAATCTCTTCATTATTACCTTTTCCCTACTAGTCATTCAGTATTGGAATAATTTTTGACAATCTCTCCTTTTTATTCCATATGTCTATCACTAAATTTTGCCATTTTTTCCTTAATTCTATTTTATGATCATTCTTAATTATTCATGCTCAGAATCTTAGGGCTATAGTCTTATCTCTTCATTCTCTTGTTATATCATTATGCACTGAACATGGTATCCTTTTTTCTAAACTCTTCAAGTTCATACTCCTCTTCCTCTAGTCTGTCCATTCATTCATTTATTCCTTCACAGAATCTATTGATCATCTCTTGTACTTAAGGCATTATCCTGTCAATAAAGAACATACAGAGATGAATATGATAAGTCATTGTTTCTTGCCCTCTAGGAACTTAAAATGTAGTACATGCTACTGTGTGTGTGTGTGTGTTTGTGTGTGTGTGTGTGTGTGTGTTCATTCATGACACTTGTTAAATACTTCTCTTGAGGATAATACATTGCCATTAAGACGTTGGTAATTATTTAAAGAAATTTTCATTTTGACAGATTTGATTTTAGTTCCTTAATTCCTGTTCTCTGCATAATTTGGGTATTAAAGTTAAGATAAAATTCTACTATAAACTTTTGCTGTCAGCAAAATCAGTTGCATATGTACATTCACTTAAAATAGTTTCTTGGTAAGGCAACTGTATTAATTTTTCTTTTTTTTCCCCCTTAGTCTTCATGAAGAAATCAGTGATTTTTATGAGTACATGTCTCCTAGACCTGAGGAAGAGAAAATGCGAATGGAAGTCGTGAATAGGATAGAAAATGTTATTAAGGAGCTTTGGCCCAGTGCTGATGTGAGTAATAGTCTAGATTTCTGTAGTACCTGTAAACAAAATTTCTGTTCTCTTTGTGTTTAAAGATAAATAATGTCTCTGTCCATCACTATTTTAGAATAGATATTTTATAATTTATATGGAAATTCACATACAGAAATGTGTGTTCATTTAGCTTTGTTTGCTTGTTAACATTTAATCAGTCTAACAGTTTCCTACTATCTGTAGAATTTGAATTTTAAAGTTATTTTCATTGAATTTAAAAACTTGTTTATAATTTATTTTTATCTTCAAGCTGTTAAACAGTAACTTCCAAGAGGAAAACTATATTTAAGAAGTCATTAATATAATAGAAAAAAAAGCATCTTATACTTGAATACAATTTCTTATTACAGTGCTTTATTAAATTATTTCTATAATTGTGAATGCAGAATTATAGATAGTGAACAAATGATAATTGATATTGGGAATTCATCTGAATTAAAAGTGTTCCTTGGGTGACTAGGTGGCGCAGTGAATAGAGCACCAGCCCTGGAGTCAGGAGAACCTGAGTTCAAATCCAGCCTTGGACACAACACAAAAACTAGCCGTGTGACCTTGGGCAAGTCACTTAACCCCAATTGCCCTCCAAAAAGCAAAAAAAAAAAAAGTGTTCCTTAAGCCTTACTTTCTTGTGATATTTGAGGATAGTTCTAGTTCTTCTAGGAAGATTTTAGTTTTTTCCTCCAAAAATACAAAACTATTCTTTTCTCCCCCAGATTTTGACCATTTTTACTTCTTGATAGTATTTTTGGCTAGTAAAAATATTAACTCTTTCATTAGATACCTTTCAAAGCTATATTCTTTAGTTAAGTGCATGTGAAGAAGTAATTTACTGAATGACCTTGGAAATTACATATCAGTGGTTTTTTTCTCTTTTCACCTTTTTTCTTACTGCCTATCACCCTTTAACACCAGCCCCACATCTTTAACCTTCAAATTCCAGTCTCTCATCTACAAAAAGCAAAAATGATGGAAACTTTTATCAGACTATAATAGAATTAATAAAATTAACATGTAAAAATAAGAAAGCATCGCTTTACTTGAATTTGCATTTTTGTACTAGTTAAAAATTAAAAAAAGTAATTTTCCTTATTTTTTTCTCCCCCCCCCTTTTTTTTTGCTTTTTTTTAGAGGGGGCAAGACAGGGCAATTGGGGTTTAAGTGACTTGCCCAAGGTCACACGGCTAGTATGTGTTAAGTGTCTGAAGCCAGATTTGAACTCGGGTCCTCATGACTTAAGGGCTCTTCACTCTATTCACCTGCCCTGTTTTTTGAAGGAAAAAAATGGAACATTTTATTATATCACCCTTTTTACTTTTTTACATTACCTTGCTGACCAATTTGAAAATTTCAACTATACTAAGTGTCTGTTTTCTAACATTCTGTCAAGTCCTAATCTCAATATTTAGAGTCAAGTTTTGTTTACTCTTCAAATGATGACTATAATACATTGTACAACCCTGCAGTGTCTCCTAAATTAAATAAGACCATTAGAAGGCTAGGCTCTTAGGAAAGGCAGGGAATTAATAGCTGCAGTTGGTGTGGTATAGTAGAAATAGCAGTAGATTCTCAAGTTAAAGGATATATGGATTCAAATCCTACCTCTCTAACATATACCACCTCTGTGACCTCAGAAAAGTCACTGTAAAGTGAGAAAGTTACACTAGAGGGCCTCTGATGTCTGTTCTACCTCTTGTTCCCACAATGTTATCACAGTGGACAGAGTATTGAGCCTGGAGTCAGGAAATCCTGAATTCATATCTGGCCTCAGATACTTATTAACTTCATGAACCTGGGTGAATTACTTAATCTCTATTTGCCTCAGTTTCCTCAAATATAAAATGAGGTTAATAATAGCACCTATCTCCCAGGGCTGTTGTGAGAATCAAATAAGAGTATTTGTAGGGGCGGCTAGGTGGTACAGTAAATAGAGCACCGACCCTGGAGTCAGGAGGACCTGAGTTCAAATCCAAATTCAGACACTTAACACAAAACTAGCCATGTGGCCTTGGGCAAGTCATTTAACCCCAATTGCCCTACCTTTCCCTCTCCAAAAAAACCCAAAAAAGAATATTTGTAAAAAGTACTTATAAAAAGTACCTGGCATAGAGTGGGTGCTATATAAATGCTTACCCCTTTTCTATTCCTCCATCTAGTTCAGTTTGCTCATTTTGTATATAAGGAAATAGACCCAGAAAGGTAAAGTAAATTTTTCTGAGGTAACAGAATTAATGTCAAAGCCAGGACTAGAATCCAAGGCTCTTGGCTTCTTGCTGTGGGATCTTTTTACCACCACAAATTGTTTTTGAAGTTAAGCGGTATGTTATAGTCTAGTTCTTTTAAGAATTACAATCTGTAAAAGAAAAAAAGAATTACAATCTGTGTTTAATAAATCTCTATTAGCTAGGGTATTCAATTAACTAAAACATCTTATCCATGCCAGTAATGGAGAGATTAATAATAACAAAATCAGGGTTGTTTTATATATTTATATAATCTAGGCATTCTTATAAGACAACAGTTTGAAGATGTAAGAATTGTTTAGCCAGATGCTTGGTGTTCATTTCTCTCTGTAGTTGTGGAATGTTGCTTAATTTGAACACCTTTTAATAATTCAGTGGATAACATTTCACTCAGGAAATAAGAAAATGCATTTTTTACAGGTAGCATCTAGTGTTCTTATTCTTTAATATATTTATCTTATGATTCTTTTCTGAACTTGGGGCAACTCTTGATGAAGCTGAAAGCTCCCAATGAACTCTCAGTTGGCATAAGTTTTAACTCTAATAGTAGCTACAAGTTGTGTGACTGAGAATTGGGTCAGTATATTCAGATTGTAGACTGGGCTGTTTCAGGCAGTTGGGCAGGAATATAACAATAATTTAATTATAATGCAGAATGTTTTCTTTTATCACATGTCTACTTAAAGATAATATGTTTACTCTTTTAAAAAATTCTCCATCTTAATTCATGTAAAAAAATCTATTTTATTGTTGTTGTTTTTTTTTTTATGACTTCTTTCCTACCACCATTCACTAATATTGGTCCCTTTGTAATGAAAGGAAAGAGTCTAAGCAAAAAGAACCCCAAAAAGTGCCCATGTCTGACAATAAATTTAATACCAGAGTAGTAACTACTTGATTTTTAGAAGGGAAAAAGTAACATTTTGAAAAAACTAGAAGCATTCTAATGTTTTATCCTCTCAAGCTTTTCTGTTCATGTCATATGAATGAAACTTTTACAAGCTAAATCCAATTTCCTTGGATTGTAATGGGAACTTTGGAAAAATTAAATGTCATTAACAGGACTTGTAAAATATCCTGGTAACTCAGTTAAGTCTTATTTTATGTAGATGCATAGTAATAGTTGACATTTATATAACGCTTTAAAGCATGCAAAGAGCTTTATATACATAATTTCATCCTTTCAACAACCTTGTGAAATAAATAATATAGGTACTATTATACTTATAAAGGAGGAAGATGAGATCCAGTCTGTTTGTGATATCCCTAAGATTGTATAGGTAGTAAACCTTCAGAGGGAGGATTTGACCACATCTTCTGATTCTAGAATTAGTTCTCTTTTTGATGTATCCTGCTGCCTCCCTAATTAAGATCCAAAACCAAATTTTTCTGACAACTTATATGCTGTAGGTATAGTATTTAAAACAGCTTGTACACTGCTAAAAAGTACCAGTTGAATAGTGAAAATCCTTACTTTACATCAATTTTAGTAGGTTTCCAATGATACTCTATAATTAATCATTTGTTTCTTTTTTTTTAGGTCCAGATATTTGGAAGTTTTAAAACTGGATTATATTTACCTACCAGGTTTGTTCTGAGTTATATAATGTAAAATATTTTACAAGTGATTGTTTTTTTTTCTTGGTACAAATTTATATATACAAAAGTAAATAAATGTTTTGGGTTATGACTCCCAAATACATACACACACACACACACACACACACACACACACACACACACACACACACACACACACACACACACATTCTTCTATGCCTTCTATACTTCTGTACACTTCTATATGCCTTCTCTATGTTGATTTTATTTACTATTATGTTTATAGCTTTTTTGTACACAATTATTTGTTGTCTCCTTTGTTAGGCAGTAAGCTCCTTGAGAACAGAGACTATCTTTTGCCTTTCTTTGTATCTCTAGCACTTTGTACAGTGTCTGACACATAGTAAGTGCTTACTAAATGTTTTTTGATTGACTTACCTCAGCAGCTAACTAGTCAAATCTGTACCTGAAAAAGAGCATTACTATAACATATCTGTGTACTTAAAGACCCTCAATGAAGTGAAAATTGCTACCTTTTGAGCCAATCCAATCCACTTCAGGATGTAATTCTTAGGAAGTTTTTCCTGATTATCAAGCCTGAATTTGGTTTTCTGTAACTTCTGCCAATTGCTACTCATTCTGTCCTATGGGGGCCAAATAGAATGAATATAATTCCTCTTCAGATATTTAAAGGCAGGTATAATATATCCCCTGAATATTCTCTAAGCTGAACATTCCCATTTCATTCAAATGTCGTGGACTCAGGGCCCTTCATCATCCTGGTTGCTCTCCTTTGGATGTGTGGAAATAATACCTCTAAGTATAGACTAAGATCACATTAGCTTTTTTTGATTGTCACGTCCCATTCCAGCCCAATATTGAACTTGCATTCCATCAAAACTTTCAGATAATTTTTAAGACAAAATACAGTTTAAACATTCTTCCCTAGTACTTATTCCATTACATTCACATACTATGATTTGTTCAACTGTTCCCCAAATGATAGGTACCACTTTAGTTTCTAGTTCTTTGCCACTACAAAAAAGAGGTGCTATAAATTTTGGTTGTACATGGTGGTTCCTTTCTCTTTCTCTCTCTCTTTTTTTTTTTTAAAGCAATTAGGGTTAAGTAACTTGCTCAAGGTTACACGGCTAGTCATTATTTATGCGTGGGTGCTCATTTTCTGAGGCCGGATCTGATCTCGGGTCATCCCAACTCCGAGGCCGACGCTCTTACTCACTGCGCCACCTAGCCGCCCCTTTAGGGCAATTGGGGTTGAGTAACTTGCCCAAGGTCACACGGCTAGGTTTTTGTTTGTGTGGATTAAGTGTCTGAGGCCGGCTCCGAACTCAGGTCCTTCTGACTCCAGGGCCGGCGCTCTACTCACTGCGCCACCTAGCCGCCCCTCTCTCTCTTTTTTTTAATCTCTTTGGAGGTTCCTACTAGTGATACTGCTTTCATCAAAGGGTATACATACAGTTTAATGATATTTTGGACATAATTACAAATTACCTTCTAGAATAGGTGGATCAGTTTACAATTCCAATGGTACATCAATGTGCCTGTTTTCCTACAGCCCCCTACCATTTGTCATTTTTCTTTTTCTTTAACTCTGCTAATCTGAACTTCAGAGTTGCTTTAAGTTGTAGTATTCTAGTTATTCATGATTTGGAAAATTTTTTCATAAGATTATTGATAGTTTAGAGTCTTCCTTTGAGAACTGCCTGTTCATATCTTTTGATCCATTGGAGAATGGCTCTTTTCATATAAATTTTGAATCATTAAATATATTAGAAATGAAACCTTCATAATTCATTCATCCACCCATCTATGTATGTATGCATGTATTTATTTAGAAGCACTCTTTTGCTTTTGATGATCTAGAGAGTTGTAAGGTTTTAAGCCCCCATTCAACCTTCTCTCCTAGGAGAATGACTGGGCAGTTCTATTAACATATATAACAGTCCCTTGTCTGGGGCAGGAATATAAATTGTTTTACTCAGTATAAATTACTCCAAAACTCGTTATTTTCCATACTGTGAGATCCTCAGCCTTATTTTATAAACTGTCTTATTTTCACTGCTCATCTTAATTACCTTATTAAGACTCAATATTTTTACTTCTTAACTTGACAACCATACCCAAGATCCCTGTCTTTATTTCAACAGTTTGACAGATACCTTCCTTTCTCACTACTTGCTTAATTTATTTTACCTATTCATTTTTGCTTTATCTTACTTTCCTTTTTAAAAACTTAGCTTACTTTATGATTGAGTTCTCCTTCAGTTTGAGCACTTCTTCTTCAGCCCATGTTGTGCTCCTTCAACTTTTCCTTATATTCTCTAAGACTTCTGCTTTTCAAATTAAATTTCAGGCCTTCAAAAGTTCAAATCCCTCCACATAACTATAATACCTT
The DNA here is from genome assembly GCA_011680675.1 of Gymnobelideus leadbeateri. NCBI lineage: Eukaryota > Metazoa > Chordata > Mammalia > Diprotodontia > Petauridae > Gymnobelideus > Gymnobelideus leadbeateri. The sequence goes on along the minus strand of WOXC01005887.1, from coordinate 396,328 downwards.
TCTTATTTAGCTTAACTCTTTAACTCTTTTCCTTTTGGATGTGAACCATAACAATTGCCTCCTTTGTGAAGAAATTAAACTTGACATTTTCACTTCATTGTCCTATAGGAATCTCAAGCTCGGCATGTATGTACCTAGTGGAAACAACTTTCCTCCTCCAAATGTCCTCATATATGTTGACAGAACACTATCATCCTTTCAGTCTCTTAGGTTCATGACCTTGGGATCATTTGAACTTTCCTTATCTTTCATCTCTAGTGTATAGTGGATAGGAGGGTGCTGGATAACTTGTGACCTTGGGCTAGTCATGCAGTTCTTCTGAGCCCCAGTTTTTTCTCTTGCTTAAATGAGGGAGGAGGACTTAGTTGACTTTAACCTCCCTTTCACCCCTCAATCTATGCTCCTGTGGCCATCTACATTCAGTCAATTCAGTATTGTCAGTTCTACCTCTATGACATCTTTTGAATCTCTCCCCTTCCCAACACTTAACCACTTTACTTCAGGCCCTTATTATCACTCATCTTGTAATCTCTTTATTGGTCTACTGGCTTTCATTTTCTTCAAAACTACAGCCGTAATAATAGCATGTGTTCGACCATTTATTTCACTTATGTGCTCTAAGGTAGTAAGTTATTCCCTATTGCCTTTTAAATAAGATACAAATTCCTTACCCCAGCATAGAAAACTTTTTACTATATGGTTCTAATCTACCTTTTTGGTTATATGTCAAATATATTTACCTTTATGTAGTTAACATTCCACCCAGATTATCTGTTTCCCTTGTATTTGCTCAAATGCCTCCATGCTGTGAATTCACCTTTCCTCATCTTCACTTCTCAGATGTCTAGGAGGATTAATTAAGGTGGCAATGCCTCTGTGAAGTCTTGCCTAACTACCTGCCTCAGTTGTTAATGTTTTCTTCTTTAATTAGTTTTTGTTTTCCTGTCTGTATTCATGTTGAATCCTCCAGTAGAATGTAAGCTTCTTAAGTTTTTGTTTGTTTTGTTTTTTTGTCTTTGAATTCTATTCCCAATGTTTAGTATAATGTCTAATATAGAGTAAGGTGCATGGTAAATGTTTGTTGAATTTATGCAGAGAAGGAAATATTTCACATTTATCTTTTAGCTTGTATCTTAGATTATATACTAGTCCATTGCTCATGGTAGATGTTTAATAAGTATTGGTCAGATTGAGTTAAATTAAAGTAGAAAATAATTTCATTTTCATCTTTTTAAAAACTGAGATGATTATTGTAAGAAAATTTTGAATAAAAAGAGAATGAAAACATTATGAATGGCGTTAATTTTTAGCAACTGGCATGTGAACTAGAAAGTACTCAAATGAATAACTTTCTATGAAATTCACAAAAATGATAATTAATAGATTTACTGAGAAGCTAGTGGAATTTTAATACAATATTCTTGTTTATACTGCAGAACTAAATATTCTTTGGGATAAGTGATCTTATTTGTTACTAGGGCTCTACTCCAACAGCTGCTTTTTCTAGGACTTAAGGATTCCTTGCTCTCGTGCCTTAAAACTTTTACTCTCCCAGGGATCATGATTGTCTTCAATTTCACCATCCTTTATTAAGTGTACAAAGCATTTTGTTAGGCATGAGAATCTAAAGAGCAAAAGGAAGCTGTCCCAGGCCTCCATGAGTTTTCTTGATTCTTGTTTCTTTGATGAGATAGTTTTTCCAAGACCCTGATTTATATCTGCACTCTCCTAAACAAAGACCTCACCAATTCATAGGCTGTTAGCATAAAGGTGTTAGTCTGGATTGTTGCTTTGAGATGGGAGTACTTGCTGCTACAGGACCTGGAAAAGAGGGAGTAGAAGACATGATTCTCAGTCCCTCCCATTCTCCTTCCTGACACTGCCTTTTTTACCCGTGAAGGGTGAGAGTGAAGTACAAGGCCACTCTTCTTTAAAAAAAATTTTTTTTTAAGCAATTGGGGTTAAGTAACTTGCTCAAGGTTACATGGTACAAGGCCACTCTTACCTCACTTTTATTTTTTCTGTTTTTTTTTTTTTTTTTGCTCCTGTGGTAGTGTGCAATGTATTCTGCAAAATTGTACCTTTACTAATATTTTTGTGTGTGTATAGAAGCTAAGTGAGAATCATTGCGAAACTAACTTAAAAGGGAAGTTTATGGGAGAAGGCCTTTTGAAGACTAAATATTATTGTCTTTTCCTGTTTTAATTTTTTTTTTTAAGCAATTGGGGTTAAGTAACTATCTCAAGGTTACATGGCCAGTCATTATTTGTGTGTGGGTGCTCATTTTCTGAGGCCGGATTCGATCTTGGGTCATCCCAACTCCAAGGCCGGCACTCTTACTCACTGCGCCACCTAGCCACCCCTGTTTTAATTTTTTTTTTTTTTTTTTTTTTTTTTAAAGCAATTGGGGTTAAGTAACTTGCTCAAGGTTACACGGCTAGTCATTTGATTTATGCGTGGGTGCTCATTTTCTGAGGCCGGATCTGATCTCGGGTCATCCAAACTCCGAGGCCGGCGCTCTTACTCATTGCACCACCTAGCCGCCCCTTTAAGGCAATTGGGGTTAAGTAACTTGCCCAAGGTTACACGGCTAGGTTTTTTGTTTGTGCGGATTAAGTGTCGGAGGCCGGCTCCGAACTCAGGTCCTTCTGATTCCAGGGCCGGCGCTCTATTCACTGCGCCACCTAGCCGCCCCTCTGTTTTAATTTTTTAAAGAACATCCCAGTTAGTCTCAACTTCTGTAAAAATGATTTTGAGGAAAAAACACTAAAGTCAACTTAGAGTCCCCTAAAAACAAACATACAAACAAAGAACCTGGTTCTTACCAAGTAGCTTACCAAGTAGCTGACTTAATTTTGGGTGTAGTTTTATGAGTTTTCTGTGTCTTCCTGGAATTTTAAATTGATTAAATTTAAATTGGGATAATTTGTAGTCTGAATGCTTGAATGTGAATTAAAACAAATTTTTTTTCCGTGCACATTTTTATCTCACTTGTTTAGTGACATTGATCTTGTTGTATTTGGCAAATGGGAGAATTTACCCCTGTGGACCCTAGAAGAGGCTCTTCGAAAACACAAGGTTGCAGATGAGGATTCTGTGAAAGTACTCGACAAAGCAACTGTAAGTCCTCTCTTGATGGCTCTAGTTCTCTGGACCCTTTGAAGCTTGAGAGCACCCCTGGTCCTCAGAGCATAGGCCCTCATGGCAACAATTCTCATAGCAATACTAAAGTGAATAGTAAATACAATAAATGTCTGTAGTTATTAGCTATTAATAGCTCTTTGAAGTCCTCAGTAATTTTTAGGTATGTAAAAGGATCCTGAGACTAAAACTTTTGAGAACTGCTCAGATTAGTTCAAGATACTAGTATATAAACTATTGTTTTTTTTTTTTTTATGCTTTTTGGAGAGGAGGGAAGGCAGGGCAATTGGGGTTAAGTGACATGCCCAAGGTCACATGGCTAGTAAGTTTTAAATGTCTGAGGCTGGATTTGAACTCAGGTCCTTCTGATTCCAGGGTTGGTGTTCTATTCACTGCACCACCTAACTGCCCCTAAACTAATGTATTTCACATTGTTTTTGAAAAGTTGTGTATAAATTGAAGTTTTGTAAACCAAATTGTATTGTAAATGCACCAGAAATGATAATACTTAAAACAAAAACCGCAAATGAAATTTTGATGATTCTATAATAAATATAATGATAAAATAGATGATCTCCATTAGAAAGTTGGCTTTTCTTAAAGTAAGACACCTGTAATTTTTCTTTTGGGGGAGATTAGTTAAATTGCTCTAGACAAATTTCTCTGCCTTAAATATTGTATAGCTGATGGGACAAAAAAGAAAGTCTGTTTCCACTTTGTGGGAATCTTTAAACTGTCTAATATTTGGAAATAAGGTCTCATTCTCAGTTTTTTTTATCTTTTTCCATTTTTCCATAGTGAAATTTTCATTCATTTTCATAGACCTCTTGTTCTAGGTTGTCTTTTAAGATGTTACTTTGATATAGTATTTAGTTTCCCAAGTAGTAGAAATGGGCTTTTTAAAATGACCTCAATATGAAGCCTCTGATTCCAGTGAAAATGTCCAACGTATTTTCTTACAGGAATCATCTCAGTAATATGAAAAATAAAAAGTTCCTTGCCCATAGTAGACATACAAAAATATTTGATAATGAATTAGAAACATAATGGTCTCAAGATGGGAATTTTGACAAAGGTTCCTATCATTTATCTATGTTTTAAAGGATGAATTGCTACAAGGATTAAAATCCCATCTTCTACAGGAAGCTTTTCCCAACTCTTCTAACTATAATTTACTTCCTCTTTATCCTGTATACAGCTTATTTGTCCATATTTATTTGTTTGCTGTCTCCCTCATTGGATTGAAAGCTCCATGAGGGCAAGGGCACTGTCTTTTGTCTCTTTTTGTGTCCTTGGTGCTTAGCATGGTGCCTGGCACACAGGAGGTGCTTAATAAATGTTTATTGACTGACTAACAAAGGATGGAAACATAATAAGTTTGAGGAAAAAGTATTACTTGGGCTAAATACCTAGTATCTATAATCTGTAAACTACGAAATAAGATAACTTTTAACTAGAAATTTTGTCCATGTGTTCAATATTCTAACCTTTAACTCCATACTCCTGTTTTTCTCCTCCACTACAAGTTCAACTATTTAATTACACTTTTGTGTCTCTCTAGGTACCCATTATTAAGTTAACAGATTCTTTCACTGAAGTAAAAGTCGATATCAGCTTTAATGTACAGAACGGAGTAAAAGCTGCCCAACTTATCAAAGATTTTACCAAGGTTAGAGAATATCTTTGGGAATATGTGTTCAGAAAATCACTTTTGATTTGAGTGTAGCTTATGGTAAAAGATGTGTCAGAAGTGTAATTTTTAAAAGGATTCCATTATGGTATTCATTGGAAATAATTTTGTTACCTATTTATGTTAAATGCCAAAACTGTTAATTCAAGTAGATCTTGCTGCCAAACTGTCCTAGTTTTATAGTTCATTCTCCAGAGTAGTTTTTTTTTCTTTGAAGTTGAAGTCTTTATCACCTCTCCTCTGAACAGTTATAATAAACTCCAACATCTTCGTTCTCTGGTCATTCCTTTTATATGGCTCCACAGGTCTTATCATGCCATTCCCCTGCTCAAGAAGCTTCATTGACTCCCTATTACTTCTATGATAAAAGCCCTAAACAATTTATTTTCAACTTATCTTTTTTTCTTGCTTTTTGGAGGGCAATTGGGGTTAAGTGACTTGCCCAAGGTCACACAGCTAGTAAGTGTTAAGTATCTGAGGCTGGATTTGAACTAACGTCCTCCTGACTTCAGGGCCAGTGCTCTATTCACTGTGCCACCTAGCCACCCCATACCTTATCTTTTTAAACTGATTTCACATTACTTCTCCTTCTACCCTCTACATATTTTGCAAAGGGGCCTGCTTGCTTGTTCCTCTTATAAGCTATTTCATCTCCTATATCCTGTGTTTCTGCAAAAGTTGTTCATCCTTAGAGACTTTTGTGACAGTCCCTTTCCCCAGACAATGTTATCTTTCTACTAAAATTAACTTATGTTTATTTTATTTATATTTTATATTTACTTTTGTATAAAATGATGCTCCCTGAGGAATAGACAAATGTTCCTCAAGGGCAGAGACTTTTGTTTTTCCTTTGCATTTCATCATTTAGCAAATAGTAAGTGCTTAAATCAGTATTTGTTAAATAAATGTATAAATGCTTAATTAATTGCTCCACCTTGACTCTCTTTTGATGTGGAAAATGAGTTGGAAGGGACCTCAAAGGAGTTAAGTGCTCTATTCCCTAGCCTTCTGGGAGGTAGATGCTTATACCATTCCTTTTAGATAGTATCCATTTATTATATATTTTATAATTTACAAAGGGATGTCTTTATTGGGTATATCGGGTCTTTCTGTTTTACAAATGAAGACACTAAATGTCAGAGAAATCAGTTTTTACCTACAGGAACATAATAATATGCCATATCTAGTACTGGAACACAGGTTTTGTCACACCAAATTTCATGTTCTTTCTTATCTGTTAACCTCTTCCAGAATTAAATTCCCAAGGTGTAAGACAAATTTATTCATATATTTCAACCTTTTTTTTTCTTGTAATAGTCTTGAACCCATTTTCCTTGTTTTTGTTTTTTTTTTTTTTTGAGAAGAATTTGTCCGTTTCCTCCTCTCTTAGCCTTTGTGTGTTTTATGTATATTTTATGACATTTAAGTTAAACCTTTGGGCTTTTCTTCATTAGCCTTCAACAGTTCCTTTTAAAAAATTCTTTCTATTTATCTTTTACATTTCTGCAGCTTGTTTTTGCAATTCAGGGTGGTAAAATCTGGATTTGCCTGTTGAGTACACAGCAGGATTATTTTAAAGTTTTAGTATATCATAATTTTAAAAATTGCCTCTTTGTATTTGGGATTGTGTGATTGACTGTAACCTAAGTGAAGCAGTTCCTTAAAACTCTCCCAATTCAGTGTTTTAGAATGCTTGGAAATTTTTTCTTCTTGTGTTGTTTATGTTTTACTAAAAGTATATCATCAAGTAGTGATGTTATCAAATAAGAGTCACCAAATAGAAAGCACTTAACTTGTGGTTCTTTATAATGTATACTGAAATATCTCCATCTTTTAAAATTATGGCTAAAGAGAAAATCTTGGCTATAACTAGCTTTATTTAAAGATGTAAAGTAAAATTCTTTGCATAAATCATTTCACCAAATTTTGTCATGGGTAGTGCTTTAACATAGTGCATTTCTACAGTAGTTACTCTTACAGTTCATTATTTGAATGATTGAGCCTACTTTGTTCTTTGGTCATTCCCAGAGTTAAGGTTTTTATAGGAATTAATCAAAATATAATTGTTTCTTTTTTTCAGAAATATCCTGTATTACCTTACCTGGTTTTAGTATTGAAACAGTTCTTATTACAGAGAGATCTTAATGAAGTGTTCACAGGTGGAATTGGTTCTTATAGTCTCTTTTTAATGGCAGTCAGTTTTCTTCAGGTGAGTGATATGGAACATATTATATCAATATACATTATAATTTCATACATACTTATATTTTATCTCTATTGTTAAACCACTTCAAATGGCATAAGACTATCTTTAAAAGGAACATCAAAATATGCACATAATTTAATAAATCATAGGTACCAGCTAATATTTAGAAGAAAGATTCTCTTATAAGTTTTTAGTCCTGTATTAATTTTTATGTATTTGATTATTTTTATTGGACCATTTTGCCTCTCATAAATATGGTCTGATTTTTATAAATTTAGTAATATGTACATGCCAATTATATGAGACTCCATAAAATTTAGGCTCTTTTTTAATGGTTACATAGTTTTTTACTACTATTGAAGCATATTCTGGCCACAAAGTAATAGACAATTCGTTCTAATTATATAAGACTTAGGTATTTGAGCTAAAACACTCCAGCCAATAAGAATAAGTACTGGAAAAATTTTCTTGTGTTTAGGATGTGAACTAATATGGTCCTAAAAATATGTATATTTTAATGTTCCTATTAAATTAATGTTTCTAGTCACACCACTAGTGCATGACAACTTCACACCAATAATGTACTGTTGTAACCTGACTTTCCAGTATTTATGGTTCCAGCTCTTTTAGAATAAGTTCCTAGCCATCATGGCTGCCATAACACACAGCAGCCAAATCTCCACTCCTGCAAAATGACACCTCTGGTTACTGCAGTGCTTAGGGTAACCTTAGTGTACAATGTTGTCTTTGTAGTTAATGTATGGATTCCGCTTAGATATTCTATCAAATTCAGATTATCTTAATTCTTCTTGGGTTTTGAGCCTCAACCCAAATTGGACTCAGCCTGTAGAATATGGCTTGTACACTTGTTTCCCCATGCCACTGCTTATGCAGTTTCTGAAATAACTTGGATCTTCCTCTTTGCTTTTAAAGCCCAAATTTAATTGCATCTCTTATGTGAAGAATTCTCTGATCCCCCTTGTTGGTAACAAACAGTGTTATCCCCCTCTGATTTCACATAGCATTTTGTTCTACGTTTTTATCGTGTACTTATGATGGCTTTATTATTATATCTGGGTATATATGTTATACTCCCATTAGGCTATAAACTCTATGAGGACAGGGTTCTTTATGAGGATATGAGGCTGTGTCTTAGATATAATTTTTGTATCTTCTTTAACTCCTAATACAGTACTTTGTTGTACTTAATAAATATTCTTTTAAAGTTCCATAAATAGAGGTAGTATTTCTTGTTTCTTAGACTCCAGGTAAGAATCAATAAAATTTGTTCTTTTTTCCCCTCTGTCCAGTTGCATCCCAGGGAAGATGCTTGCATACCCAATACCAACTATGGTGTTCTCTTAATAGAATTTTTTGAGTTGTATGGACGTCACTTCAATTATCTCAAGACTGGCATCCGGATAAAGGATGGTGGTTCATATGTGGCCAAAGATGAAGTGCAGAAAAATATGTTGGATGGCTACCGGCCATCAATGCTGTATATTGAAGACCCCTTACAGCCAGGTATTAAAGTTAGGTTAGATCTATGGGAATCCATAGAAAGTGGGTTGTCTGGTTATTTTATTGCAGCTTGAAATAGTTTACCTTTTGAGGCAGACCAAGAGAATAACTTCCATATGAGTTTGGAGAAGATCCTTTTTCACCTTTGTCAGTCAAAAAGAAGAAGCATTCATTATGTGATGTATGTGCGTAGTACATTTGGTAACCTTTTTTTCTGAGCTGTATATGTCTTCCATTGCATCTAACAGGATTTCGGTTATACCTTTAGTGTATAATTAGTTTAGAGATAGTTAATGGCAATGAGAATTGCAGATATATAACTGAATTAATCTGTGATTAATGGATTAAAGGAGATAATTTTGTTCTCTCAGTGTTATAGTTATTTATATCCAATTTTTATGTTGGTCATCATTTGAAAAGTTTACAGTGATTCTTTCTAAGACATTTTGACAATGAGGGAGGAGGAGTACTCCTCACTAGTAAAGTTTAAAAGAGGTAGATATAGTTTAGGAAACTTCATTAATTATCTAGAATTCTATTAAAGTTATATACCCATAGAAATTTCCATTTCTTATTTAGTTCTGTTCTTTTACCCTTTGGGAAAATGGAGAAGAAATTTAGAAATTAGGAATTCTAACTGTGTTAGAACTTTGAGGGAAGCTATGGCTCAGCTACTTTTGGCTTGTGTTTGTATTTTTACATATGATATAATCTTTTTTTGGCAAAGCTACCTTTAAGTCATCTGAAGATGCCTTAAAAATAAGTACTAGATATGTGATCGATGTATTCAGAGATTTGATATGGAATCATTTCTAAAAGGAGGTAGCCAAAATTTTGTATGAGGTTCTAGCACTGGCTTATGTACTATAAGATGAAATGTAATTTCAAATTTTATAATTTCAAATCAAGTAAATGATAAACTTTACTGCATTTATGTATGCATTTATTTTTAAGGTAATGATGTTGGAAGGAGTTCATATGGTGCCATGCAAGTGAAACAGGCTTTTGATTATGCATATGTTGTTTTGAGTCATGCAGTATCACCAATAGCGAAGTACTATCCCAACAATGAAACAGAAAGGTAAAAGTTTGATTAAAATCAGTGGATAAAATTAAGTCATGAGTTCTATGTTTTTATACTCTAATATGTTTTTCTTTTTTAAACATTTGCAGCATATTAGGTAGAATAATTAGAGTGACAGATGAAGTGGCTACCTATAGAGATTGGATATCAAAGCAGTGGGGCTTGCAGAATAGACCTGAACCTTCATGCAATGGTAAGATTTTCCTGTATTCATTTAATCTTACATGGACTCTTATGCATTGTGCATATTTATGGGAAGAAACGTTTTCCAATTTCTTACCACTCTTTCAGGAAACGGTGTTACCTTGATAGTAGATAATCAGCAGTTAGATAAGTGTAACAATAATCTATCTGAAGAGAATGAATCCCTGGGAAAATGTAGAAGTAAAACTTCGGAATCTCTTAGTAAACACTCTTCAAACTCTTCATCAGGTCCAGTGTCTTCCTCTTCTGCCACGCAGTCCAGTTCTAGTGATGTTGTAAGTATTTAAAAATAAATCTGTTTTGGAATGAGAAGTTCTCCTGTTGAACTGTATCTGAAAATTTAAAGTTAATTCATCTTTTGATTACTGAATAATATCTAGGTATTTATTAAATTACTTTGTTGATTAGTTATTGGTGTTTCATTTGTTTAATAGTTTTCTTTATGACCATTAAGTTTGAACTCATTTAAGTGAAGTATAAACTTTTACCAGTTAATAAAATATAAAAACACTACTAATAAGTAAAGCAAAATGAATGAAATTTCCATTGATTAAAAAATGAGCAAGTCAGCAAATGATACAGTTTATGTACATATAAATTTGCATACTCAAGATCCATTAGCATGTTTTCTGTTCCCTCTGAAATTCTATGAAACACAGACATCGAAGGGTGAAGTAGAGATGCTTTTGAGAAAAAGTAGAGCAGCCATGAAACAGAAAAATTAGGGATTATGTAACCTGTGACTGCCAGTAGGGGTGAGAGTATAGGGATTAAAGGAAAGACAGGAAGGAAAGAAAGAATAGAATTGAACTGCACAGAAAACAGGTGCATATGCTGAGATAGTAATATGGGGCCCATACACATTGAAGTTTACGTTAATAGGTCTGGATAACTGAAATTTTTTTTTCCTTAAAATTTTTTTTTCTAATTATGAAAACAATTTTTAACATTCATTTTTAAAAATTCTCTTCCCAGGGGGGCTAGGTGGCACAGTGAATAGAGCACTGGCCCTGGAGTCAGAAGGACCTGGGTTCAGATCTGGCCTCAGACACTTAACACACACACACACACACACACACACACACACACACACACACAGCCATGTGACCTTGGGCAAGTCACTTAACCCAAATTGCCCTCCGAAAAGCAAAAAAAAAAATTCTCTTCTTTCTCACCTCCCTTAACCCTTATCGAGAAGATAAGCAATTTGATATAGGTTATATAATGTATCATGCAAAAATATATTTCCATATTAGTCATGTTGTGAAAGAAAACACAGACCAAAAAAAATGAGAAAAAGAAAGTGAAAAATAATAATGCTTTGATCAGCATTCAGACTTCATCATTCTTTTTTTGGAGGTAGATAGCATTTTTCATCATACGTTCTTCAGAATTGTGTTCAATCTTTGTATTTTTTTTTTCTTTTTTGGAGGGCAATTGGGGTTAAGTAACTTGCCCAAGGTCACACGGCTAGGTTTTTGTTTGTGTGCGTTAAGTGTCTGGGGCCAGATAAGAACTCAGGTCCTTCTGACTCCAGGGCCAGTGCTCTACTCACTGCGACACCTAGCTGCCCCAAATAGTATTTAAACCAAGGCTAGATTGTATGATGTAGCTTTTTTTTTTTTTTTAAGGTTAAGTAACTTGCCCAAGGTCACACGGCTAGGTTTTTGTTTGTGTGTGTTAAGTGTCTGAGGCCGGATCCGAACTCAGGTCCTTCTGACTCCAGGGCCAGCGCTCTACTCACTGCGCCACCTAGCAGCCCCCAATCTTTGTATTTTTGAGAATAGCTAAGTCATTTACAGTTGATCATCATACAATTTTGCAGTTATGGTGTATAGTGTTCTGGTTCTTGTCACTTCACTTTGTATCAGTTCATGTAAGTCTTCCCAGGTTTTTCAGGAGCAATTGAAAGTAAGTATTGAATAGTGTTTGAATCATGTTTGATAATGAATAGGAGCCCTTTTAGCTACTTAGAAGTACCCTAAACTGGTTACTCATTACTAGTAGTTAACTAGTAGTTAAATTTAGAGGCAAAAATTAAGTTCTTTTTTTAAAAAAACCTTATCAGGGGGCGGCTAGGTGGAGCAGTGAGTAGAGCGCTGGCCCTGGAGTCAGAAGGACCTGAGTTCTTATCTGGCCCCAGACACTTAACGCACACAAACAAAAACCTAGCCGCACACAAACAAAAACCTAGCCGTGTAACCTTGGGCAAGTTACTTAACCCCAATTGCCCTCCAAAAAGCCAAAAACAAAAAACACAAAACAAAAAAACCTTATCAGTTCTAGGAATTTTAAAAATCTCTTTAACTTCTAAAAGAATTAATTTAGTCAAAAGGACATTTGTTGTTGAGGTAATTATTTTATTATTTCCTCTTGATAATGAACATTTTAACTAATGCCTATTCTGATCAGTGTGTGATTTGTGTTAAGGATTCTGATGCAACGCCATGCAAAACATCTAAGCAGCTGATTTGTCGTCAGTCTACTGTGAACAGAGTGGGATCACAAGAAGTATCTTTGGAATCCTCCCAGTCAGGAGGGAAAATACAAAACAACCAAGCTCCTAATTCAGCCAATAGCACTAACAAATCTCAGGTGTGTGAAATTTCTATACTGATCATTATTCATCTTTAATACAGGATATTTTGGAGGAATATTTTAATGTTAAATATCAAAAGTATGAATTATTTAAATTATAGCCTATTTAAATAAAATTATTAGTCAGGGAATACTTTTATTTTGTCAATAAAGAAAATTCCATAGTAGAATGGGTATCCAATAAGACTCTCCCTGATAACAGAGCTCTTTTCAAGTCAACACAATTTATACTAAATGTAGCACCTTACTAAGGGTCATTTATTTATATAGAAAGGCTAACATAATGTTTCAGAGCAATGCTAATTACCATAAGCATTTTTTGCATGGTTCTATAGCATGGTTTATATATAACCTCTTGGATACTTTGGAGTTTTATGTGTGATGTGAAGGGCTATTTGAGGGCTGAGCTCTGAGTCGAACAAACTATTGTTAGCCAAGAGTGGTTGATTAATATTACCTTTGACTTGTTAAAAGCCATAGCTATGCAGTTGTCATGTCTTTAGTTATCTAAAAATTGCTGTGTGTCCATGAATAGTGAATCAAAATGAAAAAAAAAAAAGGTGTTTTCTATATACAGTAACATGACAACAAGTAGAGACTATTGTCAGTAAGAAACAACAGCCGACAAAGGAAATAAACTATAAAGTTAAACACGAAGTAAAAGCACAGAAGTACTTTTTTCAACATCTCAAGGTATCACTGTATTACATTACAGCACAATAAAAGGTATTTCATTTTCCGTATTCATTTAAAAATGAATATTATTCAAACTGTACTTTATTTTTTTTGGAGGGGAAGAAGGTAATTGGGGTTAAGTGACTTACCCAAGTTCACACAGCTAGTTAAGTGTCAAGTGTCTGATGCCAGGTTTCAACTCTGGTCCTTCCAACTTCAGGGTTATTGCTCTATTCACTGTTCCACCTAGCTGACCCCCAAACTATATTTTGTAATAGGAGACAGGGAATCCTATTTGAGAAAGTGTCATAAAAATTATTTAAAAGAACTCTGGCCAGGCTGGGTGGCATATGCCTGCAATCCCTGCTGCTGGGAAAGGATGAGGCTGGTGAGTTGCCTGAGCTTGGGAGTTCTGAGACACTAACTAGGCTGTGTGTGATGCCAATATGGTGAACTGCTGGGAGAGGCCAGCAGGCTGCCTAAGGAGGGATGTACAAAGGCAAGGTCAAAAATGGCACAGGTGAAAGTTCTGATGGTTATCTGTGGTAGGATTGGGTCTCTGAGTGCTATATTAGGTTACTTAGGGAGACTAATCTGAGAGAGAGAGAGAGAGAGAGAGAGAGAGAGAGAGAGAGAGAGAGAGAGAGAGAGAGAAACACACTTTAATTTTGGACACTGTCAGATAAATGAAATTTATTAAAATTTTTAAAGTTTGGTCAACTCTTAACTTTTTGTTTTTGTTGATGCTTTTTGTTCTTACCTAACATTAATTTCTGAATGCAATCCTTCCTCAGCATTCTCCCAACTAGAGAATATTACCTTGTATAATTATATTTTAAAACATAAAGGAGAAAAAAGCAGTTCAGCAAAATTAGTCAAAACATTGGCCCTGTTTGACAGGACAAATGTATGCAATATTTCATATTCCATTCTTCATCACTTCCTTGCTCTATAGTTACTTACACACAATGAAGGGAGCGCACAGTATAATTTAAATTCTATATTTGTTTTCTTCTGCTATTGTCCTATGATCCTCTCTTGTTGTGGTACAGGGAAGAATTTTAATATTAGCATGAGTAGAACATTATTAAGAAGGCATATCTATGTATGTAGACCTTGAATTAATTTGTTATTTGCCTGAAGTGCTTCTCCAGTGAAGGTTGGATATTAAAGTTTTAAATATACCAAATTAATGTAATATTAAATGATCACTATTATAGCATCTTATGGTCAGGTTTAATTCTTTCTGAAGACTTAGCAGCTCTTAAAATATTTTTTTATAATGATAATCATTACTATTATTTAAACATGGACTGATATTTAGAACTTTCTGTTTTAATCTATAGTGTTGATGATTTTTTTTCTCCTTTCTGCAGCATGGATCAGCAAGGTTATTTCGTTCTTCCAGCAAAGGCTTCCAAGGTACAACTCAAACAAGCCATGGCACCTTGATGACAAACAAACAGCATCAAGGCAAATCAAATAATCAGTATTACCATGGCAAAAAGAGGAAACACAAGAGGGACGCAGCCTTTTCAGACCTTTGTAGATAGTTACCAATTTTATGATTGACTGTTCTTCTGTGTGCAATGATCTCATGCTACAGGATAGTTTGATAGCAACTCCTGGGATTCATTCAGGAGCTTCAGACTGTTCAGACGTTGATTAGCAACTGCATTTTTTTCCCAGCTCGCCACGGAATGGATCATGAAGACTGACAACTACAAAAACAAAAAGCAAACAAAAAGGAAAAAAAAGGCTGCTCATTTGATAAGTCATATGCTATACAACAGGGTCATTTTAAGATTTAAAAGCTTGAATGTAAAATAAATATATATCCCATCAGCTTTATGCTGAATTGTAGGGGTAGTATTCAGTGTGTGTAGGGGGTGGTATAAACAAAAACTAAAAGTTTAAAAGGAGGGGGGAAGGAGAAAAAATGTATTTTGTGGGAAAACCAGATTTAAAAGGTGAAAGTGATTTGTGCATGATTTTTTTATTATTTTTGCATATATTTACCATTTTATTGTGTGTATATATAGAAGACCATATTATAGGAAATTGACATTTGTAATAGTGGATTTGTTAATACTTTTTACATAACATTACTGTTTAAATTGTAAACAGAATTTTCTCAGGATTAGTTTGAAAAATAATCTGAATTGTCATCTTAACATCCATATGTAGGAACGTGATTAGTTCTGTTATTCAGAATTTGTTTTCCTCAGCATTGAAATGAATTAATAGAACACTTGTGACCTGCTGCAAAAGTTTTTCCTCTGAAAAGAAAAGATTTATGGTGGCAAATGAAGTTTATTTTATTTTGTAAAATGTGTACTATGTATTTTTGTGTAAACACTGAAAAAACTATAGTCATCTCTGATAATTAACTCGCAACTGTTTTCTATAGTGCCGTTGTCTTTAGCAATGGGCAATCACACTACTTTGTTTTTCTTTGCAGTCTTTTTTTCTTCCTAAAAAGGAAAAAAAGCCACCTGAATGTTGTCCATTCTTGTTGCAGTAAAAAAGAAAAAAAAAAACCTCAGCTCGAGTTCTACAAACATTTGCATGCCAGCTTCTTTAACCTGCGTGCTTGCGTGTACTTGTTTTTTCTCATTCTTTTTTAAATTCATGCTAAACTTCTGTGGGAGAGAATAACTGTTTAAGCTTTAATGAAATCATACTTATAAAACTATTTTCTCATACTCCACTTTATGCTTTTGGTATTATTTATCTTTATAAATTAAATGGTCTTTGATAAAGGACATATTTCGTATTGCTTTATTAAGACCAAACACTTCTTGTCATCCCATTCTTTATCCTGCCCTTTCACTGAATTGTTACCTTTAATTAAAACTTTTTTAAACACTGCCTTGTTTTAATCATACTGTAAATTTAGATTGTGGTCAGTTGAATGCCTTGAGTGCAAATGAAATGTAAAATTTCGTTATTCACCACATGTTGAGTTTGAAACTGAGCTGGGGAAAATTGAACATAATAGAATGTTAAATAGCATTTGTGCAAATGCTTCCTTGGAAGGGAAAAGCTCTACTATGTTCATCGTCAGTGTGTATGGCTCCATTAAATGAAGCCATGAGGATCTTTTATATGCATATATATGTATACATATTCCTATTATGTGTGTGTATGTATGTATATACATACATACACACACTCACATATATATATCTATATATATATATATATATCTATACATATATACACATATATAGAGGCTTTGAAATTTTTCTTTTATATACAGTTACAAAGTACCAGACCAACCAGACAGTAATGGACATTATTAGTGCAACAACTTTTTAAATAAAATAATGCTAAAATATGACCAAAACCAATGTCATCACTGAAATCAATATTTCAATATGTTAGTCTTTTACTTCAAAAAGGAAAAACACGTTCCAAAAGATGGAAATTCATAACACTTACCTTGTATAAACAGTATAAGAGTTTTAAATATGATGTTAATTTGACAATGTTTTAAATTTTAGATTCACATTTTGTTCAGATGAGCTAATTTTTATCAGCAAGATGTTGAGCTTTTGTTTATAGAAACTAGTTCAAGTCATATAACATGCTTAATCACAGTATTTATTTTGTTTTTTAGATTATTGTGAATGTGTAGACTTTTGTTTACTGCTTAGGGAAAAATTATTTATAAAATTATATAATCCAGTATTAGCTGCTATTAGCAAACTGTTTTAGATATATAAAACTTGCAAAGATCTGTGTTGCATTGGCCACACTGACTTGTTTTGTTGTTGTTTTGTTTTTGTGTTTTAAAGAATCACCCTCATTGTTGAAAGCAAATGTACTCTTAGGGTGCAGGTATTAGTGTTTCAATAAGCATGTGATTATTTTAAGGTGGTGGTAGCGGGAAGATAATCTTGATTCCATTGGGAATCTTAGGTTTGCCTCAATTTATGGTTTTCATAAATTTATTGGAAAAATCGCTTTTCCTGGACTGCTCAAGTTTCTTTTTGGTAAACAGTATCTTTCTAAAAGACAAAAAAAAAAAGCATGAAGGAAAATTGAGGTGTGTGTTACATTTCCTCAAATGACCAGCATTGTATTCATAAATACTGTATATCTTGCAAATCTTTATTTAAATAGGACAGTTGAACTGTTCATTTTTCAATCTGAAGTAAAATACTTTCAAGAACTTTTAGTTTGCCTGCTCATTTGTCTTGTACATTTCATCTCTGTATTTGACTCCCGTCTAATTCCTTTTGAGTTTCATGTGCAGATTTTGTGACTGAAAAAATAAATGTTTCATCTAAATATTGTAGTTCATCAGCATCTTTGAAACATTTTCCTGTGCAGTATTGTAGAACTGCATATTTACAAATTATTCCTGTTTATGTCAAAGTTTATTTTTGTTGGTTGTGTTTGTGTTTCACATGTGTCTAGCTGCTTTTAAATTTTTAATAGAAAGGAGATAATGGTTCTTTGAAGTGCTGAAGCATCAAGAATTATAAATATAGATTCTGGATGATTATATTTTGATATTGCTTAAAGGCTGTTTATACACTTTTTAAAAATCAGTTAAAGTGTCAATATTTGCAAAGGATGAAGAGACCAGGTGTTCTGCTTTGGAGAGATATATTGCATTTGGTTTCTATCATAGTGTTAGAGCTATAAAACCTACTGGTTTTATGTTCTAGCTGTCTTTGAACCCTCCCAAAGGGCTGAATGTCTATTTGTGCCTCTTTGATTTGCTTCCTATTTGCTTGCTCCTCTTTGAGCTTTCCCCTGAGATTTAGGCTGTCATTTGCTTGGGCTCCACTTTTCCTCAACTGAGTCTTCACAGTTCATCAGAACAAAGCATGGGCAAGGAAGACTTTCTTTTTTCTCTTTCCTTTGGGGTTTTGTATCACAATGGGTTTTCTTCCCACTCCCACCCCAATACCTACCCCCCAGTCCCACTAATGGTAAGTGTTATAATTCCCTAACCTATGAACTAGTGTTTGGGTTATCAAATTAATGTGACCTGTAAATAGCAGAACCATAGTGCTGTGATTTGTTCTTTGCAAGAGCCTTTATAACTAGGATGACCAGGGTAATTTTATTGATGTTGTGTTGAAATGTTTAGAAACCATCATTAATAGGTTTCTGTAAGTTTTGTTGGAATTTTTGTTATTTATGATGATATCCTGTTAATTGCTTTAAATTTGATCCACAGTTGGAAACTTATGGTTGCCTTCAATTATAGCATGCTATTGGTTTTTTAATCACTTTGATATTAACAGATAAGGGGGGAGATTAAGTTATTAACTAGGGAGTGTTCCTAGGGATATGGGTATTTTGGAACTAAATTTTAGAAAATTAATGGCAGACTTTTTCTTCTAATAATTTCAAATTTCCAAATTGATAAATAATGAAAATGGCTAAAGCAAAAACCAGAAAAACTTGCTATTTCCTCTCATTGACCAGATCTGTAAACTCATACTGTATGAGTGGAAAGCACTGTTTTCCTGATTGATTTTATATAACAAATACACTGTTAGTCAGGATTTTATGAATGACTGGTACAAGGTTAATTGAGTAGGAAAAAGTCAAATGAAATTTTTGCATTGCAGTTTTTGTCAGTGAAGTTTAATGAAACATTTCAGTAATAATGTAGCATAAATATTGAAACAAGTATTTGTATGATAAGTGTTTCATTGAAAATACTGTGTTTGCTTTTCCTCAGGTTATAAACCTTTACTTTGAGATTTAGATCACTCTTCAGTCTAACAGAAATGGAAGTTTTGTGGAAAATAAGTGTTTAAAATTGTAATATGCTATTTGATTTAACATACAACCAAGGAACAAGCCAGATTTCACTGTGAAAGTTACTTACGTGGTTAACAAATTTTGTTTCTCTTTGATGTTTTTTTCTTATTAGTAGTATTAAATGTCTCTTTAATACTGTTGTCTGAGCTAGGTCTTATAAGCTTTCAGCTTAACTTCAAACCTCAAACAACAGATTTAATTGAATTCTTCCATCAGAGAGAGTGATCCAAGTATAGGTCAATACTGTTATAAGCTAGAAAGCCTTATTTTTATTGGCTGGTCTGGATAAAAGACCTATGGCCTAATAATCAAATACTAAAAATTCTTTTAGTGATGTCTGATATTTTGTTTCCCTTACTCTCCTTTTTAAAGCATTTTGGCTTTTAAGGTTTGTACTTTAAAGTGCGTGCCTTAGTATTGCTTAAAATGGCCCATGGTCCAATACCTCTGGCCAAGAGCTATAGGAAGAACTAAAATGCTAGTGACAGTGAGTGGTCTTGCTGTTGTTGCTTCAGCAAGCATGGGCTTGTCTGTAATTTGCTAAGAGAAGTTGTAGCTATATGAATGAGTCCCAAACAGATACTTTACTGGGGGTAGTATGAAAACTAGGTGTCCTCTTAATTTGTGTATCCAAGTCAAAGTTTCTATTTCAAGTGATTATCTGTGTATCTGTATTCATCTCAAGACCTAAAATGTCAAATAAAATCCTTGCAGATCCATAGCCTTTGCTACTTTTTGTTGAATTCGTTTCCATGTGGTATGACATAAGGGGGTGTGGGGGAGGCCATTGCCAGATGACTGAATGAAATTTTTAAAGAGTAGTTATGTTCATGTTTCCTTTATTCCTTTATCCTAAACATAATATAAATCTTTTGGGTAGTTACAAATAATAAAGTATAGGGGGTGGTAATTTAATGCAAAGTCTCTCACAAAATGGGAGGAAAGGATTTCACTAGGAGAAAATCTCTCTGAAGATAGCAATTTTATTAAATTCTTACCATTCAGGGATGAGTCTTACATAAAATTAAGGAATTAGACAGGTAAGCATTTTGGTACCCTTGGGGAGAGCTATTTAAACATTACAGTCTTAGTCCAGTACCTTTAAAGGAGAGGGAGCTTATTGATCAAATGCCAAATTCTTTAGGTTGAATTATGTTCACCTTATTTTGGGATTTTCATGTAACAGTTTGGTTACTTTAAGATCTTTGTCATAGTTTCCCTCTTCACTTAGTTGCCTTAAATCACTTTGTCTTTAACTTCTGACCTTGGGATTTAAAATTTAGAACTGTTTTTTTTCATCTAATTTTTACATACATTAAGTTTGGAGGCTCTGTAAAATTATTAGTCCTATACTCCTGACCCTGAAAATATTGGCTATAAAATTCAAAGTAACTCATTCCTTATAATAACTTTAGCTTTATTTGAGGTTAAATACCAGAGGTACAAGAATAAAGTGTTCAAATTCAAAACAGTCTTCTGGTATCAGAACTGGTGAAGGAACATCCAGAGAATCCTTTTATAGTTGCATATTTCATTGATTGTACACTTACTTGGCAAGTTTGGATTTTAATCAATACTTTTTGCTTCTTCTCTGATTAGTGTTGCCTTCAGTTCTAAGAAATGCAGACTCCTGTGAAGTGTTGGAGGTTTGAATCATCCTGAAAGCTTCCAAATTTTATCTAATTACAACTGCAGCGAGACACTGAGGAATCCAACGCAGCAAGAGATTTAATACAAATGATTTACTAAAGTTCAACATTTCCTGAGGTCATTTAATTGGGCAACAATTATGAATATTATGAAAGAATTGCACATCTTGTCTGGAAACTTCTTAAAGCTAACTACAGTTTCTTCAAAGATGCAAATTGTTTACCTTGAGAATTTTATAAATTGCATTTCTATGCAAATTTGTCCTCAGTGGTGCCACCCATTTTCTTATTCGTAATCTGTGATCCAATAAAGGCTCTGTGCTTTCAGTTTTCAAGCATTTGTTATGAACCTTTGTATAAGATTTGATAGCTGTTTTTCCCCTAACTTTCTTCTTGTCTATTCTACAAATCACAATATTCTGTAATGGTTACACTTATGTGAAGAAAGGTTATGATGATTTGCTTGGGAGTTATAAGTTAACATATCTCTAGAACATTAAAAAAAATAGAGCTTTAGGATACTATTAATCAGCTCTCACCATTGTGTAAGTCAACAGAAATTGGGATTTGTATATGCAATAAACTACCAGCACTTTTGTGCAGAATCAATAGTAACTAAGAACCATAGCCCATAACCCCAAATTAGTTATTAATGAACTAATACAACTTGATCTGTGCTTTAAAATAACGGGATTATGATAACTTTTGACATTTACTATTTGAATGTTTGTGAAAAAAAAATAACACGTTTAACATAGAAGTAGGTAAAAGAAGCTGACCAAGATGCTTTTTCACAATGGCATGTATAAGTTATAAATGAGCAGTTATGAATGATACAATCCTTGATTATTCAACCTAATGGAAAGGAACAGTAAATAATCCCCAAACAGTTTAACTTTGTAATGCTGTCAAGTATAACTACATGCCAACTTTAATATGCTACTTGTTGAGGGTGTGGAAGACCAGATTCCTTTTCAGGACTAAGATAAACTGCGAGGCCCCTTCCAACTATGAGATTTTGCAAATTATATATACATATATATATATGTATACATACACACACACTTTATGCTTAAATCTGGTCTCTCTGGCTTTGATTTGGCAGACTGAGACCTTAACTGGATAGTGAAAATGATTCAAAACAAGATATTCACATGTGACCATAAGTTAAGTATAAAGTATTGTTCCTATGCATTTGTCTACTGGAGGTCAGAGTTCAACAAGTTTTTTTTTGGGGGGGGGGCATTGGTTTTTTTAAAAAGACAAACTTGTTCAATCTAATAGGCTACTTTGGAAAGTTGGATTTGTTTTTGTATTATTTGATATTTTTGTTGGGATATAGGTATAATACATTGCTAATGCTAGCAATATTTCTAAAGTTTTCTGAAATTCCCTATATAATTCCTATAAAGTTAATACTTTTATTAGCATTATTTATTTCTAGGGACTTTATGAATGTGTGTGGAGGGTGTGTAAATTAGAAAAAAGGACCCTTTAAATGATGGAGAAGTCACTTGACTTATTTTGTGTTTCATGGTACCTGTACATTCTTTTGTATGATCATAATGAAATCATTACTGTTCTTTAAAAAAAGTCTATGCCAACATAGGAGATATGCAAATTTAATGGTGAGCAAAGGAAAGAATTAGGTCAAGAGCCAGAAATCTGCCCACTGGATAAGGAAGTAGAGAAGATCAGCTTCTGGAGAGAGGGAGGGAAGGAAGGAGGGAAGGAGAGAGAGAGAGGGAGGGAGAGGGAGAGGGGGGGAGAGGGAGAGAGAGGAGGGAGGGGGAGGTAATGCTCACTTAATTTTCTCTCTAACTATTTTGGCAAAATCATTGATATTGCTTGTATCCACTCCTTGCCCTCACTTGCTATTCTTCCACTCACTTCTCATTCCCTTGCAATCTGGTTTTTGTCCTTACCGTCCTACTGAAACCAGAACTTTATAAGGTTACTGATCAATTGCTAAATTGAATGACCTTTTCTCTGTCCTCATCCTTCTTGACCTTGTGGCAGATTTTGACACTTTCAACCACCTTCTGTTGGATTACTCTTTATTTCCTCTGCTTTAAAACAACAACAACAACAACAAACACAAACCCAACAGTGTTCTGGTTCTTCTTTCTGTCTGACTGGTTATTCAATCTCTTTTACTAAATTATCTCCTGCCTCCTAACTATGGATACCCAACATGTCTCCCTCCAATCCTGGGCTTCATCAGCTCTAATGGACTTAATTACTTCTTCACAATTGACTCCCAGATCTATCTCTCCAACCCTAATGTTCTTCTGAACTCCAGGCCTGTATCATATAGTGTAATAGGAAGGGTGAATTTGAAATTGGTGGACCTGAGTTTGAATCCACTCTCTAACATTTGTTACCTTGGGTAAATCACAACCTCTCTGGGCCTCAATTTCTTCATTTGTAAAACTTAGGGGGCTAAACTAGATGACCTTTAATGGCCTTTCTAGCTCTAAATCTGTGATCCTTCACTAACTGCTTAATATCTGGATTATTCCATAGGCAGCTAAAGCTCAACATGTTTAAAATGGAGCTCATTATCTTTCCCCTAAACTAACCACTTCAAACTTCCCAGTAATTTCTTTCTAAATCCAATGA
Source organism: Gymnobelideus leadbeateri (assembly GCA_011680675.1). Taxonomy (NCBI): domain Eukaryota; kingdom Metazoa; phylum Chordata; class Mammalia; order Diprotodontia; family Petauridae; genus Gymnobelideus; species Gymnobelideus leadbeateri. Next base: position 373,148 of record WOXC01005887.1, on the reverse strand, counting down.
TCTCTTTCTAATCCATATTCTTTTTTTTTTTATTGATGTCTCTGAACCATTTGATACTGTTAGTCATTCTTCTCTCTGGATTTTTGTATTGCTATTTTCTCCTGATTCTCCCTCCTGTCTGGGTGGTACTCAGTTTCTCTTGCTGGGTTATTACCAATGAATTGCTTCCATGTGTGGGTGAACCCCAGGGCCCTCTTTCAACAATCAATGCTTTCATTAGGTCCTTTGGGTCTAAGATTTTCATGCAGTTGACTTCCAAATTTACATATCCAGTCATCTCTATTGTGGTCAAGTCCCATATCACCACTTAGATGTTCCAGAGGTATATCACATTGAATCTCCCCAAAACAGAATGCCTGATCTTCTGGAAACTGCCTCTCTTCTCGATTTCTCTATTTTTATTGAAAGGGTCACCATTTCAGTCAACCAGTATCAAAACCTCAAGTCATCCTCAACCCTTTATATCCAATTAGTTGCCTAGTCTTTTGCCAATTCTCTCTATAAAACGTTTTGCATCCATCTTCTTTCTAACTCATCTGACCAACATCTTAGTTCAATGGCCACATAATTGGGCTCCCTGCTTTCATTCTCCTTTCTCTAATCCTTCAACTTTCTAAACCCCATGTTGAAAAACCTTCCATGTTTCCCTTTAGCTACCAGGATAAAATACCAACTCTCTCCCCACCCTGCCCCCACCCCTGGAATTTGAAATCCTTTTCAGTCCAGTTCTGTTTTCCTTTTTCAGTCATTTCACATTGTTCACTTTCATGAACTCTTCTAGCCAATCGGGACTGTTTGCTGTTCTTGAGCATTCCACCTCTGGTTTTGATGCCTTTTCATAGGGTGGAATTCCTCCACCCTTACTGTAATTCCTCCTTATTTCTATCTCTTTGAAACATTAGATCCTCTCAAGGCTTAGCTCAGATGCCACCTACATGAAGCCTTTCCTGATTTGCCTAGTAGTTAGTGCTCTCTCCTTTCTCAAATTATCTTGCATTTATCTCTTTCCAAGTTGTATCCCTTCAGAAGAATGTAAGTTTGAAAGTAGGGACTATTTTTCATTTTTGTATTTTGCACATTTGTATTTTGTATTCCCAGTGCCTTGCCCGTATTTCAATGGATCTGTGATGTGATAATGTGGGTGTTCTCTCCACTGATACAGATTGCAACCTACTTACATCTGCTCATTCTATTTCTCTTGTCCATATCCTCCCATAAGTTTGTTTTAGGGGATCCATCCTACAAGCTGTGGGCCTTCCTTGAACTCTTGAAATCATGAGAATACATGCAGGTTGTCATAGAATCATATAATTTTGGAATTGAAAGGGACACCAGCAGCTATTGAGTCCCAATATAGAAAAAAAGAATTCCATGGCAACATACTCAAAAAGTGGTCATCCATTATTTGCTTGAAGACCTCTAATGAGGGGGAGAGGGAGTGGAGACTCACTTTCTCTCAAAGTGGCCCAGACCATATTTGCATAGCTCTAATTCTTAAGAACATGTTCCTCACACCACACCTAATGGCTCCTGCAACATCTATTGTTTCTCCTGTTCTTGCTATCAGATTTTGAGTTCCAAACTTTTCTCCCTTTCTCTCTTCCCTTCTTCCTCCCCAGGGAGCAAGTAATCTGATATAGGTTATACCTATACAATCATGTTAAACATATTTCCATATTAGCCATGTTGTGAAAAAAGAATCAGAACAAAAGGGAAAAACCACAAGAAATAAAAAACAAAAACAACAATAAAAAAGAAAATAGTATACTTCAATCTGCATTCAGACGCCATAGTTCTTTCCCTCGATGTAGGTGGCATTTTTCATCATGAGTCTTTTAGAGTTGTCTTAGATCTTTGCATTGCTGCGAAGAGCTAAATCTATCATAGTTGATCATTATACAATGTTGCTGTTACTGTGTACAGTGTTGTTCTGGTTCTGCTCACTTCATTCAGAATCAGTTCATGAAAGTCTTTCCAGGTTTTCTGAAATCTGCCTGCTCATCATTTTTTATAGTACAATAGTATTCCATTACGTTCATATACCACAACTTGTTTAGCCATTCCCCAAATGATGGGCATCTCCTCAATTTCCAATGTTTTGCCACCACAAAGAGAGCTGTTATAAATATTTTTATACATGTGGGTCCTTCTCCCTTTTTTATGGTCTCTTTGGGATATAGACCTGGCAGTAGTATTGTTGGATCAAAGGTATACACAGTTTTATGAGCCCTTTTGGCATAGTTCCAAATCGCTCTCCAGAATGGTTGGATCAGTTCACAACTCCACCAACAATGCATTAGTGTCCCAACTTTCCCACAGCTTCTCCAGCATTTATCATTTGGAATATCCCTTTAGCAACTGTGTGGAGGATGAACTGGGGAGGAAAGAGATTGAGGGCTTTGAGATCACTCAGGAAGCAGTTCTTTGAAGGGAATAGACAAAACGATCAGCAAAGCATCTTCTTTCCTCTGTGTTAAAATCTCAAATGGATTTATTTATTTATTTGCTTTTTTTAGAGGGCAATTGGGGTTAAGTAACTTGCCCAAGGTCACACGGCTAGGTTTTTGTTTGTGTGTGTGTTAAGTGTCTGAGGCTGGATCCGAACTCAGGTCCTTCTGACTCTAGGGCCAACGCTCTATTCACTGCGCCACCTTGCTGCCCCTCAAATGGATTTATAAGACCATAGATTTAAAGTGGTTAGACATCTTAGAGGTCATGTTGTCAAAACTCATTTTATAAAGGAGAAAACTGAGGCCCAGAAAGATAAAATGTCTTGTCCAAGATTGTATAGGTAGTGATGACAAACAGAATTTAAACCCAGGTCCTCTAACTGCTGAGCACTTAGTGTTCTTCCCACTTGTGTCTATAAGAAATCCACTTTAGGGGGCGGCTAGGTGGCACAGTGAGTAGAGTGCTGGCCCTGGAGTCAGAAGGGCCTGAGTTTGGATGCAGCCTCAGACACTTAACAAATAAAAACCTAGCCGTGTGACCTTGGGCAAGTTACTTAACCCCAATTGCCCTCCAAAAAAACCAGACAAACAAAAAAAGAAATCCATTTTAAAAGGTCCAATAAGTAGAGATGTGGAATGGAAACTTAGGAAAGAGATCATAGTGCTCAGGCTGCCATCTTCCTACAGATAATGATAGAATGCATGAGAGCTAATGAGATCACAGAGAAAAGGAAAAGAAAAGAGGGCCCAGGATAAAGATTAGGACTTAAGGGGCATGGATGAGGAACCAGCAAAGACTACATGGCTGGGCAGACAGAAGGGAAACTATGAGAAAGCAGTGTCACAAAATCCAAGAAAAATAATATCTCAGAATAGAAGACAGTGAACAGTGTCAAATACCAAATAAAGGTAAATGATAACTGAGAAGAGGCTATTAGATTTGGCAACTACGAGATCACTGCTAACCTTAGAAAGAGAAGCCTCAGTGGAGTAAAGAAGCTAGATGCCAGACAGCAAAGGATGGGAACTCAAGTGAGAAGAGGAGAAGGAGGCAAGGAGTAGGACAACTTTTTCCAGGAAGTTACCTCAGAAACAGAGGGAAAATATAGACAAGATTATTGCAATTATTATTCTAAATAAAAATCTGAGTTATTCTAATATTCTAGTGGCTTTTATGATGAATATTTTCAGCTGAAACATTCATAAAAGGAATGAAATGAGAAATCTTGCTAGGCTGAGGATGCCTTAGCCTCACTCTCTTTCCCAACCTTGATGTAAGGGTTAATGCAAAAGTAATAATTTGATCCGTAATTAACAACATTATGGTTAGACATGACAGATGCTTATAAAGTCTGCCATTGATCATGCCATTTTATGAGGAGTGTCACTTAGAAACTAGCTAGAACTAGGCTGTTCAGTCATAGTGTTGCTTTCCGTCATCAAGAGATGCCTTTTGTTTTTAACATGCCTTCTGGAGTTAGAGGACCTGGGTTTAAATTCTGTTTGTCATCACTACCTGTAAGATCTTGGACAAGACATTTTATCTTTCTGGGCCTCAGTTTCCTCTTCTGTAAAATGAGTTTGGACTAGATGACCTCTAAGATGCTACTTGGTGATGTGGGGAAAAAGCTGAGGGGATCGAACAATAATAGGCATGCTATTTTCTTTGCCCTCTCTCACCTTAGCTTGCTCTCCCTGGACCAGATGAAGGGGTGTTCATTAACTGTCTTCAGGTTTGCCTTGCTGTTTTCCACTCTGGCCAGCAGAGGTCAGCAGAGCAATCCTTATAATCCAAATTACATTCTAAACAAAGTAGCTAGGGATAGAAACAGCCAACCTCAGTGATGCTTCCAGTGTGCAGTGCTGTTTTTCATTGAACTAGTTGGTCTCAATACATGAAATCAACAGGTACGGTAATTTAGCAGAGTCTATAACACTGTTATATGCTTCAAGATGGTGAACTACACAGGATCTCTGCTCTTTCTGACCCTGAGAGAGGCCAGGCATCCCACCAGTGTTTAGGGTTATTATTGTCTCCTCTTTGGACTATGCAGCTAAAATAATCTGTGATATCATGTTAAAGTACTTTTCAATGATCATAGATAGGGAGGGTCTCCCTGCCTCTTCTCCCAACTCTTTCACCTCTAATTCATCTGGAAAGCAAATCTGACTTTTAATCTCCAGGAACAGCTCATCCTTCAACATCATTCTAAAGCAGATCTTTGCACTTACGCTTTTAGAACACAAGTATATTGCTTAAGAAGTCAGGAGAGACAGGTTTTGTGTTGCAGTTTCTCCTGGGGCAGCCAGGTGGCACAGTGGGTAGAGTGCCAGCCCTGGAATGGGGAGGCCCTGAGTTCAAATCCAGCCTCTGACACTTGTTAATTATGTGACCCTGGGCAAGTCACTTAACCTTGTTCAACCTCAGTTTCTTCATCTGTAAAATGAGCTGGAGGGGTGGCTAGGTGGCGCAGTGAGTGGAGTGCCGGCCCTGGAGTCAGAAGGACCTGAGTTCAGAGCCGGCCTCAGACACTTAATCCACACAAACAAAAACCTAGCCGTGTAACCTTGGGCAAGTTACTTAACCCCAATTGTCCTAAAGGGGCGGCTAGGTGGCGCAGTGAGTAAGAGCGCCGGCCTCGGAGTTGGGATGACCCGAGATCAAATCCGGCCTCAGAAAATGAGCATCCACACATAAATAATGACTAGCCGTGTAACCTTGAGCAAGTTACTTAACCCCAATTGCTTTAAAAAAAAAATGAGCTGGAAAAGGAAATGGCAAAGCACTCCAGTATCTTTGCCAAGAAAATGCCAAGTGGGATCATGAAGACCTACCTGTGGTAGAGCATTCTGAGCTTGGATTGGTCTGATCTTGACTCTAGCATAGTGATATCATTTTGGTCCTCTTCAAGAATGAAGGACAACAACTATATATAGTACATAGTATATATAGTATATTATTATATAATTTACAAATAAACAAATACAGGAGCACAACCAAAATAGTTTAGACTACTGGTCTAGTTGCTATTTCAAGTCTGTTCCAGCTGTGATTTAGTGATTTTAAGCATTCTAATAACCATAGCAAATGTTAGGATTTGGGACTAATGGAAATAGGTGAGACAATTCTACCTTTAAAAAAGTAGACTATTGGGGGTGGCTAGGTGGTGCAGTGAATAGAAGACTGGCCCTGGAGTGGGGAGGACTGGAGTTCAAATATGGCCTCAGACTCTTAATACTTACTAGCAGTGTCATCTTGGACAAGTTACTTAACCCCAATTGTCCTGCATTCCTCCTCTCCAAAAAGAAAAAAAAAGGAAAGAAAAAAGAAAACTTCAAATGGGGTCACTAAGAGTTGGACATGACTGAACAAATTCTCCAGTAAGGGATGGAAGCTTCTTCTGTTCATGGTATTGGGATAGAGATAGGGATTGTACCTATCATTTCACTGGTATAAGGAAATCCCAGGTGAGCAAAACTCCCTCTACCAATGCTAGCCATCACCTTCTCTGCAACTTATATAGTCTAAGAGAGTTGACTGAAGCTATCCACCTTCAGTGAGAGAGATGGAACTCATTAATGCATATACCTATCTATCTATTGGAACATATCTGCTGTGCAATTTTTTTACTTGATTTATTACTTGATTTATTTGATTATTAATACTTTATATTTATAATAATAATTAATTACCTTATTTACTTGATTATTAAGTTTTGTTATTCTTGCATACTCAATAGGTGGAAGGGGGTGGTGAGAGGGAGAGAATGAGGATCTGAAAATAAAATGAAATTGAATTTTTAAAAAGTTCCTTTGAGTTCTGAGAGGTCAAATCACTTGCCTAGGACCACACAAATAGTACATATGTCAGAAGCAGAACCAAAACCCTGGTTTTGAGGCTAATTCTATATTAATTTTTTTTTTTGGCTCTTTATAGGGCAATTGGGGTTAAGTAACTTGCCCAAGGTCACATGGCTAGGTTTTTTGTTTGTGTGTATGGTAAGTGTCTGAAGCCGGATCTGAACTCAGGTCCTTCTGACTCCAGGGCTGACACTCTATGCACTGCGCCACCTAGCCACCCCTAGGCTAATTCTTTATTGCCACGCTTTGTCTCATGTCTTCCTGTTCCCCGATTTCTCTCGCAGTATTGTACAAGCTCAAATGAGATTATTTATGACATATGAAAGTGGATACATGAAACAGCTACATAAAATAAGATGCAGATACATAGTGGCTTTTTAGATTTACCATATGAATGAGTACTGTTTCTATAATGCACATATGTATTATGTGTGTATATCTATCTAAAGATGTATTTAGGTGGTGCAGAGGATAGTGCACTGGGCTTAGAGTCAAGGAGACTTGAATTCAAATCCTGCATCAGAATGCCATTTAGCTGTGTTACCCTGGATTAGTCACTTAGCATCTCAGCCTCCATTTCTCCATCTGTAAAATGAGATGTTTGGACTTTATTAGCTCTAAGGGTCCCTCTGAGCTCTAAATCCGCTATCAGTACATAAACATGAAATTTCCTGGGAGTTTTTTTGGTGTTCTGACAAGGTTTTAAGAGTTGTAACTCAACAACTTCCTTTCTCACTGGGGTGGAGTTGCCTCAAGAAAGAAAGAATTAAATGGTCAGGTTTATGGAGAATGGAAGAATTTATGACCAAACAAGAGATAAGGAACATTATGAAATGCAAAATGGATAATTTTGATTACATTAAATTTAAAAGGTTTTGCATAAACAAAGCCAATGTAACCAAGATTAGGACGGAAGCAGAAAACTGGGAAAGAATTTTTATAACCAGTGTCTCTGATAAAGGCCTCATTTCTAAAATGTGTAGAGAACTGAGTCAAATTTATAATATGAGTCATTCCAAAATTTATAAATGGTCAAAGGATATGAACAGGCAGTTTTCAGATGAAGAAATTAAAGTTATCTATAGGCATATAAAAATGCTCTAAATCACTATTGATTAGAGAAATGCAAATCAAAACAATTCTGAGATACCATATCACACCTATCAGATTGGTTAACATGACAAAATAGAAAAATGATAAATGGTGGAGATATGGGAAAATTGGAACACTAATGCATTGTTGGTGGAGTTGTGAACCGATCCAACCATTCTGGGGAGCAATTTGGAACTATGCCCAAGGGCTATAAACCTGTGCATACCCTTTGACCCAGCAATACCACTTCTAGGTCTGTATCCCAAAGAGATCATACAAATGGGAAAAGGACCCATATGTACAAAAATATTTATAGCAGCTCTTTTTGTGGTGGCAAAGAATTGAAAATTGAGGGGATGCCTATCAATTGGGAAATGGATAAACAAGTTGTGGTATATGAATGCAGTGAAATACTGTTGTGCTATAAGAAATGATGAGTGGAGACAGATTTCAGGAAAACCTGGAAAGACTTACATGAATTGATGCTGAATGAAGTGAGCAGAACCAGGAGAACATTGTACACAGTAACAGCCATATTGTTCCATGACTAACTTTGATAGACATCTCTTCTTAGCAATGCAAGGATCTAAGATAATTCCTAAAGACTCATGATGGAAAATGCTGTCCACATCCAGAAAAATAACTGTGGAGTCTGAATGCAGAACAAAGCATATTATTTGCTCTCTATTTTGTTTGTTTGTTTCTTCTTTCTCATGTTTTTCCCCATTGGTTCTAATTCTTATTTACAACATGATTAATGTGAAAATAGGTTTAATATGAATGTATGTGTAGAGCCTATATCAAATTGCAGGCTGTCTTGGGATGGGAGGAGGGAAGAGATGAGGAGAAAATCTGGAACTCAAAATCTTATGGAAGTGAATGTTGAAAACTAAAAATAAATGTGTTTTTTTTTTTTTTTTTAAAGAAAGGACTAAATTTCTAAAATCAAGTCTGGCCAGAGGATTTGCCTTAGTATTCTGTTCCCAAAGAAGTTACAACATCTCCCTTAAGAAACAGTTTAGTTCTTCCTGGATACCACACATGTATCAGAGACACCCTGTGAATAAAATATGACTCAATGGCTAGAAGAAAGAGGACTTTGCTATATTTTTTTGGGTTTGTTTTCAAATTGTTTAATTCACCAAACTAAGCTGCCAAATGTTTTGTGGGGCACTGTGTAGATCAAAGTTATCCATTTTATCATTTGTATTTTGGTGAAGGGAGGGCTTTGCTGCACTTTAAAAATCTGATCATTGCTTTTATGAAGCCAACACTTTGATGGAGCTGTGATTTTCATGGGTTTCACGTGCTTGAAACCCTCCTCCCTACCACCAAAGATCAAGGCTTCTACCTATCTTCTCCACCTGTTATTTTTATCCACGACTTTTTGTACTTCCTCCTGATCCACCCAACTTTATGAAGTTGCTATGTAAGATACATTCATATTTCATTTTTAGTGGCCCTGGACCAAAGGATTTTATTTTCTGTATACCTTAAATTTAATTGAACTTTTGAAACAAAACGTTGGACTTTTTAAAAGTAAGTCATGATCTTGGTGGGAGGGGGACAGTTGAGGAAAGCTCACCAGCTGGACGTCTCACCTGGTGAAAGGCGCCCAGCCAAATCTGAGGGCGTGGTTTGAGAGGACATTGTGCTGGGAATCTTGCACAGCTTGGTGTCCCTGGAGGAAATAACCGCGTTCTCTCTGCATTGTCCTTTTTAATGAGTGCAGTACCAAAATCCCAGACTACTTGTTTCCTGCTTTTCTCCAAAGTACTTAAAATAGGTACTTTCTCCTCTCTCAACGTGTGTGTGTGTGTGTGTGTGTGTGTGTGTGTGTGTGTGTGTGTGTGTGTGTGTCCGCGCTCGCCCACAGCACTCTTTACAATCTTTGGGAACCCCCAAGATTCCTGATCGCGGAGGTTTCTAAGTCACCACTAGCGAGGAGCCGCCTAGGGCCGACCGCCCACGAGTCTTCCCCGCCCCACTCGCGTTCAGGGGAGGGGATGGGCCACACTATCCCGCGGCAGCCGGTCTTGTGGCTCGAGACCTTTTGGCCTTCGCCCCTTTGGCCCCGCAGCTTGGCGTGAGCTGGACCAGCAGAGGCAGAAGAGTTTCGGCCCCCGCGACCCCGCAGTAGCTCTGGAGGAAAAAGGGACCGGGCTGACGAGCTCTCCCTCCCCCCACGCGCTTTCCTCCCGGTGGCTCCCTTCCGACTGAGACCCAAGTGGCTCCTCAGCGCAGAACCGAGCCAGGGCGAGTCCGGGTCGCGGTGGCTGCGGCAGGTGAGTTCGGCGAGCCCCGCGGGGGCCCCGGGAGGGAGAGGGCAACTTTGGGATCCGGAGCTGAGCCTAGCCTAGGATCTGATGACAGGCAGTACAGACCGGCTCTCTCTCTAGCCCCTTCTAGTCCAGCTGTGATATCAATCTCCATTCCAACTGTGATACCCCCTTACCTACCTCCTCCGTATTCTTTGGTCCTTCGATTGCCTCTTTCCTCCTAGGTCCTTCTGCCCTCGAGCTTTCTTCTTCCTACAGTCCTCCGGGCAACCAGGGGCAGGAAGGGAATATATGGTGTGTGTTTACGGACCCAGACGGAGGTAGCTTTGTATCCTTTCCATCCAGGAAAATGGATGGAATTGGTGCGTGGGCTGCTGGAAGGAGGTTAAGTTCATCACCCTTGGGAAACTTCCAGGGAGGGAAGCGGCCCAAGGTCGGCCAAAAGGGCGGGAAAGGAATGAGGTCCCATGTTTGGAATCCGAGGATAGACCGTGAAGTGAGAAGTAATCGAGGAAGAAGGAGATAAAATGGGACGCCCGGTCTAGCTTTCCCTCTTTCTGGGCGAACATTTCTTGGGCTCCCTCCCAGGGACCCTTTTCCCTTCGTAAAAAGAGGAAAGCTCACCAGCTGGACGTCTCACCTGGTGAAAGGCGCCCAGCCAAATCTGAGGGCGTGGTTTGAGGGGAGATTGTGTTGGGAAGCAGGCACAGCTTGGTGCCCTGGGAAGAGAGAAGCGGACTGCAGGTTCAGGCGAACAGTTTGAATCCCAGCTCCTGCTCTATGACTGCACAGATCCTTTGTCCTCCAGTTTCTTCATGAACAAAATGAGAAATTTGGTTTAATTGATTTCCAAAGGCTTCTTCAGTTCTGAAAAACAGGGTATTTACCTGAGGTGTGGGGTGTTAAGAGCAGTGGAGGAACTAGAAGGAAGTGTCCTGGATAGAGCAAAGCCCTGAGGTCGACACTTGCCTTTTGTGGGACTAAAGAAGGGTTATCCAGGTGTGGGGGACCTGTGGTCTTGAGCCAAATGTAGCCCTCTAGGTCCTCAAGTGAGGACTCTCTGACTGAATCCAAACTTTGGTCTCAAGGCCACATGTGGCCTTCTAGGCTCTTGGGTGCCACCTTTTGACTGAGTCCAATTTTTTTTTGGGGGGGGGTGCGGCAGGGCAATTGGGGTTAAGTGACTTGCCTAAGGCCACAAGGCTAGTAAGTGTTAAGTGTCTGAGGCCAGATTTGAACTCAGGTCCTCCTGACTCCAGGGCTAGTGCTCTATTTACTGCCCCTCCTAGCTGCCTGAGTCCAACTTTTACAGAACAAATCCTTTTATTAAGTGGACTTGTTCTGTGAAGTTTGGATTCAGTCAAAGAACCTTCCTTACTTGAGCACTTAGAGGGCCACATGTGGCCTGAAGGCCCCAGGTTCCCCACCTCTGAGTCTACACCTTGAATGCATCTGACCAATAAAGACCTCTGATAAGAGAAGCTTGGTCTTATGCCTAGTCAAACCATGATTCAGACCATGATTCACACCTCGTTTCACTGCTGTTTCACATGCTGATTTGCATATGACTTCAAATGTCACTTGCACCACTCACTGATCCAGAGGAACCCCTTACATCAAGCTCCTCCTAACTCCCAGCCATCTAGCCTTGTCTGAAGAAAGGAACTGTAACCAGAATCTTACATATAGGAAGGGCTCAGAAAATAAGTGATTGGCTGATTGCCTTTTTGGAGAAGATGAGCCAGCATTTCAGGTTGAATTTTCCTTAGAGATAGATAGAACATTTCTTTGTTAAGCACTTATACACCAGACCTTGTGCTAAGCAGTGGGGATAAAATACAAGCAAACCAGATGGTTCTTATCCATAAGAAGCTTGCATTCTAAAGGGTGGAGGTGCTGGGATGAGCACACATAAAGGGGAGCTGGAAATGGTGGGGAGGAGCCCAGAAACAGGACAAGACAGTCGATGTGAGAAGGAGAAGCTACACTGTGAACTAGGGGAGGATAGCTAGAGCCCTTTCTGAAAGGTCTGGTTGAGGGGGTCATTAATCTGGAGAACAAGGCCTCAGCAAGGAGTTTTCCCAGGTGGGAGAATGAATGACTGAGAGGGGTGGCTATGGGACTTAGACTCTTGGACTTGAATTCTGATCACTTGGGACAATCAAAGGGGAAGGAGTAGCTTGAACTTTGTAAACTTGGCCTAATGGTTTTAAGCCCTGGAGATCTCCTGGATGTATGGAGGCACAGATCTTTTTTTCTTCACCTTTTCCTGTATTGAATGATCTCTATTGTAGTCCTGAAAGGCAAGGGAAAAACTTGGAATTTTGTTGTTCTGTTGTGTCTGACTCTTCCATGAACCCATTTGAGGTTTCCTTGGCAAAGAGGCTGGAGTGGTTTACCATTTCCTTCTCCAGCTCATTCAACAGATGAGGAAACCAAGGCAAATGGGGTTAAGTGACTTGTCCGTGGTCATACAACTAGTAGATGTCTGAGGCTGGATTTGAACTCAGGTCCTTGTGACTCCAAGGCCATTATACTTTATCCACTATGCCACCCAGCTGACCCCCCCCCCCACTAGGAATAGTGTCTGATTTTATTTAATTTTTGTACCCCTAGCCCAGTGAATACAATGCTTTGCGTACAATAGAGGTTTAATAAATGTTTATTGTTATTGAAGTCTTATAACATGGCACAGTGGAAAGAACACTGAACTTGAAATCAGCTGACCTGGTTTTGAATTCTGACTCCAGAAACTTGATTGTTGTGATGGAAGAGCCAGTCTATGAGCCCCAGGTTTCTCAGTTGTAAAATAGGGATAATTGCACCACCTCCCAGAGTTTCTGTGATGGAAGCTTTTGTAAACTCAGACTCAGAAGCACTGTATGGATGTGAGATGATTACAGGAAACACCCCTGTGGGTTTCACTAAAATTCCATTCTGCGCAGGGGCTGAGATGACCATTTTCCATCTTTATGCCTTTGCACTAATTGTTTGTCATGCCTGGAATGCATCCCCTCCCCCACCACATGCCCTTTGGAATCCTTGATTTCCTTCAAGACTCAACTCAAGTCCTACCTTCTACAAGAAGTCTTTCCCAATACCTCTGCTGCCCAGTTGCTAGTGAACTCCCTCCCTAAATTATTTTGTGTTTGTTTTTTCATCTTTATTCATATTCTTGCTGTTTTCCCCATCAGAATGTAAGCTCCTCGAGGACAGGATTTGTTTCATTTTGTCTCTGTATTTCCAGGGTTTAGCTCAGTGCCTGGTATCTAAGCTGCTTGCTTAGTAAATGCTTGTTGAGTGATTGGATATAATCTGGGTCAACTCCCTCATCTTAAAGATGAGGAAAATAAGTCCCAGAGTTTAGCTCATCAACAATAGTTTATTAAGCCCCCAGTATTTTTCCAGGCACTGTGCTAGGTTCTGGGGATACAAATTTCTTTTTAAAAGCTCTGCCTGCAAGGAGCTTACATTCTATAAAAAATTTACCCCAGACCACATAGATATCAAATAGAAGCTGAGCCCAGATTTGAATGAGCCCAAGTTGGTTCCCTGACTCTAAATCCAGTGCTCTTTTTTTATTCTTTTTGGAGGGGGGAAGACAGGGCAATTGGGTTAAGTGACTTGCCCAAGGTCACAAGGCTAGTAAATGTGAAGTGTCTGAGGCCAGATTTGAAGTCAGGTTCTCCTGACTCCATGGCCAGTGCTCTGTTCACTTTGCCACCTAGCTGCCCCCAGTGCTCTTTCTAAAGTGCAATCTGTGCTGTTCTCTCAATAACAGCAAACATTTGTTAAGCAGCTACTCACACACAGCACACACGTTAGTAGAGTCCTCTGATGGGACTTTTCTTCCCAGTCTATGTTTCTCTTCTCTGAATTCCCACAGCATTAGGCAACCTATGGGTTATATATGTCTTGTCTTGCTTGGTTTCTAATTGTTTCGTGGACATCTTGTCTCCCCAGCTGGATGGTGAGCCCCGTTGCTGACTTTCAATGCATCTGGCACAGACCTAAGCACAACAGCCCTTTCACTGAATTGTTGGTTATTAAGTCAATACTCAATGACAATAATAAATCCAATTCTTAGGAGCAGAGACTCATGCCTGCCATCCTGTAAAACCTTGATCTTCCAGACTTTGAATGAGTGATCCAACGTCAAATTCAAGCTTAGATTCTTTTTCTTCCCTAGATATAAATTTCCTCACCCCAAACACAAAAAAATTCACATCTGAAGTAGATTCACTTCATCAAATTTTGATACAACAGTTTTTTTTAGCCAGAGAGTGGTTGCATCTGCTTTTATCTGAGGCTGAAAGGAAGGTGAGCACGGTATCTGATCTCAGAGAGTCAGCCTTGGCTTATAGTGTAGCAAGCCCTGGGCAGGGTTGATAACTGAGACTTAAGTAAATTTTTTTCTCTTGGCTCCAGGCCAGGAAATATCGGCAATAAAGATTTCAGAAGCCTCCAGTCATTCATCTAGCTTTTGTTCAGAAACCAAAAATAATTCTACCATCCACCCCCACCCCAAACTGAGATTATTGCATTAGATTTTAAAATAGGAGGAACCGAACTTGTGGGCTAAGGATGAAGGTAGTGGGATTTGCTTCTCTGAAGACCTTTATGGTAATAATAACTATTCAGATTTCTGTAGGTACTTCAGCGTTTTTAAAGGGCTCTCCACATTGGATGGCTATTACAAGTATTTACAGCCCTGTTTTACAGATGAGGAACATAACCTTGGGGCAGTGAAGAACTTGTTAAAGGTCTTAGAAGTAGTATGGGAGCCAAGTCTCCTGCCTCCAAATCCTATACTCTTCCTATTATACCAATATGGCTCTTTGGGTCTATAAGTCAATAGGCCATCATTTATTAAATATTTAGCATGTATTAAGTGCTGGGTGGAGCTAGATTTAAACCATTGTGGTGAAGGGATATAGAAGAGAGTATTGTGCCAATTTAGCATTATGGTACACTCAATTAGTTCTGAACCTCTTCAGCCTTGCAGAGTTCCTCCTCACTTATGTATAACCCTGAGGCCAAAGGTTTCTTTGGTTTTATTTTAAATCAAATTTCACTTAAGCATAAGGGGAAATGACTAGCCAATGGGAGTACAGTACTTGAAGCATTCCCAGCATGCTGGTATCAACCCACAGGAAGCACCCCTACCCCCATTGGCCAGTCTCTAGTACCTCCTCCCACTCCTTGCTTTGGGTAAAGATGGTTGTATCTGTAGTTGGGTAGAGTGCATGGTAGGAGGGCCCTGGGCAAGAATGATCCTAATTGAATGCAGAAGAAAGTAAACTTGGTTTTTGCCTTTCTGAGGCATCTGCAGAACACAGGCCCTCTTTTGGAGATGAAAAGACCCTCATCAGTCCTTGGAAAAAAGTTAGATGGCTTCCCCACTTTGCTTAGGGCTCTCCCTGGGTAGGCTTCAGCCTGGTGGCAATGTGCATCAGTTTTCTGATTGTGGCTCTTTCTCTCCACTCAAACTTGTTCTTGTCCTTGGGACTAGGGGATCGGGCTCCTGTCACATCCCATGCCACATCCACAGTTTGATTAAGTGAATATTTGCCTAGTACCCGGGCTGTACAAAGTCCAGTGCTTTACTCTGGGGGTACAGGATACATGAATGAGTAAGACACTCCTACCCTCTGCCTTCTAGTAGATCATAAAATGATAGAGACAACAAAGACCCTGGAGATCATCTAATTCAGTTCTGTTTTCTTACTTTGCAGAAGAGAGTGAGACCCAGAGAGGGAAATGATTTGCTCTAGGTCACATGGCTAGTGAATAAAACAGCTGGGTCTAGAACATAGCTAGCAGTCCTGTGTGCCAGGAGATGTTCATTAGTGTTCCTACCCGAGTTTTAAAATCCATCCCATCTCTTTTTAATGGAATGACAGTCATTCATTCTCTTGTTATAGAAAGTTTTCACTGAGAAGGCAGCGTGATATAAACTAGATAGCCTCTGACATTGTTGTTCAGTCATTTTCATTTGTGTCTGACTCTTTGTGACCATTGGGAAAGATACTGAAGTGGTTTGTCATTTCCTTTTCCAGCTCATTTTACAGATGAGGAAATTGAGGCAAGCAGGGATTAAAAGTGACTTGCACAAGGTCATCATATAGCCAGTAAGTGTCTGAGACTGGATTCAAACTCAGGTCTTCTTAACTCCAAGCCTGGGGCTCCATCCACTGTGTCACCTAATAGCCCATGCTTTAAATCTACATTCCTATAATTATTATTTCTGATTGCTTTAAGTCCAAACTTCTCTACTTGGCATTCAGTGCATTCCACAACCTGGCTTGCCTGATCTCCGCAACCTTATTTCTCCCTCCAGCCAGACTAGTTTCCTAACTTTTTTCAAAATCACAAGTTCAGTCCTGACTTGGTCTTTTCTCACATTGTTTCTTTAAAAACAAAAACAAAAAAAGATGAGGAGGGGATATCTGGGTTTCCACAAGTTGTTTGAGGTCTTGTCAGAGTAACTGATTTTAGCTTGCCTATACCTGGAAGGAGGGTGATTGGGCTGCTTGGTTCTCTTTTGGCAGCTAATAGTGTCTTGAGATGTATTTGTGAGTAACCAATGAGAGAGACACTGGCTGTCTACTTGCCAGGTTTTGCCCACAGTGCCCAGTAGCATCCAAGAACCAGAATTCACCATGGAAAGTGTTAGTAATATTCTCCATGGGTTCTTTGGAGAAACAGCCAATTAAAGAAAAATAAGCAGGTGAAAGTGTATTTACTTTGGAACTGACAGCAAGAAGAGGAAGACCTCTTCATTTAAGTTCTTTTCCTAGAAATGCTTAGCTATATAGGCTGACTTACAAACACAGCTACTGGGTACTGGTCTCTCTTCTGAAGGGGAAGGTAGGGGAGCAGGGGTTAAGAATACACATTTACATAAAATTTACACATGCATTTTGGGATAGTGAAATATCTTTTTGAGTCAAAGTGCCTTAAAAGTGGTTTGTTAGTCATCTCCTGGAGTTGTGTTTTCTTGGCTTTCTTTCTCTTCTTTTTCCTGCTTCGCCCAATTCTTGCACACCATCTGTGTCCCCCTCCCCTCCTTGGCAAATGTGTTGCCTGCCTAGCATTGTGGAGGCAGTAGAAGAAGAAGTGGTCTCCTCCCTGTCCTGGGGGAACTCATGGGCTGATTGGCCTGGGACACAGTTATGTAGCAATAATGATGATAATAATAATAATATATATATATATTAGCTTGAAGTGTCAAAATGAGCTGAATAATAACTCATATCTACATAGTCCTCAGAGTTTTACAATAGCTTTCTTTATTAGTCGTTTAAATTCTTCGGGCCTTGGTTTCTGTAGCAGCAACCACACTGGTATACCCAGGATGGCTGCTAGCACAGGTTCTTAGATCTGCTTTATTAGGAAAGATAGCTGTTTCAGGGGTCAACAATATTTTTTTTGGTTTGTTTTTGGAGGGGGAAAGGTAGGGCAATTGGGGTTAAGTGACTTGCCCAAGGTCACATGGCTAGTTTTGCGCTAAGTGTCTAAGGTCAGATTTGAACTCAGATCCTAATTCCAGGGCCGGTGCTCTAGTCACTGTGCCACCTAGCTGCCCCCAGACAGAGCTTCTGTCTGAGAAATCAGCACAGATCAACAGATAGATCCAACTGTCTGACCAAGGCAATGCATACATAGTTACCAGAGAGAGAAGCATTAACATCTGGGTTTTTCAAAGTGTGTGTGTGGAGGCTCCTCAACAGCTACCCAGAGTCTCAGTTGGTCAAATCACTCTTCCAATGAGTGAGCCCCAAAGCAAAATGCTAACCTCAGAGAGTGTGTGTGTATGTGTGTGTGTGTGTGTGTGTGTGTGTGTGTGTGTGTATGTGTGTGTGTATCCTTTTCAGAGCCAGAGGGCATCACAACCCTAGGGATGGGACTCAGTGCTTAATTAAAAATTAACAAAAGGTATTAAAACCTTCCTACAAATAGGCCTCTCCTAAGCAAGCTTCCCTTAATGGGCTCCATCAGAGGCATATTAATGGACAGGGAATATCTTAAATCCCATTAACATTACAGTTTCCTAATCTGTAAAATGAGGATGTTGGACAAGTTGATCACCAAGATATATTGCAGTAGCCTCATAATTGGTCTGCTGGACTTTAGCCTCTCCCCTCCCTAATCCTGCCAATTCCTAAAGCACACATCTGATTGTGCATGCCCCTTCCCTGCTCAAGAAGTTTCAGTGGCTCCCAGGTACCTCTAGGACAAAATACAAAGTCCTCTGACATTTAAAACTCTTTACAATCTGGTTCCAATCTATCTTTTCCAGATTTATTTCCCATTACTCCCCCTCACAAACTTTTTTATGTCTAGCCAAACTGGCCTGCTTAATGTTTTCCACACATGAAATTCCATCCCTCATCTCTATGCCTTTGCATAAGCTCTCTCCCATCCTGAGAATGTGTTCCCTTTTTCCTCTTTACTTCTTAAAATCCTGAGCCTTGGTGTAGCTAGGGATTCCTAGCTCAGTTTCTTCATCCATAAAATGGAACAATCATATTTGCAAGTGCTAGCAGGGACCTTTCCTGAAGGCCTCACCCTTCTTAAATCATGTTGCATTTATCTTGTTTATTTTATTATTTACTATACATGGCATTCTCCTCAGTTCTCATGCTTGACTTTTTAAAAGTGCTATTCTCATATTCTTGATATCACACATAGCATTTAGTTCATGATAGATGCTCAGTCTATGAATGAATGAACAAAATGGTCACTGAGAAACTGGATACAGCACCAATCACAGGAGTATGGAATTTATTTCAGTAGCAGTTTGGGGCCCCTGGAGCTTTTTGGATAAGAGAGTGACATGGTTACCTGTGTCTTAAGAATATCAATATGGCAGATATGGGGGAGAATGTGTCAGTAACAATAATTAATAATAATAGCATTTTTATGGTGACTTTAAGTTCTGCAAGGCAATTGGTGTTATTTCCTTAGAGATGGAGAGACTTCCACATCTAAATTGTCTGTTCCTGTGATCAAAGAGAACCTTTAGGAATCATCCTGTCCATCCCCCTGCCTCCTATCAGGGCTTCAGCTGTCTCAGCCTTTGACTAGAACTATATTGACTCTTATAACAGAGAGATTAGACCGCAGGCCTCCAGCCAGGGAAATTTTGGATGAAGGTAAAGGGCCTGGAGGTGAGTCGACACATTGGAATGCCCCTTTTGTGCACTGCATGTGTGCAAATTGATTTTAGAGGAAGTTGACTGAATTAACCCCAGTATTATGCCTGGCTTAGCCTACCATGGTGATGAGTACCCCACACTTAGAGAATTTGCCCCCAAATGCTCCTGTCAGGGAACTGGGGGTGGGGAGAAAAGGGGACATGGGGAGAGGAGGCCAGAGGCCAGAGTAGCAGATGGAAAAGCAGTAAAGAGTCAGAGACACGGCCCCAGCTTCTGGAGCTGAGTCAGCCCTTGCAGCTGAGGGAATTCACCATCTGCCCAGTTGCAGGAGTCTTCATTCTTACATTTCTACAAAAAATATCTGTTCAGAGATTTGGGGAAGGGGTGGTAGTAGTGCTATTACATTCCCTTTTCTATAGGGTCATAGGGTTTTAGAGTTGGAAGGGGTACCCGTCATCATTTGGTCCAACCTTCTTCATTTTAGAATTGAGGAAACTGAGACCCAGTGAAGGGAGATGGCTTGCTCTAGTCTTGTGGTTTTGTAAAGTAGTCTTGGTCCAGGCCCTTCAACTGTAGTTCATGTCTCTCTGGGTGAAGGATAGCGGTCTGTGTTACACTGGCTTGGTCTCTTGGACTTCTGCTGTAGCAGAATCACAGAAGAGAGAAAGGTGGCTCAGATAGATGTAGGAGTTGAAATAACCCAAAGGTTCTCCTTGGTCTTTCTTTTTCCCAGCCTGATGCAAATGCCCCTCCCCCCCCACTTTAAAAATTAGTGGTGATACTGTGTCTCACTTTACACCTTATGGGAAGTAGGGCCACAGCTGGGTTTGTGTCCTGGTGCCAAAACTGTGTGCCCAGTATTCTCAGCCATTTGTCCCTCAGCTGGCTGGCAATTGGAGCTTTTGAGTTTACCCCCCCTCTTGGCTGTATTTGGTTCTTTTTCTATCAGACATTTAGTGAAGTTCTTCTGTTCCTTTACCAGAACCTCCTGCTTCAGGCGTATTGTTCTTCGAGGCCTTGTGCTTTCTTGTTCCAACTGTTCCCTTCCTTCACCAGCAGTACCTTTCTTGTACATCTCAATCTGTTCATCCTTGTCTTTTAAGGACCAGCTCAGATACCACTTCATCTACAACAGTTTCCCTGTTATCCCCTTGAAGGGATCTTGCTCTCCTCTGAAGTCCTGTACCATTTTCAGACTGTATAGCTCCTGTCAATTTCCTGCTATCTTAATGCATTCATGTATTTATTCTATCTGCCTCCTAGACAAGAAGGGGCAGCTAGGTGGCACAGTGGATGAAGCCCCGGGCTTGAAATCTTCCTGAACTCAAATCTGGCCTCAGATACTTGCTAGCTGTGGCAAGTCACCTGGGCAAGTCACTTCACCCCATTTGCTTCAGTATCCTCCATCTGTAAAACAAGCTGGAGAAGGAAATGGCAAAGCACTCCAGTGTCTTTGCCGAGAAAACCCCAAATGGGACAGGACTGAAAAATGGACAACAGACGAGAAGGAACAGCATCTTGGCACAGGGGATAGACAGGACTCGAAGTCAGGAAGATCTGGGTTAAAATCTTTCTGACACTTAGCGACTATGGAACTATGGGCAAGCCAGTAACCTTTCGGAGCCTTAGACAGCTCTGTAAGGCTTACTGAGTTACAGGTGGGTATGAAGTGGAGATGGGGTCACAGTCTGTGACTTGTTGATGTCCTAGACTGAGCTTTAGGAGAATAGGCATTCTTCCCGTCTTATTTCCAAGCTGAGTGATATAGTAGAAAGATCCTGCAAATTCAGGTTAGGAAAACTGAGTTCATAATCCTGGTTTCAGTAATTAGTGTGTTACCTCTCTAAGTCTCAGTTTTGTTATCTGCAAATGGGGAGTAATAATGCCTATTTTTCCTGCCTTGTGGGGTGGTTGTAAGAAAATGACTTAATGACAATAATCTTTATATTACTCATGGTATCTTAGACCTAGTAGATGCTTAGCAAATGATGAATCAATGAGCAAAGGGTCATTAGGAAACAAGAGACATTGACAGGGGAGGGGAGAGGCTACAACCTTTTTTAACTAAGTGGAAAGGAATTCAGTCTAAGCCTCTGTCATGTAACTGAATGAATGCTAAATTTGGAGTCAGAGAATTTGGATTTGAATTTGGCCTCTTGGACAGATTGGTTATTCCGGTTTAAATCTGTAATCCTTTTCTGGGCGTGTCTGGGAGTCATCATTTGTAAACTAAGGGTAATATAGTAGAAAAAGTCCTAGACTCTAAGTCAGAAGACTTAGATTCAAATCATAGCGTTGAGCTGTTGCTGTGTGAATATGGGCAAATCACTTAGATTTTCTGAGCTCCTGTCAGAGAGAGAACATGGTCTCTAAGGCCCCTTCTGGCTTGAAAGTCTGTAAATCCTATCTTATTGGGGTGAGGAGGCAGTGGAAACAAGAGAGAGAATTTGTTTTTAGAAATTTCATTGGTCTGTTTTCTGTGTACCTGTAATGCAAATAGATATATTGCTGTAATGTTTAGTAAAGTATTGGCAGAAACTCACAAAGGTGGGTATAGGTTGGCATGGCTGCTTGCCATTCCCTAGATCATAGTGATCACGAATTTAGGGCCAGAAGGGACCTTAGGGAGCATTTGTCCAATCACTTCATTTTACAGATGAGGAAAATGAGGCCCAGAGATGTTAAATGACCAATCCAGGGTTACATAGGTAGTAGGATTTGAACTCAGTTCCTCTAACTCCAACCCCAGTGGTTTTTCTGATGTACTGCAGTCACACTTGTCTTTTGAAATTTTGTATTTGTCATGTAGGAAGACCCTCTGGGGCAAGACCTCTAAGCCATCTTTTCTGAAAGAAGGATTTCAAGCTGGGTTCTCCAAGGCACCACTGGGTATATGCGCAGTTAGAACCTAGAGAGGAAACCTGTCCCTTGAGTGCCTTTGGGAGGGCTAGGAAGTAAGTCGTTTCATCAGGTATTTCTGGAGTGTCTAGACCAGTGCCAGGTGCAGCGGGGAGGGTAGAAAGAGAAACATGACAGCTTCCCTTGAGGAGCTCAGAGTCATGACCTTAACAAGGGCAGGCAAATGCAGAACAAAAGCATTTCAGAGGATATGGTATTCTGCTTTGCAGTGTTCGGCAGCTCTGTGACAGGGGAGCCCCTGGAAACCTCTACCCTGGGCCCAGCTGCAGAGGTTGTCACTTGTTTGTTAGTGGCATTAATAGTAATATTACCAACAACTCCCATTTTGTAGAAGGTACAGTTTAAAAAGTGTTTAATTCGCAGTAACCCTCTGAAGCAGGTATATGGGCTTTTAGGTTCTATGTTATCATTCCCACTTTACCAGAAGAAAGCAATGGAACTCACATTACTTGTTTGCAATCGCAGGACCAGTAATTGTTAGAACTGGTTCATCACTAGTTAGTGAGAGAGCAAAGACTTGAACATCGGTCTTTTGATTCTAAGCTTGTGCTCTGTCCATTTCACAAATTGGCTTTTTAAGAGGTCATTTCACTGTGACTCAGAACATTTCACAATCATATTTTTCACAGGGTTTTCATTACTCTCTGTAAGGGTGAGAGGTACCAGGGATGGGGAACCTGGGACTTCGAGGCCACATATAACCCTCTAGGCCTCAAGTGAAGCCCTTTGACTGAATCCAGAGGACCTCACTTAAGGACCTAGAGGGCTACATGTGGCCTCAAGACCACAGTTTCCCCACCCTGGTTAAAGCTTTTCTCCCAAGTAGTGAGTTCTCTTTGGGGTTACTATCCTAGAGGCAGGTCAGTTATATCTCCCTCTCAGGGTTGTACCCCTGAGGGGTGGAGAGCCTTTTCTCTAATGCTATCAACTTAAACTCTTACTTTGGTCTCATCTCCCCACAGTTAGCCACCAGTGGTAGCACCCCAATTCTATTTAACCAGTTAACATCCATTAGCTTTTAAAAGGGCATATTGACTTCAAAGATATAGCATAAATAGTAATACAAACATTCTTTTCCCCTCCCCCCATTACTCCTTCCCCCCAAACCCTCCCTTTTTAGGAACTCACTCATATCACATTGGTTTTTGAGGAAAGTTGGCTCAGGGGCAACACAGTTTTTTTATGATTAGTTCTACCAATTTACATCCAAATGCAGCATAGCTGCTGGATGAATCTTCCTCTCCACTGCCACGGGATTGGGTCTTGAAGATTGCTCCTTGAGTTTTATGGCCTCAATGTAGGACTAGCTGGCTGAAACCATGGCAAGGACTAAACTCCCAGACCTCTTCTGACCTTTAGAAACAGACAAGGTCACAGCCTCCAATTTCCTTCTCCTAAAATGCAAGAACAAGCACTGAGCCCTGTACTCATGCGCTCCATGTTGGCCTTGGATGTGGAGGGCCTGAAACCTTTCCTCTTACAACATTGTCTCTTCTCATTGGAGAAGTAGGCAAACCAAGGGAAGGAAGAGGTCCTGGTTGCTGGGTGCCTTCTGAATGCATTTTGATTTATAACTATGAAGACGTAACTAATCAAAGAGGCTCTTACATGTAGTTTAGTAGACCAGGACCACTTACAGAACATCTATGCATGTTCCAAGTCTTCCTATTATACATCACGAGTCTCCCAGGAGCAGGCTCTTCAGCCTCTTCCATGTGGAGAATTGTTATCAGTGACTTGCTACATGCTCATAAGCACCGGGATCAGCAACCAACCCTCTATTAACATTCAGATGGAGAAACTGAAGTCCAATGAAGTAGAGGGAAAACTGGGATTTGAACCTGAGCCTCATATCTCCCTGGGTCCCTGTTTGTCTCATTAGAGAGGCAACATGATATACTGAGTGGAAAGGGGGTTAATCTGGGAATCCAAAGACTGCATTTGAATCTGGGATTAACCTTTTACTAGCTGTGAGACTATGGCCATGTCATTTAATTTCTCTGAGTTTCATGAAGTTTCATCTCTGTAAAATTGAAACAATATTTTTACTTCTTGCTTCATATTGTTATTATGGAAAATGTTTTCTAAATATTAAAGCCCTACATAAATCTGAGCTGCTACTCCAAGAAGATCTGTGATCTTCTGAGGATCATATATTTGGAGCTAGAAGTGACCTTAGGAGGACAACTTCAAGTCCAGCCTCCTCATTTTACAGATGGGGAAATTGAGCCCCAGAGAAATTAAGTGACTTTCCCAGCTAGTGTCTGAGGCAAGATTTCAACCCTGACTTCCTGACCCCAAGTCCAATGCTTTATCCACCAGGGTAGTCCATCTACTAGTAAAGACCTCAATGATGTCTTTGCCTTCTCATCATTTTTTTTTAGATTATACACGTGTTATCATGTAAAATATATTTCCATATTAGTTACAATTGTGAAAAAGAGACAGATCAAAGGAAAAATGATGAAAAAGAAATATGCTTCTATCTGTAATCAGAATCTATCAGTACTTTATCTGGATTTGTCAGTATCTTTATCTGGATCTAGCATTTTCTTTCCTGAGTCCTTTGTACTTGTCTTGGATCATTGTGTTATTGAGAAGAGTGGAATCATTCATAGTTGGTCATTACACAATGTTACTGTTGCTGTGTACAATGTTCTCTTGGTTCTGCTCATTTCACTTTGCACCGGTTTGTACAAGTCTTGCCAGGTTTTTCTGAAATCTGCCTCTTCATCCTTTCCTTTTGCATAGCAGTATCCCATTACATTCATATATCATAGCTTGTTCAGGCATTCCCCAGTTGATAGGCATCCCTCAGTTTCCAATATTTTGCCACCACAAAAAGAGCTGCTAGAAATATTTTTGTGCATGTGAATCCTTTTCTCTTTTTTTGTGATCCTTTGGGATACAGACCTAGTAGTGGTATTGCTGGATCAATGGATATGCATAGTTTTATAGCCCATGGGGCATAGTTTCAAATTGCTCTCCAGAATGGCTGGATCAAGTCACAACTTCACCAACAATGCATTAATTTTCCAATTTTCCCACATCCTCTCCGATATTTGTAAGTTTCCTTTTGTGTCATGTTAGCCAATCTGATAGATATGAGGTAGTACCTCAGAGTTATATTAATTTGCATTTCTCTAATCAAAAACAATTTAGAGCACTTTTTCACATACCTATAGATAGCTTTGATTTCTTCATCTGAAAACTGCCTGTTTATAGCCTTTGACCATTTTTCAGTTGGGAAATGTCTGATTTCTCATTCTGTGTGATTCTTGTTTATGTCATTCTATAAATCCTCCAGAGCTTGGTATTCATTGGTATGGTTCTCAGGAAATGACAGTTATCTGTGAACCACTACGAAGAGTCAAAGGAAGATGTTAGTAGGGACATATCTGATGAAAAGTAAATCATGTAGCATGGATGCTTTATGTACCTGTCTGCAGCCTGTTAAAGGTAATATGTTGTACTTAGTCATGTTTTTACAGTGGAAACTGCTTCCACCAATGCAGTTTAACAACTTTTCTATAATTAAGACTTAGAGGATTATCTGTGAGCCCTGGGTAGTTAAGTGACTTGCCCACAGTCACAGAGCCAATAAGCATTTATTAAGTGCTAAGGTGCTAGGTGCTAGACACTGTACTGATCATTGGCCTACAAATACAAGTAGACAGTCCCTGCCCTCAGGGGCATTACATTCTAATGGGTGAAAACAGCACATCAGAGGAATCTGAAAGGGTAGGGAGGCAGACCAAAAGTATCTGGCACAGGGCTATAGAAAGTCCAGAGAATGGAGGAGAGTCCACAGAAGGTCCAGAGTGCAGCCTGGAGAGGTATTAGACAGATACATAGACTATATGAAGATCAGAACTTGAACCTAGATATTTCTTATTCCAAGGCTGTCCCTTTATCCACTGTACCACACTCCCTCCAAAGAATATTGTTTCTGTTATTTTTTTAGTTGGACTTTTGTTGCAGGGAGAAGCTTGGGGTCATAAAAAGTACTAGGCAGCTTCCCAAATGAAGGCCAGCTTACTTTCTTCCTTCTTGAGTCTGGGCCCAGCTTATTGTTCTTGCATAGTGTCTAAGATATGTATACAGAAGGACCAGCTCCAAGGGACGTCCACCCAGCTGGATATCACAGCCTGGACAATAGGCATTTTTTCTTCCACTGGGTTTTCCAGTGTAAGTAACTATCCTGAACTATTTTGAGGGATGATAGATCTCTCTTAGGAAGATCTATAATATTCTTGGTCTTGATATAATCAGCATAATAATAAGTGTTATTTTTTGAAATTTTACTGAAACCTTTGTTTTTATATCAGTTTCCCAATTTATCCCTTTCCCTCCCCCATGCAGAAAACCGTCCTTTATAACAAAGAAGAAAAAAGAAAGAAAAAAGAACTCAGCAAAACTAACCAAAGTCTGATAGTCAGGTCGGATAGTATATGAAGTGGTCCATATCCATAGTTCCCTGCTGCTACAAAGGGAGAGAAATGTATCCTTTTTTAAATTAAAGTTTTATTTTTTTCAATCAAAAATATATCTTCTCTTCCTTCTGCCTTCCACCTCCTTCCCCTTTCCATTGACAAAGAGAAAAAACAAATTCCCATTGATCATTTAAAAAAGTCTCAATCAGCACTCCATCACCAGAGAACATCATTCTTAAATTTCTTAACTGGGACCAACCTTGGTCATTATTACAACTGATAGTTATTTTAAAATATTTTCTATTGGTAAATTTTGCTTCAATGTATTCTGAAATCCTTTAGCATCTTCCCAATCCAGTCCTACATGGCTGCATAATCTCTGAAAACAATCAAGGAAAACTCTATAAAAATGTGATTGTGACTGATAGACTACATATATGTGTGTTGTTTAGCTGTTTTAGTCGTGTCTGACTCTTAGTGACCCCATATGGGATTTTCTTGGCAAAGATACTGGAGTGGTTTGCCATTTCCTTCTCCAGCTCCTTTTACAGATGAGTCCCTGTGGCAGACAGGGTTAAGTAACTTACCTAGGGTCATATAGCTAGTAAGTGTCTGAAGTCAGATTTGAACCTAGGAAAATGAGTGCATCTTCCTAATTTCAACCCCCAGGGCTCTTCCCACTGAGTCACCAAACTGCCCCATATATGTGTGAGCTATCTGTAATAAATATGATTCTGGCATTCATATGAAGGGTGGATTGGAGGGGGAAGACTGAAAGACTATTTCAATAGTCTGGGTATGTGGCGATATGGTGATTGGGATGGGGGCAGTAAGAACAGAGAGAAAGGAATGATGGAGATATGAAAGTGAAATCAACAGAACACAGAACATTCAGTGCTTTTTGCTGCCCAGTGATTTTGAGGTAGCCAGAATTTATTCCATTTATGAGTTTGCTCTTTATTTCAGCTGTCTTTCTGTAAAGTCCCTTATTTCTCTGGAGTAGCTTAAGACCAGAGCTTGGCCACAGCACTAAAGGGCTCCACTTGCTTCTGAATGTGGCCTCCATGGGGCCTCCTTGGTCTGAAGGCTCCATGTCCTCTTAAGAGAGGGGAGAGCCCCTCCCCCCGTTTTTTTAACCACTAGGGTTGCAGTGTGTATCCTGAGAAGCCTGCTCAGAGTTGATGTAGAGAGCATTAGCAGGAAGCTGTGGGTTCCAGATGTGACTCACTCTTAAGTAGCCCAGTGAAAGGGAGATTTCTGCGTGTGTGGACTGAGTGATTTGGACCTTATTGAGAAGGGAAGCTTGGATTGAAGAAGGCCGGAGTCCTCTTGTTTCCTTGGGAGACAGCAGTTAGGTAGAGGAGGAAGGGGAAGAGTAGGAAGAGGATGAAAACGAGGTATAAAAGGTAAAGTCAGAATTTTTTTTGTTGTTATTTTCCCCAAAGGGAACCGGAAGTTTGAGCAATATGTCTGTTCAGAACAGGCCGAAGGAAGTTAGTGAGAAAGACTGAACTCAGTCTTTCTAGGGGGTGAAACTGATGAAATTAGGTGAGGGTGAGTTGGAATTATTTCTCATAAAAGGTCATAACTAATTTGCGTTTTTAATCTGAGGACAATGACTGATAGATAGAGTAGGCAATGAGGGATGGGGTTGAGGACTGAGTGCTGGGAGAGGCCAGGAGGTTTCTGTTTTGAAGTAACTCCTAAACCATTCCTTTTCTCCAGCCAGGTTGTGTGTGGGGTGGTACATGTAGTCAAATAAATGGGTAGGGGTAATTCATTACATGGCTGTTGCAGAGACTGTATTGAAGCTGAGGTGAGGAGAACTAGTCCATAGCCAGCTTTGTCCCTAGTGAATCACGTGACCACAGACAGGACATTTCCATCTCCGCTAATGGATGACAAGATCTAGCTCTTAAAAGTTTTACAATTCTGAGACTTGCTAAAAGCTTAATTTTAGAATCTCTCTGCCTTCTAAGATCTTATCCTTCTGCTCTGTGGCTCCTTCCCCTAACTGGTTCTTGACTTGTATATATTCATAGGGCTGGTGTTTCTTTGATTCCCCTGGTTGGTTGTGTTTCTGGCAACACGGGCAGTTGGGTTTTAGAAAGAAAGACTATTCTTGGGGTTTTTTCCCTTATTTTTTTTAATTTTCCCTGGAAAAGAAATATTATTTTATTTTCCCCCCAATTACATGTTAAGATAGTTTTCAACATTCATCTTTGTAAAATTTTGAGTTCCAATTTTTTCTGCCTCCCTAAGACAGCAAGCAATCTGATATAGGTTATACATGTACAATCATGTTAAACATATTTCCACATTAGTGATGTTGTGGAAGAAGAATCAGAACAAAAGGGAGAAACCATGAGAAAGAAAAAAACAAAAGAAGGGTGAAAATAGTATGTTTCAATCTACATTCAGACTCCACTTCTTTCTCTGGATGTGCATTTTCCACCAACAGTCTTTCAGAATTGTCTTGGATCATTATGCTGAAAAGAGCTAAGTCTATGATAGCCGATCATTGCACAGTGTTGCTGTTTACAATGTTTTCCTGCTTCTGCTCACTTCACTTAGCATCAGTTCATGTAAGTCTTTCCAGGTTTTTCTGAAATCTCCTGCTCATTATTTCTTATAGCACAGTAGTATTCCATTACATTCATATACTACAACTTATTCAGCCATTCCACAATTGATGAGTATGCCCTCAATTTATGATTCTTTGCCACCATAAAAAAAGAACTGCTATAAATATTTTTGCACACGTGGGTTTTTTTTCCCTTTTTAACTATCTCTTTAGGATACAGACCTAGAAGTGGTATTGTTGGATCAAAGGGTATGTACGGTTTTATAGCCCTTGGGCATAGTTCCAAATTGCTCTTCAGAATGGTTGGATCGTTCACAACTCTACCAACAATGCATTAGTGTTTCAATTTCCCCACATCTTCTCCAACATTTATCTTTTTCCTTTTCTGTCATATTAGCCAATTTTATAGGTGTGATGTAGTACCTCAGATTTGTTTTAATTTGCATTTCTCTAATCAATAGTGACTTAGAACATTTTTTCATATGATTGTAGATAGCTTTAATTTCTTCATCTGAAAACTGCCGGTTCATATCTTTTGACCATTTGTCAACTGGGGAATGACTTGTATTATAAATTTGACTCAGTTTTATACATACATACATATATATATATATATATATATATGTATATAAATGAGGCCTTTATCAGAAACATTGGCTGTAAAATTTGTTTCCAGGCTTTCTATTTTCCTTCTAATTTTGGTTGCATTGGTTTTGTTTGTGCAAACCCTTTTAAATTTAATGTTTAATTTTATATATTATATATTTTGTATTTCATAATATTCTCTATCTCTTGTTTGGTCATAAATTCTTTCATTCTCCATAGATCTGACAGGTAAACTATTCCTTGCTCTCCTAATTTGCTTATGGTATCACCGTTTATGTCTAAATCATGTACCCATTTCAATCTTTTCTTGGTATAGGGTGTGAGTTGTTCATCTGTGTCTAGTTTCTGCCATACTGTTTTCCAGTTTTCCCAGCAGTTTTTGGTCAAAGAGTGAGTTCTTATCCCAGAAACTGGAATCTTTGGGTTGATCAAACTGTAGATTGCTATAGTCATTAACTACTGTGTCTTGTGTACCTAATCTATTCCACTGATTTGCCACTCTGTTTCTCAACCTTTTTTTTTTTAAAGCTTAACTGAAACATTTAAAAGGGAGGCCCTTTCCTGGATCTTATGGAGGATGTTGTCGAGACTTTGTCATAGCTTGGGTCCTGAAGACTCTAGTTAGGGG
Organism: Gymnobelideus leadbeateri; assembly: GCA_011680675.1. NCBI lineage: Eukaryota > Metazoa > Chordata > Mammalia > Diprotodontia > Petauridae > Gymnobelideus > Gymnobelideus leadbeateri. The sequence goes on along the minus strand of WOXC01005887.1, from coordinate 343,135 downwards.
AATGTCTACCCGAAGCATGTTAAGACTTCCCTTGGTGGAAGGATTGGATGAGAACAACTTGTTCCAGAGGCCGTGAAGGCAGCCATAGCAGGCACTGTGCAGAACTTAGACCTTATTCAGACATCAAAGATGCCAAGGTCATCTGCTGCATCTTGGGTCATTGGTAATCATTCTGACTTTTGTCCTGCCACTGGACTTAGGTGACTCTGTAAGAGAAAGTAAGGCTGATGGTTTTGTGTAATTTTGCCTCACTTTAATCCAGTTCATGAGCAAGTCAAGACATCACCCCATAATGCCATTGGTCTTCTTCAAAAATGAAGGACAAACAACAATGTTTTGGGATAATAATAACAAATGGGAATAATAATACTCACAATAGTGGTGGTGAGGAAAATGTTTTGCAAATTTTAAAATACTCTATAAATGTGAGTTTTAAAGTAATTTTTGTTGTTGTTCAGTTGTTTCAGACTCTTTGTGACCCCATTTGGGGTTTTCTTGATAAAGATACTGGAATGTTTTGCCATTTCCTTCTCCAGCTCATTTTACACATGAGGAAACTGAGGCATACAGGGTGAAGTGACTTGCCCAGGACCACACAGCAAATAAGTATCTGAGGCCAGATTGGAACTCAGGAAGATGAGTCTTTCCGAGGCACTCTATCCATCTGGCTGCCCCTTTAACAGGGATTTGAATGCAGATCGTCCAATTTAAAGTCTGGGACTCTTTCCATTATACCTTTGCTACTTTAGGAAATGTAAGTATGCCATGAAAATGTGGTCTGATGTACTTTAGAGCTAGATAGAACTGTCGTAGGTTTTTTCTAGGCCACAGTCTCCCTCTTTAGAGGGGCAGATATATCTTAGAGGTCCCTGAGATCTCTGAGAGCATAGCTCTAGTGTCTCCTAAGGGAGTGGGGAGCCCACCCCACCCTGTTCTAAGTTAGAGATCATCAAAACTTCTAAGGTCTTCGTCTTCCCTTTGCAAATCCCCATGCTGTTAGAGTTCCTCCAGATAAATGGTGACAGGGCTGAGCCTCCAAAGAAGAGATCTCTAAAGCCAGAGTTTCAGGCATGTATGGAAGAAAGTATTTTGAGAGGGCAAAGAAACTTTCAGGTATTCCTTTATTCTTAGCCTGCTCTGACTAATCATGTTTGTAAGATGATGACAGTGGATTGCTTTGGCCTTTAATTTTCTGTGAAAACATTGTTTAAAGAGTTTTAAAAATGTGTATGACAGTGGTCTGTTGTTAATGAGATATGTCAGAATTTAGATATGTAGAATTTAAAGCTTGAAATGCCCGTTGAGGCCATTTAGTAATGACCTCTCATTTCCCCCTCATTTCATTGAGGAGAAACTGGACCCAGAAGAAGGAGGCACCTAGCACACACTCCAATGGTGTTTAGCTGTAGAGGTGGGATTAGAACCTGGGTCTTCTGACTTCCCCCTTGGGGGCTTTCTGTAACACCAAGAGATGCCAGCGCCTGAAAGTGAAGCAGACAATGAATCCTTGAGCCTTCTCGAGGTCATGTTGCTAGGCTTCCTGCCTTCAGACAGAGGATGACTGTATGGAAAGCCATCTGAGCCAAGTAGTTTAAAAGCATCCTCAGGGAGACAGATTCCACAGCCTAGCTTGACAATTTGCTCTCGGTTTAATTCTTGAGCTCACCAGGAAGTTCTCCTCTGAGATCTTCTGGTCTAATACAGAATTCCCCTGGGAAGCTCACTTTGTTTAAATGCATGGGTGTGTAGCTGTTGTGTTGTTCTTTCTCTTCCTAGACTGGGTGCTAGCCTGCTGGGGTGATGGGGTAGGGTGGGCCTGGAGGGGGTATGCCGGCTTGTTGTTGCTGTGTTTTGGGAAAGGCTTGGAGACTGTGGGTTTGGCAGGGGAGCAGTGAGAGATGGAGACCTTAGTAGTTACAGCTGCTGCTGGGCTCAGTAGAGATGGCAGCCCCTCTCAGGACCTAGTTTGTATCAAGTGAAGTTTAGTTTCTTCAGCCAAGTTGGCAGGTAACAAATACCACTGGCAGCATTATGGCAGCTAGATGGCACAGTGACTGGTGCTTTGGACCTGGAGTTGGCAAGTGGTTGTTCAGTTGTTTCAGTCGTGTCCTGCTTGGGATTTTCTTGGCAGGGATGCTGGAGTGATTTGCCATTTCCTTCTCCAGCCCATTTTACAGATGAGGAAACTGAGGCAAACAGGGTAAAGTGACTTGCCCAGGGTGCCACAGTTAGCAAGCACCTGAGGCCAGATTTGAACTTGGGTGCTCCTGACTCCAGGGCCAGCATTCTATCCACTTCACCACCTAGCTGCCCTAGAGTCAGGAAGACTTGAGTTCCAGTCCAGCCTCAGACATTTACTAGCTCTGACCCCTGGACTCATTACTTGTCCTTTCTAAACTGCAATTTCCTCATCTGCAAAATGGCGATACTAAGAGCACCTACTTAATGGGGTTATTGGGAGTATCAAATGAGAACGTGTATGTAAAGTGCTTTGCAAGCTCTTATACATTATATAAATACTAGGTAACATCACCATTATCATCTTCAGAGATGGAAAAATGCTTTGGACTCCAGCTTAAAATGCAAACTCCTCTGTTTGCCGTTTAAAGCCCGCCACCATTGCGCTGTGTGTTTCCAGCCTTACTATACATTCTTCTTTACTGTTGTAACTAAACTTGGCTTCTCATCATTCCCCAAATATGCCTTCGTGCAGGCTGTCTGGACACGTGCCTCTCTCCCCAGCCATTGCCTTGAATAGATTCTTTCCTCTCATCCACCTCATAGAATCCCTGGCTAGCTTTCCTCAAGGCTCAACTCATGTGCTCAACTCAACTTCTACCTAAAGCCTATTTTCATCCTCCCCCCCCCCCCAAGTTCTTACTGCCCTGCACCATAGAAAATATTTTAAATTTACTTTGTATATATTTTTGTATTTACCTATCTATCCATGTTGGTGGATAGATGGAATGGAATATGAGCTTCTTATGGATAAGGACTGTTTGATTATTTTCTTTGTATTCATAGATATAAAATGCTTTACAGTCTGGTGTAAAGCTGATGCATAATAAAAGCTCATTGGATAAACGAGTGAATGCATGAAAGCAAGCTCCTTATCTGCCTGTTTGTCTATAATTTTCATTGTATAGCACCTTATTGCTCACAGAGCCTTTTCACACATATTTCATACGTATGAAATTATCCCACTTGATTCAACACTTACAATGAACTGCAGAAGATTCTTGGGATTGTCATGGTTTTATACTTGAGAGACATAAAGCTCAGACATTAAGTAGTAAAGATTTGAACCTGGGCCTTCTGTTAGGGAGGCATCATGATGAAGTGGAAAGAGTGATGGATTTGGGGTCACAGAACCTGTATTCCATGCCACTCACCTGTGTGACCTTGGGAAAGACACTTGACTTATCGGGGCCTCATTTTCCCTGTCTACAAAATGATGAGGTCATTCACAAGATGACCTCTAAGGTCCCTTCTTCCCCTAGATTTGTCATCCTATGACAGTTGATTTCTAAGAGCCTTGTTCTGCCCATTTTACAAGTGATCTATGCATTCTCCTACCCAGCTATTCATCTTGGTGTCTAAATTTGAATCAGTTCTTTATGTGTCTTGGAAATAAGACTTTTGTTAGAGAGGCTTCTTGCAAAGATTTTTTCCTAATTGTGTCTCTTTTTGTCACAAATTTATTGGATTTTTTATGCAAAATCTTTTGAATGTTATGTAAAAGAAAATTATTCATTTTCTCTTTTGCAGTTCTATCTCTTGCTGTGTCATGAACTTTTCTCCTACCCAGAGATCTCATAGGCATTCTCCTACCACCCCTCCCCATATTTCTCTGATCTGTTTATGATGTGACATTTTATTTTCTAACTAGGTCTTGGTATAAAATGTGAGGTTTGGTCTAAATGTAATTTCTTCCATAATGCTGTCCAGTTTTCCTAAAAGTTTTTGTAACATAATAAATCCTTATGCCAGTAGCTTAGATCTTTGTTTATATCAAATACTAGAATATTAGATATATTTGCTTCTGTATGTTGTGTAGGTAATCTCTTCCAATGATTGATTTCTCTATATTTTACCAAATTGTTTTGAAAATTGTTGCTTTAGAGTATACTTTGAGATTTGACATTGATAGGTCCCCTTTGTCCCTTACTTTTTTCATTTATTTTCCTTAGGATTCTTTTTTACCACCCTATGAAATTTATTATCATTTTCTCTAGATCTATAAAGTAACCTTTTGGAAATTTGGTAAATTAATTTAGGTAGTATTGCCACTTTTAATATATTGACTTGTCTAATCCATGAGCAGTTAATTTTTTTCCAATTAAAGGTCTTTCTTCATTTCTATAATGATTTATAGTCATATTTATATAGTTTATATCTTGGTAGGTAGATTCCCAAGTGTTTTATACATTCCAAAGTAATTTTAAGTGACTATCATTTCCTGCTGGGCTTTATTGTTATTATATAGAAATGCTGATGATTTTTGTTTATTTTGTATAATTCAGTTGATTTTTTCATTGATTCCTTAGGATTCTTTAAGAATCTTTAAGATTCTTCAGTGATCTTGTAGGTTAGATGGGGACCTGAGGTGTAGAAGTAGGAGAAGAGTATAGCTCATGCCATTTCTGGAAGCCAAACCACCACAGTTGTTTGGAGTTGTGTGGGTCTGATTTCTATGGCCTTACCTCTTATTATTTGCCTCCCTCCTACCCCTTCCACTGGGAAAATAAGTTTAGGATGGAGTGTATATGTAAGAGTGAGAGGTGACAGACAGACAAGCAGAGATACACAGAAAGAGAGACAGTCAGTCAACAAGTATTGATTAAGCTAAGCTTTATTATTTTCCAGGCATGGTGCTAAGTGCTGGTAAAAAGGTAAAACGAGAGAATTTCTGTGCTCAAGGAGCTTACATATTAATGGAGGAAGGGAGGAGATACCTAAATGAGGGCAAGGTGGAAAAACCTGGAGAGTCAGGAGTGTAGCCCAGTGAAAAGTGAGCTGTGCCTGGCTTGAGAACTTACTACCAGTAAGAGCAGGGGGCATTTTCAGGAGTCTAGGTATCTCTAGGGTGACTTGGGAGGTGATGGGTGAGGTGATAAAGTTTGAAGGGCCAGCTGGACTGAAAAGAAGAGAAGCCTTTCCCTTCCCCACAGAGAGAGACTGATGAGAGACAGAGCTACGTGCTAAGTCACATAGAGAAACTGGGACAGAGAGAGAGAAGCACCGAGACCCTCACAGAAAGACAGAGACTCAGAGATGGAATGAGAGATACAGATTAATAGATGTAAACACAGGCATAGTCAGGCAGAGACATATAGGTCAGAAGAAGTTGAACCAGGGCAGATGAAAATGTCAGCCTCCTTTTAAGGGAAGCAAGAGGCCTGGGGTTGATTTGGAGGAGAATAACGGAGTGTAGAGCTAGTAGGATGCCAATACATTGCCCTAGGAACAGCTGAGAATCCTCTTTTCTTCTTTATGGGACAATGCTTTGTCTAGATACATAGGGATGATACTATTTGCACCACTTGTTTGCCAGTGTGGTTGTTTGAGAAAAATCTTTTTATGAGCCTTAAAGCACTGTAATAAATGTGAATAGTTGATGTATGTGTGTGGCAGTTTCTCCCCAAGGCTGTACTGGGGCTTTATTGACTTTAGGGAAAACATCTCACTCTGCTTAAGAGACAGTTAAAATGTCATGAATGAAGGGCAGCCAGTTTCATTTGAAGATGGGTTAAAGAAACTAGAAATGTTTAGCCTGGAGAAAAGAAAGTTTTGGGAAGGATATGAGAGTTAACTTGAAGTACCCCAAAGGGCTGTTGCTTGAGGGATTAGATTTCCCTGTTTGGCTTCAGAGGGCAGAAGTAGGAACAATGAAGGGACATTGATGGAGGACAATTTAGACTTGCTGTTAGGTATCCAGAAGTGAACCCAGGTGCCCTGAAAGGTAGGTCAGTCAATCAACAAGCATTTATTAAGTGTCTACTAATGGAGTTCTAAGGATGGATCCCTAAAAGGAAAAGAACATTCCCCTGAACCCAGATCTCTGGCATTAGCCTGAGATATCCAAGTATCCCAGTCAATAATCCTTTTTTACTGCCCTTTCACTGGTTCTCTGGCCACAACTCCTTCAGTTGTCTGCACCTGGCTCCACCCAGGCTACTTGCCACTCCTTAATCATATCTAGATCTTCCCACAGTCTTTATCTGTATAAAAACATCAGTCCCATTCTCATCAAATGCACAGACTCACTAGGAATCTGACCTGCTTCTATTGGCAACACAATGAACCTTGTCTCTGACTGAAAGAAGGCTTGAGTGGTTGAATTCTTTTGAGGCAGACCCTTGCCCTGTACCCTTGGATTTTGGGGTTCTTAGCATACTTAGACCACAGTACCTATGTAGTTCCAGGCACAATGCTAAGTGCTAGGGATACAAAAAAGGGGGCAAAACCAGTCTGTCCTCAAGGTTTTATACTCTTATTCAGGAGACAACATGTAAATAACTAGGTTGAACCTCTTTCCAGGTCTTTAAACAAAGGCTGGAGAACCCTTTGTTGGGTATCTTATAGTAGAGAATTCTTTCTTATGTGGGTTGGATCATTGGATGGCCAATGAGGTCACTTCTAGCTCTCAAATTTTGTGATTTTTGTGGTCAAGACGAGTAGGGTGATGAGCAGGGTTAATATATAAATGGTCAGAGATCAGCTGTTGAGACAGAAGGATAATCCACTTGTTTGGAAGTGCATTCTTACTTGGGCAGTTGAACTTTTCCGTCCATAAGAGGGGGTCTCCCTCCTTTGACCTCTGGACTAGTTCTTTTCTGAATCCTTGGATTCTATACCTAGCTTTATTATTACGTGACCTTGGACAAGCTATTCTTTTAAGGCTTTGCTCAGGTACTATTTTCTTCATAAAAACATCCTTGGATTCTCCTAGTTTTGGTGGTCTCTCTCTCTTCAGATTTCTTTAGATTTACTTATCTGTGTACATTTGGTACTCTTCTTTCCCACAAAAGAATACAAACTCTTTATAGGCAGAAACTATTTCCTTTTTAGGTCTTTGTATCCCTAGCAACTAACAGCATAGGAAGCACTTAATAAATGTTGACTGAAGTTCTCCCTCTGTAGAAAACTTTGGATGGATAAGAGTGTATCCAAAGGTCTCTTCCAACTTTTAACAATCTGCCTTCTTTGATTTTAGCCACCAGCTGGACTCCTTAGGACACTGTGGGTATGAATGACTTGGGGTGACCTGGACAGTGTCAGCGGCACAAGGTTACTTTAGCTTGGCTAAGCATGTAACTGGGGGGAGGAGGGGGAGAGAGAGAGAGCGAGCGCGAGCGAGCGCATGAGTGTGTATGTATGTATGTATGTATGTATGTATGTATGTGTATATATCCCTATCCATCCATCTCTCTGTTTCTTTAGCCTCCTGCACCTGGGTGTTGGTGAGGTTAGGTTGGGCTGGTGTTAGAGTATAGCTTTGAAGTTTTGGGACTGCCCCAGGGGATGCTTTAATGGGGGAAGCCTTCTCTTTTTGAAGCACCCAGACTTCCTGGAGCCAGAGTTCTTGCCTCAGCATCATTTTTTATTAGTCCTGAAGTGAGTGATAAGTAGAGGGGAGGTTTAGCTCTTTCTGGAGGAGAAGGGAGAGAAGTTTGAAATTTGGTTCTCTTAGCTCTGAATTCTTTGTAAGAAATCAAAGGGTTAACATCTAAATTTGGGGACTTGGATTCTTTTCCTTTTCTCTCCTCTCTTTTCTTTCCCTTTCCTCTTTCCTGCCAAAAGGAAGGGTTAAGAGCGGTCTGTTGGGATGGTAAAGGGGGTGAAGAAGGGTCTTATGAGCTCAGGCTCACACATAGCTTCTAGGGCATGCACCCAGTCCTCAGGTTTGACCCTGACTCCTTGTAAGGAGAAGGCTGTGATGCCCTGAACCATTTGTCATTCTTTCTTTGTGGCTTGGCTTTTGTAGATGGGTGCTCTTCCCTGGCCTTCAAGTTGTTTTCCTCTTTAAAGTCCAGAAAACTAGAGGCTGCCTTGGGACTTGGCAGGATGTGATTTCTGCCTTGTGTTTGTCTAGGCTTAGTCTGTTAGCATCATCATCTTGGTTCAGGCTGCTACCTGAAAACCAATCCAGATGTAATGTGATACAGCAGGAAGAGTGTGTGTTCTGAATTCTGTCTCTGATAGTTATTAGAAGGTCACTTTGGGTAAGTCACTTACCATTTCTGGGTGTCAGTTTCCTTATTTTTGATAATACTTGTACTACTCCCTGCCCATCCCCAGGAAAAGCATTTTTTTCTTCAGCTAACAAGCTCCACTCTGTTAACTTTCCCATTAGGCAGAAAGAAAGAAAGGAAGGAAGGAGAGTCAAAACCGTTGTAACAAATATACATAGTCAAGCAAAACAAATTCTCAATTGTCAATGTCCAAAAATATTTTTAGTTCTGTATCTTGAATTCCATCATCTCTCTGTCAGTAAGTGATTCTTATGGAATGCTGATTGGTCATTGCATTGATCAGACTTCTTTCAGAGTTTGTATTTACAATATCATTGTTATCCTATAGACTATTCAGGTGTTCTTAGCCTCACTATTCATCAATTCATAAAAACTTTATTTCTCTGAAATCATCCCCTTCATCATTTTGACAATATAGTAGTGTCCCATTGCATTCATATTTGTCCAGCCATTCCCCAATTGATGGGCACCCCCTCCATTTAGAATTCCTTGACACGACCACAAGAGTTGCTATAGTTTGGATTTTTTTTTTGTTTAGTTTTTTTAAAACTATTGGAGGTGGAGGTATTGGAGGTGGTTGGAGTGGGAGCTCAAGCATGTTCGTGCTTTTACTCTACCCTCTTGGCTCCGAGCCCTTGGATTTTTTTTTCTTAACATAGGGATTGCTTTGGGAGATAGGCATAGTAGTATGTGAGTAGCTCAATGCCAAGAGCACTGGGCCTGGAGTCAGGAAGACTCATCTTCATGAGTTCAAATCTGGCCACAGAAACTTACTAGCTGCGTGACCCTGTATGACCTTATTGCATTTTCCCCTTCTCAAGTAGAAATAGTCAAGCTAGTTTCAAGGGGGTCCACAAAAAGAGCTGGGCAGACCAAGCCCATTTCTTCTTCCTCAAGGCAACAAGGTGGCACCATGGGTAGAGCACTGGACCTGGAGTCAGAAAGAGCTGAGTTCAAATTGGGCCTCAGATACTCACACTCTGTGAGACCTGTAGCATGACATCTAACCTCTGTCTGTCTCAGTTTCTTCAGCTGCAAAATGAGGGTGACAATAAAAGCATCTACCTGTCAGAATTATTGTGAGGATCAAATAAGATAATATGTGTGAAGAACTTAGCACAGTGCTAATTAGCTTAACCCTGTTTGCCTCAGTTTCCTTATGTGCAAAATGAGCCAAACTGCTCCAGTATCTTTGTTAAGAAAACTCCAAATGGGCTCATAGAGTCAGACATGACTGAACAACAACCACAACAATAACCATAGTGGTAGTATAACTGGGTCTAAGGGTATGCACAGTATAGCAACTTTTAGGAAAGTTTCCAATTGCTTTCCAGAAGAGCTAGACCTATTCACAGACCTACCTGTGCCTGTTTTGCCACAGCCCCTTCAACTTCTCTCATTCAGAAAAATGTTTTGTAAAACTTAAAATATGTCTTAAATATATAAATATATAGTAATATGTGATATCAGTATGAATTGTGTTATTTTAACAGTTATATATGGCCCTGAAGTCAGAGGACCTGGGTTCAAGCTCTGCCTGTGATACTTTGAGAAGCAACAGGGAACAAAGAAGACAGTGCTGAATTTGGACTCTGAGAATCTAAGTTCAAATCATTACTTTGCCATTTACTATGTGTGTGACCTTAGGAAAGTCACTTAACCTTTTTTTTAAATTTAATTTAATTTTTTAGGATCTGCAAACGCATTCATATTAGACATTATTCCAATTACAAAGGTGTATTGTACTAGGTGGGATGAAAGATGGTAAGGAAGAAATAAAACCAAACAATGAAAAGAAAAAGATCATTTAGTTTGCTTCCATCAGGATTCAGGCTCAGTTCTTTCTAGTTGTATCTCTGGATGGCTCATTTCTCACTTTCTTGAGTCTTTCGGGATTGACTTATATCACTGCATTGCTGAAAAGAGTCCAGTCTGTCATAGTTGGTCATCACAGATATGGTATGTCTGTGATTGTATACAAATTTCTTCTGATTCTACTCTTCTTGCTCAGCATCAGTTTGTATAAGTCTCTCCAGGTAATTGTGAAATCCATCACCTCCTCATTTCTTATAGCACAATAATATTCCATTACATTCATATACCACAACTTGTTTAGCCATTCCCCAACTGATGGGCACCCCTTTAGTTTCCAATTCTTTGCAACCACAAAAAGGTCTGGTAAAAATATTTTTGTACATATGGGTCTTCCTCCCACTTCTATGATCTCTTTGGGATATAACCCTAGAAGTGGTATTGTTGGGTCAAAGGGTATGAGATAATTTATAATCCTTTGGGCATAATTCCAGATTGCTCTCCAGAATGGTTAGATAAGTTCACAACTCCACCAGCAATGTATTAGTGTTCCAATTTGTCCACATCCTCTCCAGCATTTGTCACTTTCTTGTTTTGTCATCTTAGCCAATCTGACTGGAGAGATGTGGTATCTCAGAGTTGTTCTGATTTGCATTTCTCTAATTAATAGTGATTTAGAGCATTTCTTCATATGCTTATAGATATCTTTAATTTCTTTCTCTGAAAACTGCCTGTTCATATCCTTTGACCATTTATCAATTGGGAAATGACTTGTATTCTTATAGATTTGATTCAGTTCTCTAGAAATTTTAGAAATGAGTCCTTTATCAGAGACACAAGTTGTAAAAATTATTTCCCAATTTCCCACCTCCCTCTTTTTTTTTTTAACAAATGCTTTATTAACTTCTGTTTTACATCATTCATTTCCGCCAGATTTTGAGTTACAATCATTTTCCCCCCGTTATTCCCCTACCCAACCTCCCAGAATAGCAGTCCCACAAGATATCACTTCCTCCAATCTGCTCTCTCCCATACCTTCTCCCATACCCTCTTCGACTTTTCCATTAGAGGAAGGTAAATCTTTGTGTCCCAATGCCTGCACATCTTATCTCCCAATTATAAGCAACAGAGTATTAATAATAGTATTTATATATATTTGAAACATTTAATGTTAAGACCTCAAATTTCAGATCCATTTCCTTCCTCCCTTGTTACCCATTCCCTCTGGGGAGATAAGTAATTCAGTTTATGTTGTACATGTCTAGCTATGCAAAACATTATCATAGTAGATATATTGTACAAGGCTGCTTATAATTCCCTCCCACTCATCCCACCCCCCACCTGGTCCATTCCCTACATAATCCTGTCCCTCTTCTATAGTGGGTACTTCCAACCTCCCCTCCCCCAAGGATGCCCTCCCATCCATCATCCCTCCTCTCATCCCCCTTCCCCCTATTCTGCTGCAGGCTGAGATATCCCATTTAGTATGTATGTCATTCTCTCCCTGAACCAAATTCAATGAGAATGTGGTTTTGCCTTTTTTGCCTTCCTAATCTCCCCCTCCCTTGCAACCACTTCCCCTTGCTTCTTCTACATGAGATAGTTTACCTTACCCTGTCTCTCCCCATCTCCTCTTGCCACTTTCCTCTCTCACCTCATAATTTCATCCCTTGAGTATTCTCCCTTCCCAACAGATTCAACCTATGCCCTCTATCCATATATAACTGTAACCATACACACACACATTCACATATGTATTTATGTGACCACACACCCTTCTTCCATTATTTTCATAGTGAGAAAGATATCATCAGTCACAGTTATTGCTTTTCCATATAGGAATGTAAATAGTTCAACTTTGATAAGTTCCTTTTGATTTCTTTTCCCTGATTACCTTCTCAGGCATCTCTTCCCTCTTGTGTCTGGATGTCAAATTTTCTATTCAATTCTGGTTTTTCCTCAAGAATGCTTGAAAGTCCTCTATTCCACTGAATGACCATATTTTCCCCTGAAACAAAAATACTCAGTTTTGCTGGGTAGGTGACCCTTGGGTTCATTCCCAGTTCTTTTGCCCTCTGGAATATCATATTCCATGCCCTTCGATCCCTCAGTGTAGAAGCTGCCAGGTCCTGGGCTATTCTGATTGCGTTTCCACAATATTGAAATTGTTTCTTCCTGGCTGCTTGTAGTATTTTTTCCTTGATCTGGGGATTCTGGAACCTGGCTATAATATTCCTGGGAGTTTTCTTTTTGGGATCTTTTTCAGGAGGTGATGGGTAGATTCTTTCAACCTCTATTTTGCCCTCTGGATCTAAAACATCAGGGCAGTTTTCCTTGAGAATTTCTTGAAGGTGATTTCTAGGTTCTTTCTTTGATCATGGCTTTCAGGTAGTCCAATAATTTTTAAATTGTCTCTCCTGGATCTATTTTCCAGGTCAGTGGTTTTTCCCATGAGATATTTCACATTGCCTTCTAATCTTTCGCTTGTTTGGATCTGCTTAACAGCATCTTGATTTCTCATAAAGTCACTAGCTTCCATTTGCTCCAGTCTAACTCTGAAGGAATGAATCTCCTCAGTGAACTTTGGAGATTCTTTTTCCATCTGGCAAATTCGACTTTTTAAGGCATTCTTCTCCTCATTGCCCTTTGGGCCTCCTTTGCCATTTGAGTTAGTCTATTTTTTTAAGGTGTTGTTTTCCTCAGTCAGGCTGTTGACCCTCATTTCATACTTTTCCTGCATCCTTCTCATTTCTCTTTCCAATTTTTCCTCCACTTCTCTTATTTGATTTTAAAGTCCTTCTTAAGGTCCTCTATGGCCTGCAACCCGCTCATGTTTTCCCTTGGGGCTTTTGGAGCAGGACTTCTGACCTCACAGTCCTTTTCCTGCTCTATGCCCCCAAAATAGGATTCTAGGGTTGCATTTTTCTGTTTCCTTTGCCTTGGCATGTTGCCACTTAATTACTTGACTTTTGGGCTTGTTGCCACACTATGGCTTTAAGGCCAGATAGAGGAATTTTCGTCCTGAACGTGTGGGGGGGCAACTTCCATTTCTGGCAAGCTGTAAACCCACCCACGACTTCCACCCTAGATCACAGTGCAGATCCAGGGAGGTTAATGCAAGAGCGATTACCCCCGAAGACTGATCGCTGGATCTCCCTACAAATTCGCAGGCCAGGAGCTGGAGCTGCCTCTGAAAACTACAAAATGGCGTGTCTCCTCAGCGGCTTCTAGCCCCCAGGGGAGGGAGCTTACGCATTCCCCAAATACAGGTTCCAAAGTCCCTAGGACACTAACCTCTTTGTCCTAGGCATGTCTATGTTGATAATTCTGGAGTCACCACAGCTGCTGGTGTTCTGGGGTTCCTCCAGCCGGCTGCTGGCCCTGCCGCCCTTGGGCTAAAACCTTGGCTCACGCGGACCTGGGCTCCGCTCGGCTCTGCTCCCTGCGCTCTGCACGCTGCCGGCTCCCAGACTGCTGTGCTGGTCCTTCCTGCAGGGCTGCTGGGCTGTCCTCAGTGGGAGGTTAGCTTCTCTGTGTCGTTCTGTGTGTGCTGGGGCTCCAGAAGTTGTTCAGAGTCCCCTTTTACATAGTTTGGGGGGAATCTGGGGTCAGAGTGGCTTGGATGAGCTGTTTCTACTCCGCCATCTTGGCTCCGCCCCCCACTTAACCTTTTAATATCACAACTTCTTCATCTGTAATACAGTGGGGTTGGATTCAATGACCTCTAAGATGCCTTACAAATTGGTCATTCTTTCTCATTGTCCTTGTTGAAGCAAAGCCATGGATTATATATATGGAAGAGATGAGGATTTGGGTTTCCCTTGAGGATCTGACTGAGAAGGTGAGGGAATGAAGGGCAGATGTAACTTTAATACTATTGAGTTCTAATGAAAACTCTGTCTTTTCAGTTTGGCATGGGCATGGTAAGAGGTCTCCAGATGAAAGCACTGAGGAAGGAACATAGCGGGGTTACTTTCTGGGGTTAGCCACCCAGAAGTCTATGGGTAGGTGTTGGGAAGGTGAATTCATGGCTTGGTAAAAGAAGCAGATGGATTATGCTTGAGGGTATGGTCAGAGCCAAGGTCAAGAGCAAGAGTGGATTATATCAGTTTTTAACATTCTTTTTTTTTAAATTAAATTTTATGTTTATTTTTAGTTTACATCATTCATTTCCACAAGATTTTGAGTTACAAAATTTCTCCCCATCTTTCCCCTACCCGCCACCCCAAAACAGCGATCCCACTGTATACCCCCTCCCCCAATCTGCTTTCTCCTATATCCTCCCCTGTTTCCCCTCTGACTTTCCAGTAGGGCAAGATGGATCTGTATACCCCAATGCCTGTGTATCTTATTTCCAGTCGCATGTTAAAAAAAAAAAAAATATATATATATATATATATATGTATATATATATATATATATGTATATATATATAACATTTGATTTTAAAACTTTGAATTCTAGATTCTTTCTCTTTATCTCTTGTCACCCACCCTTATTGGGAAGATAGGCATTTCAATATAGGTTGTACACATGTAGCTATGCAAAGCATTTCCATAGTGGATGTATTGTGAAAGATTGACTATATTTTCCTCTATCCTATCCCACCCCTCCTTTGTTCTATTCTCTACTTTGACTCTGTCCCTTTTCAAAAGTGTGTGCTTCTAACTTCCCTCCCCCCACCAAACCTGCCCTCCCCTCCATCATCCCACCTCTCATCCCCTTCCCCCCTACTCTCCAGTAGGGCGAGATACCATATTTAGTGGATATGTCATTCCCTCCCTAAGCCAAATTCAATGAGAGTAAGGTTGACTGATTCCCTTTTGCCTTCCTGTTCTTCCCCTCCATTGTAACAGTTTTCCCTTACCTCTTCTGTATGAGATAATTTACCTCATTCTCTCTCTCCCCATCTCTTCTCATTATATTCCTATCTCACCTCTCATTTTCACCTTTTAAATATCATCCCTTCCTATTCAATTGGTCCTGTCTATGTATACCTGTACACATATATGTACACACTCACATACATTTATATTCCCTTCAACTATTCCCATACTGAGAAAAATTTCATATGTTACAATTATCATTTTTCCATGTAGAAATGTGAATAGTTCAACTTTGATAAGTTCCTTATGACATCTTTTCTGTGTTTACCTTCTCATGCTTCTCTTGCTTCTTATATCTGAATGTCAAATTTTCTATTCAACTCTGGTTTTCTCATCAAGAATGCTTGAAAGTCCTCTATTTCATTGAATGGCCACATTTCCCCCTGAAACATGATACTCAGTTTTGTTGAGTAAGTGATTCTTGGTTTTAATCCCAGCTCCTTTGCCCTCTTGAATATCATATTCCAAGCCCTTTGATCCCTTAATGTATAAGCTGCTAGGTCTTGTGTTATCCTGATTATGTTTCCACAATACTCAAATTGTTTCTTCCTGGCTACTTGTAATATTTTCTTCTTGACCTGGGAACTCCAGAACTTGGCTATAATATTTCTAGGAGTTTTCTTTTTGGGATCTTTTTCAGGAGGTGATCTGTGGATTCTTTCAACCTCTATTTTGCCCTCTGGTTCTAAAACATCAGGGCAATTTTCCTTGAGAATTTCTTTTTTTTTTTTTTTAAGCAATTGGGGTTAAGTAACTTGCTCAAGGTTACGTGGCTAATCATTATTTATGTGTGGGTGCTCATTTTCTGAGGCCGGGTCTGATCTCGGGTCATCCCAACTCTGAGGCCAGCACTCTTACTCACTGCACCACCTAGCCGCCCCTCCTTGAGAATTTCTTGAAGGATAATTTCTAGGTTCTTTTTTTGATCATGGCTTTCAGGTAGTCCAGTAATTTTAAAATTATCTCTCCTGGATCTATTTTCCAGGTCAGTGGTTTTTCCAGTGAGATATTTCACATTGCCTTCTATTTTTTCATTTGTTTGGATCTGCTTAATAGTATCTTGATTTCTCATAAAGTCACTAGCTTCCATTTGCTCCAATCTAATTCTGAAGGAATGATTCTCTTCAGTGAGCTCTTGAGATTCTTTTTCCATCAGGCAAATTCCGCTTTTTAAGACATTCTTCTCCTCATTGGCTTTTTGAGCCTCTTTTGCCATTTGAGTTAGTCTATGTTTTAGGTTTTTTTTTCCTTCAGTCAGGTTGTTGACTGTCTTTTCATGATTTTATTTTTTCTTTTTTTTTTTTTTAACAAATGCTTTATTAACTTCTCGTTTACATCATTCATTTCTGCCAGATTTTGAGTTACAATTTTTTCCCTGTTTTTCCCCTACCCACCACCCCAGAATAGCCGTCCTATAAGATATCCCCTCATCCAATCTGCTCTCTCCCATATCTTCTCCCATACCCCCTTCGACTTTACCATTAGGCAAGGTGAATCTCTGTGCCCCAATGCCTGCACGTCTTATCTCCCAATTACATGCAAAATAGTATTAATAATAGTATATATGTTTCTTTTGTTTTGTTTTTGCTTTTTGGAGGGCAGTTGGGGTTAAGTAATTTGCCCAAGGTCACATGGCTAGGTTTTTTGTTTTGTGCATGTTAAGTGTCTAAGGCCGGATCTAAACTCAGGTCCTTCTGACTCCAGGGCCAGCGCTCTACTCACTGCACCACCTAGCCGCCCCTATATTTGAAACATTTAATTTTAAAACTTCAAATTTCAGATCCATTCCCTTCCTCCCTTGTCACTCACTCCCTCTGGGAAGATAAGCAATTCAGTATGTGTTGTACATATATAGCTATGCAAAACATTACCATAGTAGATATATTGTAAAAAATTGCTTATATTTCCCTCCCACCCATCCCACCCCTACCTGGTCCATTCCCTACTTTGATCCTGTCCCTCTTCGAAAGTGGGTACCTCCAACCTCCCCTCCCCCCAGAATGCCCTCCCCTCCATCATCGCCCCTCTCATCCCCCTTCCCCCTACTCTCCTGCAGGGTGAGATATCCCATTTAGTGTGTATGTCATTCTCTCCCTGAGCCAAATTCAATGAGAATATGGTTTTGCCTTTTTGCCTTCCTGTACTTCCCCTCCCCTGCAACCACTTCCCCTTGCTTCTTCTACATGAGATAGTTTACCCTACCCTGTCTCTCCCCATTTCCTCTTGCAACTTTCCTCTCTCACCTCTTAACTTCACCCCTTAAGTGTCATCCCTTCCCACCAAATTCAACCTGTGCCCTCTATCCATGTATACCTGTAAACATATATACACACATTCACATGTGTATTCATATACCCATATACCCTTCTTCAATTATTTTCATACTGAGAAAGGTTTCATCAGTCACAGTTATTGTTTTTCCATGTAGGAATGTAAATAGTTCAACTTTGATAATTTCCTTTTGATTTCTTTTCCCTGATTACCTTCTCAGGCATCTCTTCCTTCTTGTATCTGGATGTCAGATTTTCTATTCAATTCTGGTTTTTTCCTCAAGAATGCTTGAAAGTCCTTTATTCCACTGAATAACCATATTTTCCCCTGAAACAAAATACTCAGTTTTGCTGGGTAGGTGACCCTTGGGTTCAGTCCCAGCTCTTTTGCCCTCTGGAATATCATATTCCATGCCCTTCTATCCCTCAGTGTAGAAGCTGCCAGGTCCTGTGCTATTCTGATTGTGTTTGCACAATATTGAAATTGTTTCTTCCTGGCTGTTTGTAGTATGGAACCTGGCTATAATATTCCTGGGAGTTTTCTTTTTGGGATCTTTTTCAGGAGGTGATGGGTAGATTCTTTCAACCTCTATTTCCCCCTCTAGGTCTAAAACATCAGGGCAGTTTTCCTTTAGAATTTCTTGAAGGATGATTTCTAGGTTCTTTCTTTGATCATGGCTTTCAGGTAGTCCAATAATTTTTAAATTAACTCTCCTGGATCTATTTTCCAGGTCAGTGGTTTTTCCCATGACATATTTCACATTGCCTTCTATTCTTTCATTTGTTTGGATCTGCTTAACAGCATCTTGATTTCTCATAAAGTCATTAGTTTCCATTTGCTCCAGTCTAACTCTGAAGGAATGAATCTCCTCAGTGAGCTTTTGAGATTCTTTTTCCTTCTGGCAAATTCGGCTTTTTAAGGCATTCTTCTCCTCATTGCCCTTTTGGGCCTCCTTTGTCATTTGAGTTAAGTCTATTTTTTAAGGTGTTATTTTCCTCAGTCAGGCTGTTGACCCTCACTTCATACTTTTCCTGCATCCTTCTCATTTCTCTTCCCAATTTTTCCTCCACTTCTCTTATTTGATTTTAAAAATTCCTCTTAAGGTCCTCTATGGCCTGTAACCCGCTCATATTTTCATTTGGGGCTTTTGGAGCAGGATTTCTGACCTCACAGTCCTCCTCCTGTTCTGTGCTTCGATCCTTTTTGCCCCCAAAATAGGAGTCTAATGTTACATTTTTCTTTTTATTTTGTTTCCTTTGCCTAGGCTTGTTGCCACTTAATTACTTGACTTTTGGGCTTGTTGCCACAGTAGGACTCTGCCACTAGACAGCTTCTGTCCTGAATGTTGGGGTCTTCACAACTTCTGGAGTTGGGTGGCCTCTGTAAAGCCTCCACATGCTCTGGCCAGTTGGATACCCACCCCAGACTTCCCCCCCAAATCATAATCCAGATCCAAGCAGGTTAAAGCAAGAGCAATTAACCCCCAAGACTGATCATTGGATCCCCCTACAGTTTGCAGGCCAGGAGCTGAAGCTGCCATGAAGCTGCAAAGTGGCAAGTGTGCCCAGTCTCCTCAGTGGCTTCTAGCGCCCAGGGGAGGAAGCCGACTGGTCCCAAAGTCCATAGGGCACTAACCTCTCACTTTGTCCTAGGCATGTCTGTGTTGATAATTCTGGAATCACCACAGCTGCTGGTGTTCTGGGGTCCCTCCAGCTGTCTGCTGGCCCAGCCGCCCTGGGGCTAAAAATGCGGCTCATGTGGACCTGGGTTTGGCTCCCCATGCTGCGCTGTTGGCTCCCAGAGTGCTGTGCTGGCTGCTCCCTGCAGGGCTGCTGGGCTGTCCTCAGTGGGAGGTTAGCTTCTCTGTTTTGTTCTGTGGGTGCTGGGGCTCCAGAAGTTGTTCAGGATCCCTTTTTACATGGTTTGGAAGTAGTCTGGGGGTAGAGCACCTTGGAAGTGCTGTTTCTACTCCACCATCTTGGCTCCACCCCCCTACACTATAAGTTTTTAAGTAGGCAGACACCCTTTGAAATAACAATTTTTATTTTTATTACTGTCTTTTTTTTTACATCATTAATTTCTGAATCTCTCTCTCCCTTAGCCCTTACACAGTGAGTTCTACCGTGCAAGGAAGGAAAGGAGAGAGCAAACATTTATTTAGGGCAGGCATTGTGTTAAATGCTTCACACATATTACCTTATTTGATCCTCACAATAATTCTGACAGGTAGATGCTTTTATTGTCACCTCATTTTGCAGCTGAGGAAACTGAGACAGACAGAGGTTAGATGTCATGCTACAGGTCTCATAGAGTGTGAGTATCTGAGGCCCAATTTGAACTCAGCTCTTTCTGACTCCAGGCCCAGTGGTGCCACCTTGTTGCTGAGGAGGAAGAAATGGGCTTGGTCTGTCCAGCTCTTTTTGTGGACCCTCTTGAGACTAGTTTGACTAATTCTATTTAAGGAAGGGAAAATGCAATAAGGTGGGATAGAGTAAGCAGGTCTCAGAATTTGCTACCCCAGCATCCTTTTTGAAGAGGAACCAAGGGATACACAGTGTATTCTAATGGGCAGTCCTTTGAAGATGAAGGCAATAATTTGCTTATAATTAGAAATTTTTCTTTTAAAATCTTAAGAATGTGTTTGTAAGGTCATAGTCTTAGAATTGGTAGAGATCTTAGAAATCATTATTTATCATTTTATAGAAGTGGAAACTGAGTCCCAGAGAAGTCAACCATACTTGTCCAAGGTCACAGAGATAACAAATGGAAGAACGAATATTTGAACCTAGGGGTTCCAATTTTTGTACTCCAATTTTGTACTACACCTAGACCCTATTTTAAGCCAACTCAATATATGAACACATAAATTTATACAAAATACCCTTTGGGGAGTGATTGATATTTTACTTTACAGAACGTTTAATCTGATAAGATTTAAGCTGGAAGAGACCTTAGAAAGCATCAGCCACCCGTTATCTTAAAGATGAGGATACCGGGGCCCTAGAGAAATAAAAGGCACCTGACCAAGATGATACAGATAGTCCACAGCAGAGGTGGGATTCAAATCCAGTTTATTGAACTCCAATTCTTTCTGCTATGCTATACCTTGTCACAGAATTTAATTTTTATACATTGTTCTTGAGGAACATGAGAAAAAATGAAAAGACAAGATGCCAGAAAACTTGGTTTCTAGGCCTGGAGTTTGTTGCTATCCTTTGGTGTGACCTCAGGCAAGGAAACTGTGCCTCAGTTTACTGTCAAGTAAATACAGTAGCCCATGTCCTTATTTCACAGGGATAATACAGGAAGCCATACTGGGAAACAAAAATGCTAAGGGAAGAGTTTATGAAATTTTTTTGGCTGCCCTGTCTCCTTCTCTATAGTCTCCAGCAGCAAAAATGTCAGTTTTGCGTCTTTGCCAAGGATATATAGGCATGGAGGGAGACTAGTTCCGTAGTCTCAATTCTGGAAAACCTGGAGAGGTAATTATAGAGACAGATCAGTTGGTGATTCATTGTTGAAAAGGATTTTTAACTTTATGGAAGGAGTTAGGGCTGAAAGGAATCAGAACTTGTTACACTCCCTTTCCACACCCCCCCCCCCCCTGTTATTTTATAGATGAGGAGACTGACCCCGAGGGTTGAAGGGAGTTCCCCCAGGTGACCCAGGTAGAAAGTGGCAAAACCAGGATTTAAAACCCAGGAAGACAGGACCCTTGGGAGGGGCCTTTGCCTTAGAGGCCCCGGGCCTCCTCACTGCTACAGAAATAGAAGCCTGTGGTTTTTGCTGCCATCAGGACTGGGGTTGGGGCCACTTCCGCATCTGAAAAGGGTTTCTCTGGGCCACTGCAGCTCATTTCTTCTGAAATCCCTTTGTTGGTTTGTGGAGACTTTGCTTTCTTCCCTGTGCCTTTTTATTGCTTAGTCCTGATAAAAATGGGCATAGGCATAGCCACGCACATTGTTACTATAGCTTTCATCCAGGGCTTTGCTTTAGGACCAAGTGAAAGTGAATATAATCCCTCTACTACTTAGAAAGTCTTTCCTATACTTAAAGGCCGCTATCACCTTCTCTTTAAGTATTCTCCCCTCTAGCACCCTTGAGCTGATTCTGTTGTTCTGTGTCTCTAATCCCCTCATCATCCTGGTCACCTTCCCTCTGAGCTCTTCATTTTATCAGAGTTCTTCCTAAGACATGTTGTCCAGAACTGAACACAGTACACAAAGGTGTTTGACCAGGGCAGGATAGGACTATCTACCTCCCTAGTCCTGCATACCATGATGCTCTTAATATACTTAGCATAAGATTTCCTTTGATTTGGGGGCTTTCTCCTTACCTTATTAATTCGTTGTGAACTTGCAATCTACTAAAACCCTCTTATATTAGTTAGCTAATAGCTACCATTTATATAGCATTTACTATTTGCCAAGCATTATGCTAAGTTGCTTTAGAATTGTTATCTCACAATAACCATAGGTGTTAGTTGCTATTATTATCCTCTTTTTACAGAGGAAGATACTGAGGCAAATGGAGGTTAAGTGACTTGTCTAGGGTCACACAGCTAGTAAGTATCTGAGGCTGGCTTTGAACTCAGGTCCAGGCCCAGAATTCTATCCACGGTGCTACCTAGCTGCCACTAAAAACAAAAGGCTTTTAGCCATGTGTCCTTATCTTGTACCTAGGAAGCTGATTCCTGATCTCAAATTTAAGACTTTACATTTGTTCCCATTAAGCAGTAGAAACTGTCTTTTAAAATATTTTTGTTGGGGCAGCTAGGTGGCGCAGTGAGTAGAGCGTCGGCCCTGGAGTCAGAAGGACCTGAGTTTGGATCCAGCCTCAGACACTTAACTCACACACAAAACAAAAACCTAGCTGTGTGACCTTGGGCAAGTTACTTAACCCCAATTGCCCTCCAAAAGGCAAAAAAAAAAAAAATGTGTCTATCTACTATAACCTAGCATACTAGCATACTATTGTATGTATAGTAGGTGTTTAACCAATGTTTGCTGACTCTACCGACATGTTTCTGGTCAGCAAAGTCTTAAAACAACTATAGTGACTAGATACATTGTAAATTCATGTCACCAGACTTTAACTGGGCCCTCACTGCAACATGGCAATTCTTTTGTTCCTCCACAATTTATTTCCTCTTTCACTCTCCACAGAAGTTATTAAAAATCTTTTCTTCCCTCCACAATCATCCCACCACCTTACTCCCTTTCATCTGAGGACCTTGTTACTAAAAATATTGAGGCCATTCAAACTAAACTGTCTATTCTCCCATCCTCTTCTTAAAATTCCTTATCATCCAGTCTCCTAGCCTCTGACAGTGAGGTTTTTTTAAAAAAATGATTCCAGTTAACAAGCATTTATTTGCTTTCCCTCCTACTTTCCCTCCCTCTTTATCCACTAAAAAAGAAAAAAAAAGATAAATGAAACCTTTTTGACAAACATGCACAGTAAAGCAAAGCCAATTCTCAAATTGGTCATGTCCAAAAATGTGTATCTCATTCTGTGTATTTAGTCTGTCACCTCTCTGTCAGAAAGGTGGCACCATTGTTTCTCTTTGGTTCTTAGTAGCCTTTCTTGCCAATGCCACCCCTTGCACATGTGGACCTGATCTCATCCTCTCTTGTCTTCAGATCACAACTTCAGGCATCCACCCTGTCTCTTACCATCTTCTATCTACCAGTTCCTTCTCTATTGCCTTTACTCTGATCCGAGTCTTTCCTGCCCTTAAAAAACTTTGCCTATTGCCTATCTATTCCCTCAGGCTATGCCTTACTCTAACCCCATATCTCTCTTCCTTTTCTTAGCCAAACTCTTGAAAAAGTTGTCTTCACTAATCTTCTCTCATTCACTCCTGATCCTTTTGCTGGCTTTTGACTTCAGCATGCCACTGAAAGTGCTTTTCCTAAAGTTACCCGTGATCTCTTATATGCCAAATCGTTTGGCAATGGTAATTTGTCAGTTCTTATCCTAACGCATAGATGGGACTTAATAATTTATTTAATTCCAGTACTTCTTGAACTATCTACCATATTTGGTATTGTTTGACCACCCACTGTTCCTGTCTTCCCTTTCTGCTCTGGGTTTTCAGGACACTCTTCTCTCTTGGTCCTTCATTTCTTGTCTGCATGTTCCTCCATCTCATTTGTTGGTCCGTCATTCTTATCCCATCTCTCAGCTGCGGGTTTTCCCTAGGGTTCTGTACTAGGTCCTCTTCCCTTCTCTTTCTGCACCCTCTCTTAGAAAACTCCACAGTTTCTATGGGTTGGATACACCCAGACTTTGTCTCTTTCCAGTTGCCTATTGGTTATTTCAAACTGAGTGTTCCAGAGTCATCTCAAACTTAGCACGTCCAAAACAGACTCATTCTTTTTTTTAACAGCCCACCCCTTTCCCCAACTTTCCTATTTTTGTGAAAGCCACTATTGTCCTTCCAGTTTCCGAGGGCTGGTAAACTTGACATCATCCTGGATATCTCCCTCTATCTTACTCCAGATATCCTGGTCAGTTGTTGAATATCTCCTTTTCTTCCTTCACAACCTCTCTCACACCCAACCCTTTCTCTTTCTGCTTACACAGCTGATGTCTTAGTTTAGGCCCTCATTACCTCTCACTCAGATCATTGTAATGGCATCCTGATTTCTCTCAAGTCTCTCACCACTCCAATAGATCCTACAGACCACTGCAAAAGTGACTTTTTTTTTTAGTTCAGATATAGCCATGTCATTCCTCTAATCAATCAACTTCAGTGGCTCCCTATTGCCTCTGGAGTAAAATAAAAGCTGCTCTGTTTAGCATTTAAAGCCCATCATATCCTGTCCCCAATTTTTCTTTACATCCTCTTTGGACACTTCTCCCTATCATGTACTGCAGTCTAGCTAACCTGGTTTTGTTTCTATTCTTCACACATGATACTCCTCTATCTCTGTGCCCTTGCATTGGACATCCTCCATGCCTGGAATTCACTCGCTCTATACCTCTGCCCCATATAGTCCCTCTTTTTGTTTTTTTAAAAAATGCCATTATTTAAAATTTTTTTCTATATTAGTATTTTATTTTTTCCAATTACATGTAAAGATAGATTTCAACATTCACTTTTATAAGATTTTGAGTTCCAAATTTTCTCTCTCTCCCTTCCCTTCCCTTTCCCCTCCCCAAGATGACTTGTGATCTGATATAGGCTATCTATGTACATTCATAGTAAACATATTTCCATATCAGTCATATTGTGAAGGCAGAATTGGAACAAAAGGAAAAAACCATGAGAAAGGAAAAGTGAGAATACTGTGCTTCAATCCATATTCAGACTCCATAGTTCTTTCTCTGGATGTGGATAACTTCTTCCATAAGATGCCATTAAAAAAAAAAAAGAATTTTACATGATAACGATCATATATTGAAAAGAAATAGCAAATTGTATTGTAATGGATTTGCAGTTTCATGTGCAGTTATCTTTTTAAGAAATAATGCTATTATGGAAATGTTTCCCATAAATTAAAAATAAATAAAATTTAAAAAAAATTACCCGTTAAAGTTGTTAGCTTTGCAAAAAATAAGAATAGAAGCTGCAACTCGTATCACTTTCAATATGAAATATTTCCTGAGCTTTCCAAATGCTAATGCCCTCACTACTTAACTTATTATTTCAAAGAGTCTTGGGACCTTGGAGCTAAAAGGGACTGTGGAGACTCATCTGCTCCAATAACTTTATTAAAATTGTTTTTTTGGGGGGGGGGGTGGCCAGGTGTTACAGTAAATAGAGCACCAGCCCTGGAGTCAGGAGGACCTGAGTTCAAATCCAGCCTCAAACACTTAACACAAAAACTAGCCGTGTGCTCTTGGGCAAGTCACTTAGCCCCAATTGCCCTCCAAAAAGCAAAAAAAAAAAAAATGTTTTTTCCCCAGTTAATTGGCATTTATCTTCTCTCACTTCCACCCTCTCAGTGGGAGAAAGCAAAACAAATTCCTGTATTAGCTATGTCCAAAAAGTTTCTTTCTTCGTCTTGACTCCCTCTCCTCTCTGTCAGGAAGTGGGTAGCCTGCTTCCTCATCTGTCCTTTGGAATTGTTGGTCATTGCATGGTTCAGAATTCTGAAATCTTTCCGAATTGTCCATTTTCCCCCTTATTCTTTCTGATTCTGCTCACTTCCCTCTGCATCCAGAGTTGAGAATCATTGCTTTATACAGAGGAGAGACTAAGACTCAGAGGAAAGGAAGGGAAAGTCTTCAAAGATGGCTTGAAATGCTGCTGTTTGTGAGATCAGATTCAGTGGGAGCCAGAGGAAGAAGGGACTTCCAGTCTAGCTAATAAACAGCTAACATTAATATAGCACCTACTATGTGCCCAGCACCATACTAACTGCTTTACAAATATTCTGTACACAAATACAAATAAATGTTGTCAAGATGTTGTTTCATCCTCACAGTATCCCTGGGAGATAGGTGCTATTATTATGCACATTTTACAGTTGAGGAAACTGAGGTGAAGAGCTAGTAAGTGTTTTTTCCAGGATCACAAAGTATTTGAACTCAGGTTTTTATGACTCCCGGTCTGGTGCTCCTTGCACTGTGCCTTCTAGCAGGAACCCAATCATTGAAAAAGCTTCAAGGAAGAAATACTAGAATTGCTAGGAGTTGGAGTAGATGAGGTTTGTCCTTGGAATAGTTGTTTCTCTGAGGTTGGGAAGCACAGCCTCTCAGATGTTACTGCTTTGCTTGGTCTGTAAATTTTTTTCCTTTTCTTTTTCTAAGAAAAACCAACAATAGATGTAAATGCCTTTTGGACATTCAGAACTTTCAAAAGCTGTTCTGCTGCTTAGGCAGTTCTGTTTCCTCCTGTGGTCAGCAAGATTGAGGAGACCCATGGAATGGAGAGTCTGCAGGGTGGAGTCATAGCCCCATCAGGGAGGCACTAACCATTCTGTGTCCCAGTGTGAGGACCTTCATTTTACAGATGGGGAAACTGAGGCTCAGAGAGGTGTGATGTCTTAAGACAGTTTTCAGAGACAGCTTGCTTCCAATGACCAGGTTTATCTTTCTCAAAGACTATGACTGAGGAATTTTCTCCTCTTCCCAAAGTCTTCCCGGCTGCTTTCCACTGCCTTCACACAGTATTTTTATCATACATTTACAGCTGGCAGGGACCTCAGGGGATATCTAGTCCAACCCCC
Organism: Gymnobelideus leadbeateri; assembly: GCA_011680675.1. NCBI lineage: Eukaryota > Metazoa > Chordata > Mammalia > Diprotodontia > Petauridae > Gymnobelideus > Gymnobelideus leadbeateri. The sequence goes on along the minus strand of WOXC01005887.1, from coordinate 316,732 downwards.
TCATTTAAGAGAGGACTAAAACAAAGCACAAAAAGATTCAGTAATTTGCCTGAGGCTGTCCAGGTGGTTAGTGGCAGGGGAGAGATTCCAGGCCCCAAAACCCAGTGTTCTTTCTACTGAACCACCTGAAGCCTTCACTGAAGCGCTCAGTTTTCCAACCCTGGGGGGAGGGAGCATAACATTTCTACTTCCGTCCTCATCTCCAGTTTGAAGAAAGCAGAAGTTTAATAGACTGAGATGAAGAAAAAACCAAAGAAGCAGGCTGGACATGCTCACTTCTTTAGGGCGGCTGATCTTCCTGTTTCACAAGCCTGGGAGGAGCCACAGCCCCTGAGGAGATATCAGTTCTTGCCTACATGGACCCTGAGTAGAGGGCGAGCAGGTGGAGGTGATCTTTGTTTCCAGCTGAGGCCCTTCTCCAGCTCCTGTAGCTCTCCCAGCCCCCCCCCCCCCCCCCATTCTGTGCTCTCTCTCCCGTTATCTTCCCTTTCCCATAGTCCTGAAGCTCTTGTCCTCTGGGCCAGATGTGGAGAACCTGCAGCAGGTTCCTCATCCCGGCTCTGGGCCACTCACTTTGGTACTGAATCACGTGTTGTTTCAGAGCTTAGGAGGGATCCTAAGGACCACTGAGCCTAACCCACTCACCAGTGAAACCCCCTTCATCAGATCTGCCAAGGGACCACCCTTCTGCTCTGGGACACAACTTTTGGATGCTTCTAGGTAGTTCCCCCTTCCTCCCTCCATAAATCCTGTCTAAATCTGCTCCCCTGCACCGTCCTCCATTCAGCCCAATTTTGCCCCCTAAGGCCAAGAACTGTAAATTTAGTTTCCAGGAAACCAGGCATGGGGTGCAGTATTCAGGAGCACAGGCTTTTGTTATTCCTTTTCTCCAGAGAAGATATAACCAGGGAAGATTTCCTCTACCCTCCCACCCCTTTTGCCTCTGCACATACAATTTGACTGATCCAAATGACACACACATTCCTCTGGCCTCTGGGAAACCTGGCACCTCTGAAGGGGCCAATGTGCCATGAATGAAGGGATGTGGGGTAGGTTAGAGGGAGCAGTTTCTCTTTTGCCTAGCCCAGGCCTGGTGTTTCATTCACAAGGTTGTTATCTCTTACTGGACCTCATTTGAAGGGACTAGAGTAAAGTACCAGGGAGTTGTACTAGGGCCGGACTTTTGTAGCTGTGAACCATTTGCCAGGCCCTGGTATATCTGAGACATGAATGGTCATATTTCCCTGCCTCAGTGACCTTTCACAGGCTGACATCCTGCTGCTTTTCTAAGGCAGAGGGAAGAAAACATTTCAGAGTCCATTCTTGAGTGAATGAGCAAAGATAGTGGAGATGATACAATTAAAGAATTAAAAAGGAAGCCAGAGGGAAAGCTGCTTGGAGTAATTTATATCTATAAAGTTGAATATGTGGGTACATGGCTTGAGGTGGTTACCAGAGTTTGACTTACTGACTTTCTTGGAATTGGTCCTTTATGACTATAGATTAACTCATTATCCAATCTCTTGTACTTTGGAGAGGGTGTTGGTTTTAGCTACAGAAGACCTGGGTTTGAATCATGCCTTTGCTGTTTACTCTCATTATGATTTTGGGCAGGTAAATTCATCTCATCTGTAAAATGAGGGGCCAGAATAGATGACCTCTAAGGTCCCTTCTATTCCTAAATCTGTGAAATGTGGATAGGATCGAGATCTTCCCGGTCCATTGATAGCCCTCACCTGGAGCCCAATAAGGAAAGCCTGCTTAGGGGAGGCTTGTTGTAGGAAAACTTTCACACCTTTTGCTAATTTCTTATTAGCTTAGTCACTAGGGTTGTGATGCCTTCTGATTCTGAGAAGTGTGTATATACTCTGAGCTGGTATTTTGCTTTGGGAGCTCACTTATGTGATTCCCTGGTTGAGACTCTGAGTGACTGTATGTTTAGAGCTCCCCAGCTGCTCTGTCGACCCAGGAATGTATGTAAAGTGTATAGTTGATTGAGGTAGTCAGAGCCCTGTCTGTTGGTCTTTATTTCCCTCCTTGTGTTTTCTCTGAAGTTCAGGGTGCTGACTTTTCCCCTGAACTAGTAAATGTACTTTAAAAAGATTGAGGACCCCTTTAAGAGCTATCTTTCCTAGTAAAGCAGATTTAAGAACCTGTGCTAGCAGCCATCCTGGTTATGCCAGTGTGGTTGCCACTACAATCTATGATCCTCTAGTTCCTTTTTGGAAGTAGGTGCTAACTGGGGCAGAACACTTTTTAAAAAAATCTCTTTTCATTTTTACAACTTGTTGGTTCCCTTGTTCTGACCAAAATACTCCTGTGATATTCTCCTCTTGTCTGCCTTCCCTAAGGTTCTGAAGCTTTTGTGTTGGGTTCCCAATGTCAAGAGTTTCAGAGCATAGAAACTATCCCAGAGGTCTTAGCTTCTCATGCCTATTCATCCCTACCACAGTGGGTTTTTTCCTGTGCTGCTTGGCCCAAGTCTGGAGGTGAAGGGGTAGGAGAAGGAGAAGGGAAGACAAGGATTTGAAAAGAGTGGGATTCAACTGAAAATGTGAACTGAAAGGAGCTATGGGTAAGTTGTTCCCTTTCAGTGTCTGCCACAAATCAGTCCCCTAATTTCTCTTTAACTTCTATCACTGACTCATGTTATTTTGGGAAAGTCACTTCCCGTCTCAGTTTCCTCCTTTGTAAATGAGACTTAACTCTGTTGTCTCTATGATCCTTTCCAGGTCTCATAGTTTATGTGTCTGCTGTGATAGGTTAAACCTTTAAAAACAAATAGCCTTATTAATGTTAGAGACAGCATGATATAATGGCTGCAGGATTGGCCTTGGAGTCAGAAAGTCCTGGGTTCAAGTATTGTCTCTAACACATACTGGCTAGGGGGCCATGGACAGATCTCTTAACCTATCAGTACCCCAAATAGCTCTTTGAAGACTGTCATGCAGAGTTGAGTTGCTGATCTCTGGTGGTGGAGGGAGCTTCTACCCAGGAGTTCTTTGTGTAGATGAAATCAGAGGTCCAAATATTTTCTTTCCTGCCCTCTGCCCACCCCCTTGAACATAGATAACTTGTGCTCTTTCTAAGCCCTTTCCTATTCATTGTCTCATTTGGACCTTCCAGTGGCCCAGGAATCCAGCCTGAGCTTAGCACTGTAGATAATAAAGCAGGATAATTGAGAGCTAGCTGCCCTTTCTTTCAGGCCAGCCTGACTGCAGTGGGACCCCTTCCCAGTTGGGAAACTGTGTATCCTAGTGACCAGAACTTTGGTTTTTTTCTCATGCAAAGGACCCCATTTCCCTTTTCTCTGCACTGAAAAGATGAACTCCAGGGTGTATATGACCATGGAAAAGCGTGCTGGGGTTTTGAATAGAGGAACCTGATTTTTCCTCCCCAAACAAGCTCTAAAAGAGCCAGTTACAGTTAGGGTCCACCAGGCTTACATGCCTGTGTTGCCATGACTTCTTTCATCTAAACAGAGCTCAGAACCCAGGAAAAAGTATTCCTGGTTGGCTTCTTTGCTAAGAAAACTGCTTTGTTGGTGGAGGGAGTGGCCAGGTTGAATTCAATTTAGCTCAGTAAATTGCTGAGAGCTTTCTGTGTGCCCAGCCCAGGGCTAGACATTGGTCCTAAGATGAAGATCCACTCCTTGCCCTTAAAGGGATTATAATTTTGTTGGGGAGACAAGATGAATAGGTGAGGGGATTCTTGGAGGACAAATAATACAGGACAGGATATGATTCAGAATGCATGTTGGAGGAGATCGCAGATTGGGAGTTAGAAGCCGTCTAGTCTAACCTGTTTACTTCGCAGATGAGGAAACTAGGATTCAGAGGGATCATGGGATCCTACTTGTCCATGGCCGCGCAGCTGGTGTGGAGGAGTAGGTCTGCAAACCCACGACCTCTGATTCCAAACCCAGATTAGAGCCCACATTGGGTGAGAGGGATCAGAGAAACCTTCATGGAGGCAGTCAGCTTTGACTTGGACATCAAAGATTTTGCATCACAATTAAGAAGACAGTTCCCAGGATTTTCTTAAACTCCTGGGTTTAGCTGAAATTCTACCTATCCTTCAAGGCCCAGCTTAAACGTGACTGCCTCCATGAAGCTTTTTTCTGATCTGATCCCTGCTTTGACCTTCCCAGCTTGTGTCCTAAGGTCATAGATTCCGATACAGAAGAGAACTTATGGGTCATTGAGTGGTCTTTACTCAATAAATTCCATTTATTCTCTACCCTTTCATTTTACAGATAAGGAAACTGAGGCTTGGGGAGGATAAATGACTTGTCCAAGGTGACACAGGTAGTATCAGAGGAGAGGTCTGAACAGATTCTCCAATTTCAGAGCCAGCACTCTTTCCAGTTTACACAATTCCTCTGCTGTATTTTTTTTCTTGAATCTACATTGTAGTTAGTAGGTATATAGGGCATCCAGGGAGGACTAAAACCTTTTGTGTGGGGGCTACTGAGTCATTTTCAGGGCTGCTCATCCACCTTTGGTGTCCACCTGTCACCCAGCTCTCACCTGTGGTTCCAAGAAGCCTGGCATGTGCAGCAGCCGCCCCCGGGGAAGCTGTCTCAGCAGATGCACTAAACCAGGTTGAGGGTAATGGACAGGATAAACCCCTCGGAGTTAAGGGTATTAAACTCTTGCTATGTTCTGGGCACTATGCTAGGTGATAGGGACGTAAAGATGAAAACCAAACATTCCCTGCCCTCAAGGACAGTCCCATTATGTTGTTTGGTCACGTCAGGTTTTTCTCAATCCCATGGACTATAGCATGCCACTATTGTCCATGTGGTTTTCTTGGCAAAGATACTGGAGGGCTTTGCCATTTCCTTCTCCAGTGGATTAAGGCAAAAATTGAGGTTAAGTGACAAGTGTCTGAGACCAGATTTGAACTCGGGTCTTCCTGACTCTAGGGAACCTAGGTGGCATAGTGAATAGAGTACTGGGCTTGGAATCAGTAGACTCATCTTCCTAAATTCAAATCTTGCCTCAGATACTTATTATGTGACCCTGGGCAAGTTACTTAACCCTGTTTGCCTCAGTTTCCTTATCTGTAAAATGGTCTGGAGAAGGAAATGGCAAATCACTCCAGTATCTTGGTCAAGAACCGTTCCCCCCCGCCCCCAATGGGATCCTGAAGAGTTGGACTGAAAATGACTGAATAGCAGCAGAACTTCCTGACTCCAGTCCCAGTGCTGTGTCCACTGTGCCTCCTTGCTGCCTCTGCCATTCTTTTTGGTAGCTGCTGTTTGTTGTTCACTATTTTTTCTTATTAATCTACTAATCTACTGCGACATCTAAAGACAGCCATAGCTGTTATATATTGATTAAGGTATTTTTTAATAATATTTTAAAATTTTTCAACTTTAACAGGCCCTCAGCACTCTAGGTAGATGTCAAGAATGCTTGTTCTGTGAAGTAGAATTAAGAGCTGTTCTGTCTAGTTCTCAGGCTGCTTGCTCATCACACCCTTAATTACTCTCTTCTTCCTTCCCCACCACCCCCACCCCAGCTGCAACCTTCATTCTCTAGAGGCAGACAGATTTACTTTTATTTACATGAATTCCATGTCCATTGCTTACTAGGTATATGACTCCAGGTAGCTCACATCATTTAGGCTGAATTTCTTCCCATGTACATTGGGGAGGATACAACCCAGAGATGATGGGAGATTTCATCTGAGATAATGCATGTAAATGCTTTCATAAGCCTTAAAGCTATGGGAATGTCAGCGCTTGTTCCCACAGAGGCAAAAAATTTACTTTTTTTTTTTTGCCTTTTGGAGGGCAATTGGGGTTAAGTAACTTGCCCAAGGTCACACGGCTAGGTTTTTTGTTTGTGTTTGCGTTAAGTGTCTAAGGCCGGATCTGAACTCAGGTCCTTCTGACTCCAGGGCCAACGCTCTACTCACTGCGCCACCTAGCCGCCCCGAAAAATTTACTTTTATAAGATTTTGAGTTTCAAATTTTTTCTCTCCTTCCCTCCCCTACCCCTTCCCCAAGACATCGTTCAATCTGATATTACCTCTACCATTCTACTGGATGATATGTATTATAGGAGTGTGCTGGCAAATGTTTAATAATAACTGGGTTGCTTGGGGACAAAATATACCCCAAACACACTAAGTTTATGTTGCATTAACGTTTTCTCCATCACTTTATTAAGACTTGACACTTAACAGAACAGTAAATCAAGCCCTGATTTGTGGTGATATCCTTTTCCAAGGTGTAGTAAATGCTCAACCTGAAGATTTAACAATGAACTCCCTAACTGGTACAGCATACAGCTAACCCGGAACGGTTTGGTTTAAGTGCTATGTTTTTATAGAAATGAGGTGGCATGTGATTAAAATGGTTTGTATCAAATGGTTGGATTTCACTCAGCCAGTTTCTTCACTCAGCCAATTCAGTAATCCAATAAACATTTATTAAGGGCTTACTGTGTGCCAGCCTTGTGTGTTAAGCACTGGGGATACAATTAAGAAAAAGAAAGCTGTTCCTTGTCCTCTAGAAGTTTATAGTGTAATGGGGGAGGAGGGGAAGCAAGATGCAAAAGAGTGTGGGCTACAGAGTGTGTGTGTGTGTGTGTGTGTGTGTGTGTGTGTGTGTGTGTGTGAGACAGAGACAGAGATAGAGAGACACAGAGATAGACACACAGAGAGACAGAGAGAGACAGGGAGGGAGGGAGGGAGAGAGAGAGAGAGAGAGAGAGAGGAAGAGAGAGAAAGGGAGAAAGGGAGAGAGAGATACACATACCAAGGGGGTTCTTGTTTATGGAGTAGAAACCAAGAAGGGCAGCTCTGTGCTGTGGGCTGAGCTAAGAGTCCAGTTCTGCCCTCTCTAAAGGAAGGCATTGGGAGGAGTTTAGTATTCTACCCTCCAGCCTTCAAATCAGAAGAGACAGAAGGCTGAGGGAGGTGGTATCAGTCTAGACTTGAGTTAGCAGCATAGTGATGAGATTAGAGGTAAGGAGCTTTAACCTGGGAAAAGCATTATGTTCCATGGAGTTGAAGCCAGGCAGGGAACAGATGTAGAGCAGAGATGACAGCCAACCTGGAGTTAAACATGTTCACTTTCTAGAGAAATACTACTGATTCCTCACCAGCTGACGTCTGACAGGTGATTAGACTTTGCTTCCCTGAGTTCCTTACCCTACTGGGAGGATGTTCTGTGGGACAAATGTCTTATAAATCTGCTTGAAACTTTTCCTATTACATGCACATCCTCTTTCCTGACTCTGGTTCTGTTTCTTCTGTCCACCTGTATCTGTTTTATTTTCTGTGGTCCAAGTCCCTCCCCTACAAAGTCCTGTGGTGATAGGTGATGGTGGCATTTGCAAACCTAGCAAGACTGTCATTTTGGGGTTTTACTGATGACCTTCCTGGGACAGTACCTCTAACTCTACTGAGTAATTGAAGTAGTTTGTTCCATAATGAGTAGGTGGGAGATGTTGCAAGGAAGGGAGGGAAAGGGAGGACCAGTGGAGTGTTGTTAGGGAGGAATAGGTTTTCTGCCTTGTTACAACTTAGCTGCACAACTTAGTTGTGGCTTTCAGGCCACAGGACTGCTTACTTGTACAGGGCCCTGGGGCTTCTTAGGCAAAGGGTGGTTTCTTTGAGAATCCAGAAGTAGTTGGTTCAAATCCAGCTGTCTCAACTCTATCCAGAGAAATTGGATAGGATGATTTCTGTAAGGACCAAGTATGACTATGGAGCATAATGGAAAGAATGCTTGACTCCAGGTCATTGGAGACTTGGGTTTGAATTCCATGTCCATCACTTACTAGGTGTATGACTCCAGGTAAGTCATGTCATTTAGGCTGAGTTTCTTGCCATGTAAACTGGTTGTATGATGGGAGACTCATCTGAGATAATTAATGTAAATGCTTTCATAAACCTTAAAGCTATGGGAATGTCAGCTCTTGTTCCCACAGAGGCAAATGAGAATCTCTGAGCTGGTGTTGCAATCTGCTGGCATATAGAACGCTCAGAGGAGGCTGGTAGAAAAAGGGCTGAAGACTCTAAGTCAAAAGGTCCAAGTACTAGTCTGAGTTCTGTCACTATCTATGAGACCCTGTTAAGTTATAATATTTCTCTGGACCTCAAGAAAATGAGAGGGAGTAGAATAAATGATCTCCAGGCTCCCTCCCTAATTCTGTGACCACTTAATCTTTGTACCTCAGTTTCTCCATTGGCTAAAATTTGGCTACTACCCTTTGTGCTGCTTATCTCACAGAGTAGTGTGAGTCTCCAGTGAGGCCATAGATTGGAAAACTCCCTGAGAAATTAAAATTACCTTACAAATCAACCCCATGGGCTCTAAGCTTTGGAGGGACACTGACCAACTAGAGAGTGGGGCCAGGATAGTGAGGTTTCATTGAAGGAACCTGGGCATGGAGAAAGAAAGACACTGGGGATGGGTGGAAAGGGGTCTACAAGGACTGTCCTCAAATTTATGAGGGGTGCTATCATGTGGAAGGAAGAGTTGGATTTATTCTGTGTGACTGTGGACAACAGAGCCAAGAGGTATGTATGTGGGGTGGGGAAGATTATAGTTTAAACCAGAATTTTTTAACAACCAGAGCTATGATATAGACTTCCTCCTTTGGCAGTAAGCTCCCTGTCACTGGAAGAGTTTAGACTGAGACCAGATGATATCTGGGGAATTCTTTGGTGGGGTGGGAGGCTGGTCCAGATAACCTCTAAAGTCCCTTCTAGTGCTAATGTTTGATTGTCTTAAGAAGTATTTGTCTGATTGTTTCTGGACAGTGGCACCACTGTTAGCCAGGTACACTTAGAGGGTAGTTAAATGCCCCTTCTCAGTAATAAAAATGTTTTCCACTTTCTGATCTGACTTTGCTGCCAGCTCTCTTAGGATAGGGGTGTGGTGGGGACTATTCCTAGGAGAAGAGCCAAGGGAAACCATGGAGATTGTAATTGAGGAGTGAAGAAGCTATGCTCATGTTATCAAATCTTAATCAAACCTTACACTGTCCCCTCTGCCCCCCACTCCAGGCGGTGCCATAGCCTGGGAGGAAGACCTGGCTTTCTACTGAGCTGGCCTTTCCCAGACTTCATTTTGAGAGTGCCTGTCATTTGGGGGAATGGTGTCACTAATCTCTTGGTACAGTTTTTCTCCCCTTACCCTGGTTGCTATGGAAGCCCTTTTCATTAATGCTGAAGGATGAGTGTTTGACCAGGGATTGAACTGCCAGCCCCAGCAGCACTTGCAAACACTATGAATATTGAGCCTTTGAATCTGTGGCTTTTTTTTTCCTATTTGCAATTTTATTTTGGGGGTTGGAGGGGAAGCAGGGCAAGAAGGGAAAGAGGAAGAAAAGGAGCTTGGTTTTGTTTTCCTTGAGAGTATTGATGGCAGGAGATCGAGAGGAAAGGGAAACACAACTGTGAAGTAGGAATGTGTGACTTGAATTAAATTGCTTAATTTTTCTGGGCCTCAGTTTCCTCTTCTGTAAAATGATGGGATTGGATCAGATGATCTCTAGGGTTGCTTCCAACTCTAACACTCTGTGATTCTGAGTTCTGGGAAGGTGCCATGTTGTGGCAGTGGGCTCTCTGATGCCCCATCTCCGCTCTGAAATTCTAGGATGATAGCTGTGCATGCACAGTGAATGAACTGAACCACAGAGCTAAGGCTGAGAATGATCTTTTCAGTGATGACCCACATTCTTGAGATGCTTAGCCAGTTAGTCCAGGTCATCAGACAGCTGGGTGAGATTTTGAGGAGATGTCTATGGAGAGTTACTCTTTTTCCCCAACTAATATTTTCTTACTGTTAGCAGCTGTTTAGGTGATTAGTCTGTTCTAGGCATATGTTACAACAGCTGTACTTCTCAATGCATTAGTTAGTGTGGACAGGAGTATTAGCTGTGGAGGGTGGCTGTGTGACCCTGGCCAAGTCATTTAACTTCACTGAGCCTCAGTTTCCCTATCTGTTAACTAAGTATAATTTTTTTTTGAGGCTTGGCTTTATTTTCCTTTTGAGTATTGATGGCAGGAAGTCAAGAGAGGAAAGGGGAAAATAATTATGAGGTAGGACTTTGCATATATGACCTGGGTTAAGTTATGTAGCTTATATCTAAGTATCTCTAAGGTCAGATTTGAACTCAGATACCCCAGACTGCATCACTTAGCTGCCCCTCATAGGGTTATGAGAATCAAGTGAACTGTCTGTAAAGCTCTTTGCAAATCTTTTTTTTAAAGTGTTTTATTTTCTGTTCATGTAGTTCCTGGGTTTTTTTTTTTGTTTTGTTTGTTTGTTTTTGCAGGGAGGAAGGCAGGGCAATTGGGGTTAAGTGACTTGCCCAAGGTCATATAGCTGGTAAGTGTCTGAGGCTGGATTTGAACTCAGGTCTTCCTGACTCCAGGGCTAGTGCTCTACTCACTGTGCCACCTAGCTGCCCCTGCAAATCTTAAAGTGCTATTTAAATACGAGTTCTGTCATTATCATTATTATATGAAATGACCCTGTGGTGACTTCTATTGCAAAGTGAATGATCCTCTTATAATATAAAAGACTGTTACTCAGCACTTCCACATTATGAGCTCCTTCCCCCACCAAACAATAAACAAATATTTATTAATCACCTACAATATGTTGGCACTACTAGATTCTGGGGATACAAAGACAAAAAAGAAATAGTCCCTGCCCTCAGGGAGCTTACTTTCTATAGGAAATCCACATGTGCATGTGTAAGTATCTTCAGAATAAATAATAGCATTTATATGGTGCTTTGAGATTTGCAAAGCACTTTATGTATGTTAACTCATTTTAACTGGGAGGTAGGGGCTATTATCCCCATTTTACAGAAGAAGAAGCTGAGAGAGACAGAGTTTAAATAACTTGCCCAGGTTGACTTAGCTAGTAAGTGTCTGAGGCAGGATTTGAACTCAGTTTTTGCTCATTCCAGGTTTGAGAGAGCACTAGCAGATAGGGAGATCAGAAAAGGCTTCATTCAGAATAAGTGTTCTCATCAGTTTTTATGTTACAAACCACTTTAGCAGACTGGTGAAACCTTATGGATCCTTTCTCAGAATGTTTTTAAATGCATAAAATAAAACACCTAGAATTGCAAAGGAAATATTGAATAGTTACCAATTTTTTTTAAAGAGGGTTGTGGATTCCAGCTTAATAACTCGTGATGTAGAAGAAGATATTTGAGCTGCGTTGTGAAGGAAACGAGGGATTCTAAGCATTGGAGATGAGGAGGGGCTATATTCCAGGCATGGGAGACAGTTGGTACGAAATTACAGTGTCCTGTTTGAACAATAGGAAGAAGGCTGATGTGGCTGGACTCAAAGGTCTGAATGTACACTCTGAGGACTGCAGGATAGGTAGGGTGTGGTGGGAAGGGCTTTAAAAGGTAGGCAAGTTTGTATTTGGTCCTAAAGGCAATAGGGCGCATTGGAGTTTATAGCAGGAAAATGACCTAGTCAGATGTGCTTTTTAGGCAAGTTACTTTACAGCTGTGTGGAATATGGATTAGAGAGGAAGGGAGAACATTTAGGAAGTTATCATAGTTTAGAGGTAGTGAGACCCAAAAAGCAATTAGGTGGCACAGTGGAAAGAGTACCTGACCTGGAGTCAGGAAGACTCATCTTCTTGTGTTCTAATCTAACCTCAGACACTTACTTGCTGTGTGGCCCTGAGCAAGTCATTTAACCCTGTTTGCCTCAGTTTCCTCATCTGTCAAATGAGCTGGAGAAGTAAATGGCAAACAACTCCAGTATCTTTGCCAAGTAAACCCCAAATGGGTCACAGAGAGTTGGACACTACTGAAAAAGGACAGAACAGCCACAGAAACCCATGGAAGTGAAATAATTTGCCCAAGATCACACAGGTAGCAGTAAATTGTGAAAGGCAAGATTTGAATTTGGTCTCTGATATCAGAGTCTGTGCTCTTTTCAATGTATCGGAAGATTATAGGTTGGTCAGAAATTATGAGGGTCTGAAACAGGGTGCTGGCTGCATGAGAAGAGAGAAAGGGACAGATGGAAAAAGCTGTTCTGGAGATAAAAGACTTTGGAGATAAATGAATATACAAGGTGAAAGCTGGGGAGTTAAAAATGACGTTCAAGTTTTGAATCTGGGTGGTTCAAGGAGATGGAGGGGAATCAGGGCAAGAAGGAAAAGAGGAAGAAAAGGGGCTTGGTTTTATTTTCCTTGAGAGTATTGATGGCAGGAGATCGAGAGGAAAGGGAAACACAATTGTGAAGTAGTACAGAAGAGGGGAAGTTCCTAAGATGCCTGGCTTGGAGGCATTGGGAAAGGGAATGACCCCTGTCCCATTAGTGTGAGGGCAGGAGCTGTGGATGAGAGGAAGACGGTGAGCCAGGTAGTCCTGGAGAGCAGATGCAGCTACTTGTGCTTGGATCTCTCCTCGGCCCCAGCACAGCTGTGTGCTCAGTAAGGACAACCTCAAGTGAATGGAAGTTGGCCTCTATTGGGCTTCTTAGTGTGACAGGATGATAGGTGTCTAAGTCACTCTAAGAATGGTCTTAGGAGGACCCACTTTTTAGAGTAATGGCATTATAGTAATGGAACTACTTAAAAAGATGTTGGACTTGGGAGTTCCCCAAAGTAAACCAGTTAGCCAAATCAGTAATAACCCCTTGACCAATCCATCTCTGTGCTAGAGTCAGTGAGAAGAGCATTGTCTCTGGTGCAAGAGGACCTGAATTCAAACTTAGCCTTTTCTGGTGACTGCCTCAGTGACCATGGGCTTACTCTCTCCGGCTTTAGTTTCCTTGTCTGGTTAATGAAGGTATTGGATTAGAGAGCCTCTGAGGTTTATTGCAGGCCTGATCTATGATGGTGTGTGGCCCAAGAACACCATGGCCCCTGCCTTTGAGGACCTCACAGTGGAATTGGAGAGAAAAAGATGCCTAGATGTGGCAGAATGAAAATGAAAAGAGAAACATTGAAGGGATTGAGGGGATCAGAACAGCAAATGGTTAATTGTGGGGATTTTGTGAACTATGCTGACTCTATCTTGTGACTCCATTCTGGAGCTAGTTGAATTCCTTTTCTATTCAATTACGGGTCTTAGTTCAATTTCTGTCTTATGAGAAAAGTTTTTTCAATTATGGGAGTTGTGAGAAAACCTTGTTGCATTGTTTGAACCTAGCCTTGGATGGCTGGGAAGCTACCTGCTGCTCAGAGGGCCTTAGCTAAAGACCTAGGTTATTCTGACCAGAAATCCATTCAGATCCAAAGACTGATGCAGAGTTTTCTCACAGTTACATAGCTTAAGCAACCCATATGTCTTATCTGCAAACTGACCCCATACTGATCAGTCATGTTCTTTTGATTGTTTACAGACACTTGGGGGCAGTGGGGCATCGCCTTTCCTGATTTCAGGGAATTGTACTTGTCTACTTTTCCCCCACCCCTAACTTGGAAAGCCCCTTATTTTTCATCCTATTAGAAATCAGTTAACCTGATGTTGTGTTGTTTTCCTTTAATAAATTAGGCTATTTGATTGTTTTAATATAGAAAAGCCTGCCTCCCCATATTCAGTGAAGTCCAGGCCTAAGCTGAGGAGGTCTGGTCCTGGTTTGTTGAGCAAAAGGCATTCATTGCTTAATAAATCAATATGCTTAGAAGCTCAAATTTTTTTTTTTTGCTTTTTCGAGAGGGGAAGATAGGGCAATTGGGGTTAAGTGACTTGTCCAGGGTCACATGGCTAGTTTTGTGTTAAATATCTGAGGCCAGATTTGAACTCACATCCTCCTGACTCCAGGGCCAGTGGTCTATTCACTGCCCCACCTAGCTGACCCAAAGCTCAAACTTTTGTTTCCTGAGTCACTTTCTTTTTCACCTACCATGTAGATATAAAACCTAGAGACAGAAAAGTATGTAATAAGATACTAAACTGTGTGTATGGACTGGGGGCTGAGGGAGTTTAGGAAAGAATTCTACTTGTGTGGATGAAATTAGAGAAGACTATAGTAGGAGAACCTTTAAGGATGAGTAGGTTTAAGAAAACCAAGAAATGATGTTTTGGCTGTGAGCTCAGTTAAGATGCCACAGCCAGACCTGGAGGTGTGATGGACAATGGCCACCTTTAGTCAGTTTCTAGAAGGTGAGGTGTGACCATAGGGAGGAGAGAACAGTAGCTCTTGTGTGGTCAGTGGTGTGGTCAGAAGAACAGTGCCCTAGGAGTTAGAAGACCCTGGTTTTGGTCCTGCTTCTGCCATTAGCTTTCTTTGTGACCTTGGGCAAGTCACTTCTCTTTTTCAGACTTTAGTTTCCTACTTTGTCCAAGGAGGTTGGATTTCATAGCTAAGGTCCTCTACTTGCAGATGTCAAACTCATGGACCAAAAGCTGACCACAAAACTAGCTGGGAACCAGACTAAAATGAATTTTTTAACAAGACAAATAAAAATATAGTACAACATAGATAATGTTAATTTAGGGTTTTTCTAACTCATCATGTGGCCCGGAGAATTTCTAGCTGAGTTTGACACCACTGTCGTCTACATCTCTGAATGTATTGCATGGTTTTTGGGTACACAAAACCTGTGCCTTCACTACTCTAGATGCCCAAATCCTGTATCTGACCTCAGAATTGAGAAGGGGTATGGAAAAACTCAGCCTCCTCCTTCTCTCAGCTTAATTAAAGCTCTTTCTTGTCTTGTGTCTTTACAGTTGTTAACATCTATCAAGGGACATCTGCAGCTTCAGTTGGATCAGCAGGAGCTGTTTAGAGATGGTTAGAAGTGCCTGAGACCAGTTAAAGATGTGCCAGTCCATAGCAGGGAGCAAGGTCTATGTTGGTACATAGAGCCATTGGAAACGTGAATGTCTCCCCAGCCTTTCCCTTCAAGCTCTAATAAGCATCAGACTTAAGTCACCCCTTCCTTCCCCCCAGCCTACTTGACCTCAGTCCCCAAGAACTGCTGCAGGCAAGTGGAGACTGACAGATGTGCCTGGGGTACCAGGCCTCCTCTTTTCTTCCTGGAACCCACCTTTTGAATAGTGGAAGAAGCAGACACTGGACAAGAAAGGATGCCTACCAAGGGGAAATACTTCCTCAATGAGGATGAGGAGTGGAAGAGCAAAGATTCCCGCTATGAGCAGTTCCACCACATGAGTCAACACTATCCTCTCCTGCTCATCTTCCTCTCTATCGCCGTTGTTTTCTCAGTCATACTCATCACCCTTGCCTTCATCCATGGGGTGAGTGGATTGGCCAGGGTGACTGGAGAGACTGACTGGGATTTGGGAATCTTCTGTTCTAGTCCTGGGCCCACTAGCAAACGAGCTCTGTGGTCATGGGCTGGTCACATCCTTTTTCCAAGCCTCAGTTTCCTCCCATGTTAAATGAGGAAGGGAAAGGGGTAAAAGGGAACAAGCATTTATTAAGCTCCTCTTGTGTACCCTGGGAGGTAGGTGCAATTATCATCTTCATTCTGCAGCTGAATTAATGCAGACAAGAATTAATTGACTGGCCCAACATCTGAGGCTGGATTTGAGCTGAGGTCTTCTCTACCCCAGGCCCAGTGCTTGCTTGGTCTACTGCATTAATGTATGTAGGGGACATAGGGTTGCATTTGGAGCCAGAGGATAGACCCGAGTTCCAATACTAATTCTGCCACTTACACCTGTGTGAACCTGATAAAATCACTTCATTCCATTTACCTCAATTTCCTCACCTGTAAAATGACAGGAGGGTTGCATTAGATGATCTCTAAGTTTCCTTCCATTTCTAAATATGTAATCCTAGGATAAGAATTCCTGCCCTATTTCACAGAATTTTTGTTTGGGCCAAATGAGTTAATAGATGCAGGAGCTTTGAAAAATTTGAAAGCATCATATGACTGGGAGGTCCTGGTTTAGTGGGAGCAGTCTCCTTTCCTTCCCTTTGTCTGCGTTCTCTTGTGTTTGCTCTTCTCTCTGCTCAGAAGAAAGCAGCAGCCTGGGAGTCAGGACTATTAGGTTTTGGGCCTCACTCTGTCACTGATTTGCTTTTTGATTTTTGAGAAATTCGCTTTACAATGGTAAGAGCTTTGTGTGAAGAGTGAGAAGAATCAGGGCAGCTGGGTTCAGATCCCAGTCTTGCTGCTTCCCTGGCAAGTAACTTAAACTATCTGGTTCTCAGTTTCCTTCTCTGTAAAATCGGGGGAGGAGAGCGAGCTAGGTAACCTCTGAAGCCCCCTTACGTTCTAAAATCTTACATTATGGATTATAAATACATAAACTTATGAATTAGAAATGTTAGGAATTCTTCTCTCCCTTCCTCTTTCTCCCCACCTCCCACCTGTATACATTATTTGCTTCTTCTCACCCTTAGAGGGAAGTGAGGTTAGGTGGCATTTCTAACAGATCTTATCCAGCATGTAGCATTCTGGTTAGGGCTGGGGGTGAAGAGTCACTTCAGTCAGTGAAAACAGCAGTAATACATAATACTTCATTGGTTGTAATTTCATTCATATACACACTTTTTTTTTTTTAGGCAGTCAGGGTTAAGTGACTTGCCTAGGGTCACATAGCTAGTAGTTGCTGAATGTTTGGGGTCAGATTTGAACTCAGGTCCTCCTGACTCCAGGGCAGGTGTTCTGTCCACTGTACCACTTAGTTGCTCTGATGCACGTACTTCTGACAGTGAAGCAGATTGCAGCCCATATAGCCATGTTTTCTTGTGCTGTGCATTGATAATAATAATAAAAATAATAAGTCATATAAAGCAGTTATCTGAGTTGATCCTCACAACGATCCCTATGACTTTTGTAGTTCAACCAATAATATCCCCATTTTATGGACAAGGAAACTGAGGTCTCAAGGGTTTGAGTGACTTGCCCAAGGTCAAATATCTAGTAAGGGACAGAACTGAAAGTGGTACCTGGAGGGTCTTTGGGAGATGCCCTTCAAAGAGATAACAGTGTCTTAGAAGAAAGACCATCAGCTAAAGGGAAGTCGTGTTGGTGATTATTACAGGAGGAAGTATAAACCTTGCCTGGACAGCCTGGGTTTTAGTCCCTGTTGGTCTCCTTTGTAGCCACTATCTGAGAGGATGTAGATTAAGACAGCTTCTTTTTGAGAGACTTCCTCCTCCCCCCATATCTTTTTCACTTGGTCCTTACAACGTTATCTGGGATTAGTAGGATGAGATGGTTGAGTGAAAATTGGCCCTTTCATTTGGTACAAATTAATCACCAGACTAGAAGTGGGCCCTCTCCTCCACCTCTGAGACAGAGAAGGCGGGATGGCCTTCAGGGCCTCACTAGGGAACCCTGCAGAGTTTCTGGAGAGTTGTTGACTGCTACTATCTCTGCTGAGCCAGCTCTGGAAATCACATCAACCTTTACTGTAGATAGGCTTCAGGCCTTGTCAGAGAAAAATCCCCAATGTTAATAAGACATGTGACCCTTAGAAGGAATTTAGAAGATCAGTCTGCAAAGTTTTTTCTTCACAGTGGCCCTGTGAGATCCGTAGTATGAGGATTTCTTTTATCTGTAAAAAAAGGAGGAGTAATAATATACTACCTACTTCACAGGGCAGTTGCAAGAAGTGGTTTGCAAATCTTTTAAGTGGTATAGCAATGTGAGGAGTTCTCACAGAAGAGGCCCCGAGGCTCTGAAGGGAAGGTGACTTGTCTGTCGTCACACAGACAGTGAATAGCCCTCCCATGATTTAAACCTTGCTCCTTCCAGACAAGACACTGCCTTGTCTCTCCAAGTTGAATAAAGGTGATAAGATGGGGTAGGCATGTGAAGAAGCTTCCTTCCAGATGGGTTAGGGCCCGGGAGTGGGGAACCTTCAGCCTCGAGGTCACATATAACCCTCTAGGTCCTTAAGTGTGGCCCTTTGACAAATCCTTTTATTTGTTTTGTGAAGTTTGGATTTGGTCAAAGAGCTGCACTTGAGGACCTAGAGGGCCACATGTGACCTTGGGGCTGCAGGTTCCCCACCCCTGGTTAGGCCATATCCTACTAATCCCAGATAATGTTGTGAGAGCAAGGTCTCTATTCCATTTGACTAGAAGTAGAGTATTCATACTTATCACTCAGAAGAAATACCTGTAGTAATTTCTATGGGCTCTAGAGATAAGGAGGGAAACAGGCTGAGAAATGAAGTATTGTTTTTACCAGTTAACTTTTCTTGCATGTGTGTAAAGATGGTCCATCCCCCTGAAGTGGCTGATTAATTTGTAGTGTAGACCTCCCTTTCCCCTAACTCCTACACACAACCCCCACCACCCCATCCCACACAAACCAGGAGAAATTTAGCCAATGTAAGCTGAAGGAGTCAGGAAGATCATCAGTAAGGTTAATGGGCTGGGCTAACACAGGAGGGCTTCATGGAGGAGGTAGACCTAGAGAGGAGACACTTGTGAGACATGAATTCTTACTATAATTTATGTTTGGCTGGCCCCCAGAACCACTCTGGACACCTACCCTTCCTGGTGACTTCGTTCATGATTCTCATCCTGTTTGCAATCATTTATGCACTGGTGTACGTCGAGTGCCTCTTTCAGAAATGGCTCAAGTTCTTTGCTGTGATCATCTGGATTTGCTTCTTGACCCTGGGTTTCATCTTAATCTTCGACTGGAGGGATGGCGAAATCTATATGTGGGAGCAGGTAACTGTGGGGCCCAAGAGCCCTGGGTCCCTTGTCACTGCCTGATGGAGAGAGGCAGGACGGTGCCTGGGACTATTAGACTGGGAAACAGGATATTGAGTTCTGTCCCTGGCTCTGCTGCTGATTCCCTGAAGGACCTTATATAATCTAGCTTCCTTCTGTACACCTTTTGCTTTCCCCCTCTCTAAAATGAGGGGGTGGGACAGATGACCTCTGAGACCCCTTTCAACTCAGACATTCTATAGTTATGTTTACTTATATTTATATATAAAACTTACAGTTTGCTAACTTATCCTGAGTTGATTTATTCCTTGAGAGACCCAGGGCCTATAAAAAATCCTCTCCCTTCCCAGTTATAAACACTGATATAGTGGGAAGCAGTAAGAGAGAATCTGCAAATTGTTAGATAGTTTTTTGGTGTGTGTGTGAGGTGCACAAGGTGGAGGGATTGATTTACTTTCGCATTCAGGTTGGC
Source organism: Gymnobelideus leadbeateri (assembly GCA_011680675.1). Taxonomy (NCBI): domain Eukaryota; kingdom Metazoa; phylum Chordata; class Mammalia; order Diprotodontia; family Petauridae; genus Gymnobelideus; species Gymnobelideus leadbeateri. The sequence goes on along the minus strand of WOXC01005887.1, from coordinate 297,639 downwards.
TGAGGGCAATATTATATTAAAATGAGACCCCCTCCTTAGGGCACCAGTTGAGATTGGTTGCAGGGAGGTACTCAGCCTGGGGGTGGGTTTGGAGGGGTAACTGCTCAGGATTCACACTTGGTAGCCGAATCTCGACCTCCCTCATTTTACAGACGGGAAAAGAGAAGTTGAGATCAATTAATTTGTCCGTGGTCACACAGATAATAAGTGGCAAAGACAGGATTCAAACCCAGGATCTTGGAAGTCAAGTCCTACAATGTTTTCACCACCCCATGTAAACCGTACCCCATAGGGTGTGGCTGTTGCCTTGTGCCCTGTCATTGGACCAGATGAACAAGTCCTAGCCCAGCTTCCTTCAGAGTGCTAATTATCCTTTCCCAGGGGAACTCACTGGGATGGAAGCTGCCCTGTCGTGGAGGAGGCTATTTTAACCACTATCTGTTCTAGCCTAGGGTGTTAGTGTATCAGCTGTACTGTCTCCCAGCTCATGGGGTTTATTAGGGGTTTGAAACTTCACTATGGGTGAAACTTGGCAGGCCTAAATCTTGGCTTCCAACTGCATTTTAATGTGTGGGAAATGATGAATAAACTTGATTTTCCCTTGAGTAGAAAAAAAAAACCAACCCAACGAATTTTAGATTTTTTTCTTTTGGCTCTGTGTTCTTATAAATTCTGTTCTTGGTCACAGCTCATTTGATGAGGGAAATGTGTCACAATGAAGACATCTTGGGGGCTGCGTGGCCATATTTGGAGGCTGGCTGGGGAGCTGGATGATTTTATCCTTCTGCTCCAGAGTGCAATGTTCATCCCCCAATCAGCTGGTTTTGTGCTCCCAAGGCACAGATAGATCTTGGGTAATGTCTCAGATTCAGTTAATGACTTTACCCTCTTGTCCCTAAGAGCTCCCCTCTCTCACCCACACTTTCCTAGAATGTTGAGTGAAATTGGCTTGATTTCAGGTCCAGAGGCTTGGTATCTATCTTTTTTGTCTCTCTGTCTGCTCTCTGCAATGATGGTAATGGACGATTCCATAGCAAGGAGGAGGAGGGGAATGCCTGCCTATAGCTGACATCAAAGTTGGCTTGGTAGAAAGAAGCCAAAAGACTGGGATTTAAATCCTGGCTCTGATCCTTAGTACCTGTGTGACCTTAGACAGGTCACCTAAGCACCCTAGAAGGACTTGGTGTCATTGTCTGTAAAAATAAAGGATTGGTCTAGATGTCCTCTGACGCCCCTTCCAACCCCAAGTTCCACAGTAGATGCACTGGATAATTGGCCCCTGGATGGCATGATCATGATTTATTCAGATGCCCGGTTGTCTGTGGTCTTTCTTGGCCTAGGGAGCCCTGCTCCCTACTCTTTTCCAGTTTTGAGATGGCTGCTGTTCACTACATCTTCTTTCTCCAGGTACCCTTCTTTCTGTTCATCATCTTCACTGTGTATACCATGCTGCCTTTTGAGATGAAGGAGGCCATTGTGGTAAATGTCCTGTCTACACTGTCTCATCTGCTAGTTCTAGGTATCCGGACTAAAGTGTTCACAGCAGGCTTGCCAGTGGTGCTCCAGGTAAGAAGCAGCTGTGAACACAGCACACGTGTGTCAAGAGCTTAGAGTGAGCAGAGCTCTCAGCTAGGTGCCAGGGGAGATACAAGTGTGAATAAGCCCTACTTCCAGGCCTTGAGAAGCTCACAGCCCAGAAGACACCAGCACAAAGTGCTTGATGGCCCAGCGGGCTTCAGTGAACCAGGTCTGTGGGAAACCAGCCCTAAAGAAACTGCTGAATAGAAGGAATTGTAACTTTGGCCCAAGGGTTGTTCTCATGGTCATTTTTAGATTTTTGCTTATTGCTTGGAGTGGCAGTGGTCTGATTGGAGTCTCTGGATATTATATAGAGGTCTGGCCTCTAGATAGCTAGATGGAATAGTACCCTTGTTGGGACAGGGCAGCCAGAGTGGAGGTAGAGCAGAGCATGTTGGTAGGGGTGTGATGTGGCAGTTCCCAGCAGGGACTCAGCAGTGATTGAGTTGGCCTTAGAGTGGAATCTTTTTCAGGGCAATAGGCAGCCAGCACTGATGTGTAGTGTACCAGATAGAGAACTTCATCTGGGGGAGGCATTTGTCTGGTGCTCCTAGGGGAGAGAATCTAGCTTCACTTTTCCCTCTGGTCAAAATTCATAAATATGACTTGTGTTTGTATGTCTTTGGGGTCTGAAAAGGGCATGGAAATGTATTGAGTGGAAGGAAGGGTTTACTTGTAGGGATTGAGCCATTGTTCTCTTATTACCTGTCCTAGGAGAGTCCTTAGTGCGGCTAAGATCACCAAGAAGGAGTAAGGGAACTTTGAAAAATTAGGCATGGCTTTGTAGCTTAGTTAGACTTGGCTTTCCCTGAGGGTTTGAGCCACAGACTTCCTTCTGGCATTTGTCACCCACATACCTACCCCTTCCTCAGCACTGTGTATGTGGGGGAAGTGATGGTGAAAAGGTGGCCATTGGGAGGAGGCTGGTTGTGCCCAGCCAATCTTAGCCGTTTTCTGGATATGTCATGTGTCTGTAGAGGGAGTAACCTGCAGTGATCTTATTTCCTTTCCCCAAAAACTGTGGTAGAGGAAAGTTCTAACTTGGCAAGATTACAGGCGAGTAGGCTCCTTTATCACAAGATTCTCCCCTCCCCCATCTCAATTCCAACATCAGTGAGGATGGAATAAAGGGGATGATTATGTTCTCTCTTCTCTGGGTATGTGCCATGTCAGGCTGGGCTCATAGGAAACCTTGCATTATTATAGCTGATACTCATATTTCCAAAGGACTTTCTTAATTATCATCTCATTATATCTTCATGACTATAAGGTATATAGGATTAGCTATCATTTGTTATAACATGCATTGATACAGCACCTGCTGTATGCACAAGGTCTTGTGCTACAGTCTGAACTTGTAAAGAAGAATCCCTGTAACTCTTTGTGACATAGAGAAGTGACTTTCCCCAAGGTTACCAGTAAGTGTTAGAGTGGGCCCCCCACTTCCTGTTCTCTTATTCCTAATCTATGCTGTTTCTGTGACCCTGTGTGCCTTCTGACTCCTGTCTGAGAGTGTGTGTGTGTGTGTGTGTGTGTGTGTGTGTGTGTGTGCGTGTGCGTGTGCGTGTGCGTGTGTGTGTGTGTGTGTGCACGAGCATACATGCACGTGTATACACTCTATTATCTCACGTTGTGGTACCTTGTAAGAAACTAACTGTTGTAGCCATAGGCAAGTAAGTAGAAGATGATTGTCTTGTAGGAGCCTGTCTTTGCTCTAAAAACTCTTTAAAAATAAAACAACCCTAGGATAAAGCAGATAACCATATCTTACAGCTGAGACATCTCTCTCAGGCTGCTTTTTAGTCATTTATAGGTTAAAGGAAATTCAAGGCCAAGAAAAATGTTTTTCCTTCCTGGAGTTTGGATGAGCTCTGCCCAAGGAGGTGGAGTGTGGGTTGGGTCTGAGCCCCCCAGTTGCCAGCCAGTCATGTACAGTGCTTTGGGATGTAGGGATGGCCCTTTAGCCTTCAGTACACTCCAAACATTCCATGGATGTCATGCTTGTCTCTGGGCTTCCATTATAGGCCATGGCCCCTGCAGGAAATGTTGCCTCTTCCTTGTCCCTGGCATGGGGTCCTGCCCTTCTTTTCCTGACCAGGACTTAGACATTTTGGCATTGGTGGAGAAATTAAATTGGGAGGGTGGAGTGGAAAGAATAGCAGACTAAGAGTTGAGAGACCCTGTGTCTAATCTTGGTTCTGCCAGGAATTATATGCATGCTCTTAAGGGAAATGCTTCTCTTCTCTGGGCCTTCGTCTCCATCAGATGAAGAACTGGACTCTTCCTGAACAAGGGGGATGTACAAAGAGTGTGGGAGATGGCTTCTTCCCACCCCTGTTCAGAAAAGACAGCTGGAAGGGAGGGCCTGGGCTTGTGCTGGGATTTGGAATTGGGGGATATAATTTACATTTTAGACAGGTTGGAATGATTCTCTACACCCTTGGTATGTCCGGGGGCTCAGGCCACTGCTGTGCCTCTCTGCCAGTGGGGCAGTTTTTCCCTATGCCTTAAACATTCAGGTTCTGGGTTGCAGCTGCTGAGTTCTCTGTATTTCTCCCTGGCCTCCCTGGCAGTTGCTGGCAAACACCACCATCTTCCTTTGTGGGAACCTGATGGGTGCCTTTCACAAGTCCCAGATGCAAGATGCATCCAAAGATCTCTACATCTACACCCTTAAGTATATCCAGATCCGAAAGAAACTGAAGATCAAAAAGCGTCAGCAGGTAAGTGCTTCTGGAGCAGCCGGCCAACTTGAGATGCCTCCAGAGTGTGTCTGGGAGACCCCACCCCCACCTTGCTTTCTTATTTAAGACCCTCGACTTCTCTTTCTTTAACTCTTCTTCCAGCCTGTCTGGTCTCCTTCCCAGATACTTTATGGGCATTTCTGCCTTCAATTAGCCTTTCCTCCTCGCTCCAATACCCTTTCCATTCCCCAAATACTATTTTTCGAGGACCAGCCTGAACTTCTCTAGAAGCCTTCTTCAGCTGCCTCCCACTCTGTCTCTTAGTACAGGCACCACATCCACATGGGAGTACTGGTTATGCTCTGGAACGATTTATTGCATAGTGTTCCTGCTTAATGCGTGCAGGTCTCATTTTCCAAATTAGAGTGTAGTTCATTGGGCAGATCCCTGGACAAATCTCTTAACCTCTTTGGATTTTATTATGCTGTCTATGAAGTGAGGGACTTGGACTAGATGATCACTCAAAACTGGTGACTTAAAGTGAGACCCTACCTTCAGCCCTTATGCATAAGGGTGCTTTATAAACCCTGGTGGAGTTGTCTTAACAATGATGCCAACTAAGCCTTTTGTCCAAGGAACTCGGGTCATTTAATTTGGAGAAGAAAAAACTTAGGGGAGTTTGATGGTCATGTGGACCATGTAGAACAGCTAGATGTATTACTATTTTTTAAAAATTATTTTTATTTTGTTAAAAATTTTCCCAATTATGTGGAAGAAATTATAGCAATCATCTAAAATTTTTTGAGTTCCAAATTCTCTCTCCCTCCCTTCTCACCCTGCTTCTTGAGAAGGCAGGCAATTTGATGTCAGTTATACATATGAAGTCATGTAAAATGTATTTCCATGTAAGCCACATTGCTGGAGAAAACACAGACAAAATAAGACAATAAAGATAAAGTAAAAAGAAGTCTGCTCCTGTCAGTGCACAGAGTTTATCAGCGCTCACTTCAGAGGTGGATGACATTTTTCATTATGGGTCCTTTGTGATTGTCGTAGGTTTAGAGCAGAGGATGTCTGAGCTAGAACGGACCTGAAGGTTCCAGTCTTTTCATATTCTATTTGGCTCAACACTATGGCACTAGGACCAAAGGGGGGAATTTACTGGGAGGCAGATGTTCAGATCAATGTGAGGAAGAACTTCCTAGGAAGAGTTTTCCAATGATAGAATGAACAGGCTGTCTTGGGAAGTGGTGAATATCCCCATTACTGCAACTTCTTACTAGAGGCTAGATGGCTTTGTGTTAGGTAGGCTGTGGAGGCGATGCTGGTTCTGCTTCTGGGGTGTGTGTGTGTGTGTGTGTGTGTGTGTGTGTGTGTGTGTGTGTGTGAGTGAGAGAGAGAGTGTGTGTGTTTGTGAGTGTGTGTGTGAGAAAGTGTGTATGTGTGTGTGAGAGAGTGTGTGTGTGTGTGTGTGTGAGAGAGAGAAAGTGTGTGTGTGTGTGTGTGTGTGTGTGTGTGTGTGTTTATAAAACAAGATTCTCCCTGGGGTCCCTTTCCTCTTTGAAATTCTATAATTCCCTGCCCCTCAGGAGAACCTGCTGCTCTCAGTGTTACCCGCTCATATCTCCATGGGAATGAAGTTGGCCATCATTGAGCGGCTCAAGGAGAACAATGACAGACGAAGCATGCCTGACAACAACTTCCATAGTCTCTATGTCAAGCGGCACCAGAATGTAAGGTGAGATCTTTGTTGCTGCAAGGATGGAGCCACACTTGCGGTGAGAGAACCATGGGAGAGAAGGTTGGGCAGGTGGGTTAAAGTCATATTGTGGAGGTCCCTGAATGCCAGGGTCCAATTTCTATTTTATTCAGGAGGCCAGGGGTCTTTGGAATAGAGGTGTGACCTCATCAGAACAGTACCTTAGGGATGTCAGTTGGGCAATAGTGTGGACGATGGGTTGGAGTGGGCAGGAGAGAGACTTTAATCGGGAAGACCAAGTGGGGGGCTGATATAAAACAAAAAAGTTGTAGATGAAAAGAGGTGAGGGCCTGAACTGTAGTGGTCACAATGAGAACGGAAAGAAAGGAGTGGATGCTCAAGATATCACGAAGGTAGATATATACTAGGCAACTGAGTGGATATGGTGGAGAATTGAAGGAGCCCACTCCAGATTTACCATCAATAGAAACAGGAAAATTATGGGAGAATCAACTTTTTTTTTGCTTTTTTTTTGGAGGGGGGAGGGCAGGGCAGTTGGGATTAAGTGACTTGCCCAAGGTCACATGGCTAGTAAGTGTTAAATGTCTGAGGCCGGATTTGAACTCAGGTCCTCCTGACTCCAGGGCTGATGCTCTGTTCACTGTGCCACCTAGCTGTCCCAAGAATCAATTTTAGGAGAGGAGATATTGAGTTTAGTTTTGTATGTGTTGGTTCTGATAGGCAGTATGACTAAGCTTTGGGGAGAGATTGAGGGTAGAAATATAGACAGATTTTGGAGTCATCTTCATAGTGATGATTAAAGTCATATTAATGGATGAAATTGCCAAAGGGGAGAGAGGAGAGGAGAGATAAAAGGCATGATAGGGCAGTATAAGATGAAGCATGCAAGTGAGTGATACAGTCAGTTTTGTAAGAATACAGTGAAGGGATGTCACAGAGGGGCTGGAGTAGTGAGAGAGGGCTTTATGGAGGAGGTGGACCTGGCTTTGACTGTGAAACACCAGGAAGGTTTTTGTAAGTGAGGGGGGCATTTAAGAGATCAGGGTCAGGGAAAGAGTCATCGAGAGGGAAAGCAAAGGAGCAGTGGTGCACAAGCAGGAATGATATGTTCTGGGGAATAGTCAGTAGGCCAATGTGGCTGGAGCAGAAGGCCTGAGCTTTTAGAGACGTTGGATTTATTGGTGGACATTATGTAGTGGAGTGGTGACAAACTCTAATAGAAATGGATCCCTTGTAGCTGCCATTTTGACTTAGGAAACCACAAATTAACATTATTAATGTCATATTGTACTTTTATTTATTTTGTTAAATGTTTCCAAATTACATTTTAATCTGGTTGCCTTACCTTTGATCAGGAGCTTGAGACCTCACCCCCATTTTACTGAGAGGGGCTCTTTCTCTTCACTTCAGAGACACCACGGTCCTGACTTTCCCATCTTCCTAACCATTTCTTTGTGTCTTTGTCATCTTTCTGACCCATGGATGTAGGTGTTTTCCCAGGGGGCATGTCTATACTCTCTCCCTTGATCATCTCAGACCAACTTCCACAGCTTTAATTACTGCTTCTATGCAGGTGATTCCTCCATCTCTGTCTGTAGGCTTGACCTCTTTCTTGAACTTTAGGCCCCTTCAGGACATTTCTACCTCTTAGCATCTTAAACCCACTGAGTCCCAAAATGACCCTATTCTCTTGTCCCCTAAACCTGCTCCCACTTCTGACTTTACTCTTTCTGTCTATGGCACCCCTATCCATCTGTCAGTCAGCTACCATTTATTAAGTGCTGAGAATGCTGAGAAAGATAAAAAACAAAACCCTCAAAACCCTGGTCTCTTATGTCTGTCTTTGACTTTTTCCTTTCACTTCTCATACAGCAAGTTACCAAGACCCATCAAGTTCTCTTGTATTGGACACTTTTCCCTCTTCTCCCTGCCACCAGCAATGGATCCTCATTGCCAATTATTTAGACTGTTACAGTAGCCTCTTGCAGATCTTCTCCCCTCCCCCAATGCATTATTCATATTATTGTCAGACAGATCCTTTTTTATGCATAGAACTGGCCAGTCCATGCTCTGTAAACTTCACTGACTCTGCTGGCTCCTGAGTAAGTTTCAGACTCAGATCTCATGGTGATCCCTTGCCCACACGCTGGGCTCCAGCTTGTCTGGACATTGTCATATTGCCCGGCCTCAGGATGGGAGCTGAAGGCCTAGGGTGACTTCTCTGCCCATCCCTACCTGTCCTTTAAAGCTCAACTTACATGCACCCTTGACTGAGAAGCCTTCCCTCATCTCCATGGCTGGTAACAGCGCCCCCCGCCCCCTTAGAGGGAAGGAACGGGCTGAGCTTTGGCTCTTCCCCAGCCCCTGCTTAACAAACGTCTGTCACTGTCACTGCCTGAGGATTGTAGGTCTTCTGACTTAGGAATGCAGCGCTCTTACTGAGTGAGGAGACTAAGACTTACCTGACTTGGTATTTCCTAATCTCTTCAGCTACTTTTTCTCTTTCCATCCATGTGTGTTGTCCATTTTTGCACTGAAGATATTGAAATCCTAGAGCTGCCTGTCAGATGGGGGTGCCTCTTCCCCTTGGTCTTTTCCACTCTCAACCCCCAATCCTCGCAGTGCCCGGTGATGGGTCTTCATGGTTGTTTACATAAGGGGATGATTGAGTCTTGGGAGACCTTTCGAGTTCTTCCTCAAATGCTTTCTCACAGAACCTGTTCTGAGTCTCCCTACCTCCCCTGATTGAGAGGCAACCCCGGGGAGTGGGGCAGTAGGGAGGAAGGGATGGGGCAGGGCACAGTCCAACATAGATGCTTGTTATTAGGCACACTGTATCTTCATAGTGAGTGCTTTGAGCCAGGCAGACATGATCTCATTCACCCCATAACAGTCCAGGCAAAGCAGAACAGGCCACACCTCTCCGAGGTAGCCTAGCATTGTTGGCTGGGAAGGCAGAGGGTACTCATTACTGTTAAAGCTGTAGGGGAGGCCCTGCCCGCTTCTGAAGCATCTGCAGTCCAGAGGCACTCAGTTTGTCCAAACTTCTAGGCTTGTGTCCTCACTTAACATATTGGGCGGTTGAGGCCCCACAGATTCTCTACATGACTTATGGCCATTTAGGGACCTAATTGCTAATCCAGGGTACACTTTGGTTTTTGCTGCCTTTCCTTTCTGGTGATTGGCCTATGGGCCTAGAATTCAGGAACATATGGTCAGGGCACATTGCTTAGGGGTCCTCAAGGGTATTGGGGAAGTGTCTCCAATTGATCATGTTCCTAAAAACCGTCTTTCTCCTCTGACCTCCAAGCCCAGCATTTGTGGCCTTCTGTAATCTGACTGCTGTTTACCTTATCCTCACCTTCTCTCCTTCATGTACTTTCCATCATAGCTAAAGAGGATGTTTTCCAACTGCTCTTGCCCTCTCCCCTCTGTGCTCCAGAGCTGCCCCCCATCCTCCTCCTGCCCTCTCCCCTCTGTGCTCCAGAGCTGTCCCCCATCCTCCTCCTGCCTTCTTGTCTCTGTGCTCCAGAGCTGTCCCCATCCTCCTCCTGCCTTCTTGTCTCTGTGCTCCAGAGCTGTCCCCCATCCTCCTCCTGCCCTCTCCCCTCTGTGCTCCAGAGCTGCCCCCATCCTCCTCCTGCCCTCTCCCCTCTGTGGTCCAGAGCTGCCCCCCATCCTCCTCCTGCCCTCTTGTCTCTGCCCCGAAACTGCTCCCTGCTCTTCCTTTGGATGGAATCCTCTACTCATCTCTCTCAGCTGTAGTCCCTCTCTTCCTTCAGGGCCTAACTCAGATGCTGACTCCTCCATGAAGTCTTCCTTGAAGCTGAAAGTGCTTGCTCCCTTCTCAGATGTCTCATAGCACTTTGCTTCAATCTGCGTTTTGTGTTTACTGTGTTCTCCCTTGTATTGTAGTTATTTTTGTGCTTCTGCCTTTTGTTAGCTTAAAAGTTTTTTTTAAGGCAACTAGGTAGCATAGTGGAAATGGGGGAGGGGACTCAGAGTGAGGAAATCCTGGGTTCAAGTCCTTCCTCAGACACTTAATAGATGTGTAACCCTGGGCAAGTCACTTAACTTCTCTAAGAATCACTTTCCTCTCTAAAACAGGGATAATGTAAAAGTATCTACTTCCCGGGGTTGTTATAAAGATAACATATGTAAAGTGCTTTATAAACCTTAAAGTACTATATAATTGTCAGGTATTAATGATAATTACTATTATGGTTAGTTTTTTAGTATTAGAACTATTAGAGAAAAAAGGACTCTCTCTTTTCTATCATTGTATGCCAAGCACCCAGTGCCTCAAACATAATACAAAAGGTCTTCAGTAAATGTTTGTTGAATTGAATCTGTTGGGGACCCCTAAAAGATAAAGACTGTTCCTCCCAAGCTTGGAGCACTGTCATGAGAAGCGGGGGCAGCAGAACCTAGATCCAGCTTCTTATGTGCAGGGGAGGCCACTTGGGGGAGGGGGGATGGGACACAAGAGGAGTGAGGTGGTAGGACTGGGAATTAATTACAGCAAATAGAGTCACTTATTCCCTCACTGTTTGTTCTGGGCATTGTTCCATTATTCTCTCAATATTCCCGTTATGCTCGGGAGATACAAATTAATTTTAGCATTATTCTTGCCAAAACATATGAGAAGCAGTGTAGCATAGTGAATGAATGGTGCTCTTGCAGTCAGACCTGGGCACATCTCTCTGGTGGGGCCCTTCTGCATCAGTGGAGTGAGTCTCCGAGATCACGGGCTCAGACAAAAAAACCCCAAAGGCTGAAGAATGATTCTAACAGCCTCCTACACAAAATCTGCGTCTTATGTGCTCCAGAGCCACGTGGAAATGGGGCACTGTATAATGGGGTGAGTGCTGAATTTCAAGTCATTGGGCCTGAGTTAGAATCTGTGTTCTGTTACTATCTGTGTGACTTTGGACAACTCATGATTTTTCTGGAACTTTCTAGAAAATGTCCTCATCTAGAAAATGACAGGGCTGGACTTTGATGACCCCTAAGGTTCCTTTTCACTCTGGAGCTAATCATAAGATTTCTAGATGACCTGGTCCCTCCTGTCCTTTATTAATAGAGAATTCAGAGTCAAGTATATTTGACACTTGGGAACAGTCTTGGAGGTGCTAAAATTTTCTTTGGAGAAACCAAGTGTCCTTATTGGAGCCATGTTTGCTGACATTTATGTGCATACAGTATATTTGTGCCCGTCATCTGTGCGTCCATGCTTGTCAGTCCTTGGTGTGTGCATCGACTGTCATGTGAAGTCCTGACAGTGTGACTGTTGAACATTCCATGTGGAGCACGAGGCGCCGGGTTAGTGGCTGCCTGCTCATAAGCCTGCTCTGGTTGTGCAGCATCCTGTATGCAGATATCGTGGGCTTCACCCGACTGGCCAGTGACTGTTCTCCTAAGGAGCTTGTGGTGATGCTGAATGAGCTCTTTGGGAAGTTCGACCAGATAGCCAAGGTAAGTCACCCTCCTGGGTGTGCTGGGTAGGGCACGGATCAAATCTGCTTTCAGTGCCCTGTGTTGCTGTACCAGTGCTGACCTCTAAGGAGGCTATTCTGGGGTGGTGAAAAGAAGCTCTGGAGTAGGGCTCAGGAAGCCTGGGGTTCTAGTCCCGTTTGGGCTCCCTGATTAGCTACATGGCTTCAGTAAGTCACTTACTTTGCAGGAAAATGAGTGTATGAGGATCAAGATTTTGGGGGACTGCTATTATTGTGTTTCTGGCTTGCCAGTGTCCTTGCCAACTCATGCCAGGAACTGTGTGAAGATGGGACTCGATATGTGTGAAGCCATCAAGTAGGTACTTGGGGGTACACAGGGTGGAGGGAGGGTGCTGTGACAGAAAAGACATCTGTTGTCTGCGATTCTCTGGCTCCAAAGTCTCAGGCAGAGCCGATAGGCTTATGTAGAGTAGATGTGAGATTTCACATGTGATATGAGAGCAGAGGCTGAGAATAGAAATAATAACTCGAGGCCATGCATCGTTCCCTTTAAGGATGCCACTTTAGGGGCGGCTAGGTAGCACAGTGAATGGGGCACTGGCCCTAGAGTCAGGAGGACCTGAGTTCAAATTTGACCTCAGACACTTAACACTTCCTTGGGCAAGTCACTTAACCTCAATTGCCCTGCCTTCCCCTCTCCAAAAAGCAAGCAAGCAAACAAACAAACAAAAAAAGGATGCCACTTTAACTCTAGCAGAGGGGATGGAGGTCAGGAAGCAGGAAGAGTTTTGTGACTCAAGTTTGCGAGTCCGTATCAGCATAGGTACTTTTAATTGTAATAATCATAATTTCTTCCGGCACCTCAGTTTTTTATGAGCCTGCTCCAGTTCTATTTGTATTTCAAGACCTAGCCCCAATCCCACCTCTTCTGGGAAGCTTTCCTTGACTATCTCTGCTCCCAAGCATTCTTTCCTCCTATAGCACTGATTATGTGTGCCCAAACATTTAGCACTTTGTTACATTTGGTCAAGGAGAGCCAGCCCAGTGGGAGAGGCTATCTCTGTCCTATTAAGGTTTCATTGAATAGAGAGCTAGCTTTGGAGTCACAGAGACCCAAGTTCAAGTTCACATTCTTCTTTTGACACTATCTGCATGGCCATGGGTAAATTATTTCACATCTCAATGTTCTTGGCAATTTTCTAACACTCTTAAGTTGCAGAAGAAGAGTTGATCCTTAATGATGGAGGGAGTTACCACAATCACTTTGTTTCTACTGTCTTCTGTGGAAGCATTGTGTATTAATTTTGTCTAATCTACAAGTCTGTAAGCTCCCAAATGGTACAGACTGTGTCTTCTCTTTTCTCTAGAACATTGCCCATCCCTGGGTGGGCAGCACAGGAGTTTCTAAAAAAAGAAAGCTTATTCATGTAGCTGAATTCCTTAGTTGGGTACCATCTAAAATGAAAGAAGATCCTGAGTGATATGAAGCTAAAAGAGACATGAGATTGTTTGGGGTCTTGCTGTTTCCCAGGAGGTCCTGATATTTTCTTGTTGTCCACAGGCAAGTGAGAGAAGCCACAGGTGTAGACATCAACATGAGAGTTGGCATCCACTCTGGAAATGTACTCTGTGGGGTCATTGGCCTTCGAAAGTGGCAGTATGATGTATGGTCCCATGATGTCTCCTTGGCCAACCGGATGGAATCAGCTGGGGTTCCTGGGTAAGAATCATTCTTTAGGGTAAAGGGGGTGAAGAGTTTAGGCTTCACTTGTCCCTCATTCTCATAGTCTTGGTATCTGGGCCCTCACCTCAGATATTTTTCTTGGCCACCAACTCATTTGTCTTTTGCTCTGGATTTGAAGATACAGTTCAATGATGAGAACTCTGACTTATTGCTGTTGGCCAATGTCAACCTTTTTCTCTTCCCTCTTTAAAAGGGGAGACTTGGATCAAGAGATCTCAGATGTCCTTTCCAATGCTGACATGCTATGTGCCTGATTCCATGATTCTAAATCAGCACACTAAGAGGGTTCCTATTGCTAGGACTGTGGACAGTGGATTAATAATTTCCCTCTTTGGTGGCAGTGGAGATCTTTTCACAACTTGGCCTCGGTTTTCCCCATTTGTAAAATGAAAGGATTGAACTAAATTATTTCTAATGTCCTTTCCAGCTTTGGCATTCTGTGATCCTGTAGCCATCAACTTAGGATGGCACAGGGTATGGTCATTTCTAGAGGCAGGAGAATGAATGAGACCTTGTGATAGTCTCTCTTCTCTTTCCTTCTTCCTTCCTCCCTCCCTCCCTTCCTTCCTCTCTTCTTCCTTCTCTCCCTCCCTCTCTTTATCCTTCCTTTCCTCCCTCCCCCCAATTCTCACCACAATCCATCAAGGCCCACCTTTTCCTTCCAAATAAAGCATGTGTGTGGGAGGACAGGGGGCTGGGCTCATGGATCTGAACACCTGTAGCTTCCCTGGCACCAGAGAAGTGCCATATGACTAAATTAGATTGAGAGACCATCCTTGGAGGCTTCTGAGTACATGTGGTTTGAATTCCTTTTTCTCCACATTTTTCTCTGCAGCCGGGTACACATCACTGAAGCCACATTAAACCATCTGGACAGAGCATATGAAGTGGAGGAGGGGAATGGACAGCAGAGAGACCCCTACCTGAAGGAGATGAACATTCAAACCTACCTGGTCATAGACCCTCGGGTATGCTCTACCTTTTTGTGCTCTTAGAGAGTCTGTGGGAGAATGACTGGGTCCACCAGGACCATAGTGATGTGAGGGGAAGTGTCCTGCTGTTGTACAGCAGCATCTGCCTCAAAGAGCTTCTGGTCATTTCCAGAGCCTGGGGTATCTCCTATCTCACTTCCCTGCTTCTTTTACTGACTTGCCTGATCTTAGAAACTTGTGAATCACAACCAAACAGTTCAGCAGACACACCATTCATTAAACACCTGCTGTGGGCAGAGCTTGAGGCTGGTGCTGGTAGTGGTCCAGTACTCAAAAGAGAAAGACTGTAACTGGTTGGAGTTTAGGAGGAGGATAAAACCCAATCGTGGATAACTGTGAATGTACATCACGTGGAAAGTGCATTAAGAGAGATCCAGAAGGGAATGCCAATAGAAGGAAAGGGGGTGGAATGTAAGGGGGGGATGAAGTTCCTGCCTTGGGGCTCTTTGAAAAGGCCAGTGCGGGGGAAGTAATCAGAGCAGCAAAAAATGCTGGTAGGGTTGGAAGGAGCGTGTGTGTGTGTGTGTGTGTGTGTGTGTGTGTGTGTGTGTGTGTGTGTGTGTGTGAGAGAGAGAGAGAGAGAGAGAGAGAGAGAGAGAGAGAGAGAGAGAGTATGTGAAAGAGAGTGTGTGAGTATGTGAGAGAGTATGAGTAGTATGAGTTTGTGTGTGGGAGATAGAGTATGTATATGAGTGTGTGTGTGTGTGTGTGTGTGTGTGTGTGTGTGTATCAGAGAGAGAGAGAGAGAGAGAGAAGGTATAGAAGGGAGTTTGTCCATTTGTCTTGAGCTCCAGAGAGCTCCCTATTTTACTAGACTTTTTTTTTCTTTTTTCTTTTTGGAGGGGGGCAGGTAGGGCAATTGGAGTTAAGTGACTTGCCCAAGGTCACATAGCTAGTTTTGTATTACATGTCTGAGGCCCAATTTGAACTCAGGTCCTCCTGACTCCAGGGCCGGTGCTCTATTCACTGTGCTACCTAGCCACCCCATTTTATTAGACTTTTGACAACCAAGGACACACCCCTCCTAGATAGTTCTGTGTTCCAGCAATTGGTGTGCCGGCAGATCTCTTTACCACTCCTTGGCCTGTCTTAGTTTTTCTTTCTGGTTTTCCTTTTCACTTGTGTAGTCAGATGAACCTCAGACTCCTCAGTGGAGTCTTTTCTTTTAAGCAAGTCTCTGCCAGACTTATAAATGAGCAGGAAATTAAGTTTCCAGCCTAACTCCTATTTCATCTGTTGTTTTCCAGTTATGTTTTTTCATGCAACTTATAGGAGTCACAGATCTGGCACTGGGTGGGGCTCCAGCAGTTAATGAGTCTAACACCCTCATTTTACTCATTGACTGAGCTTAGATTAGAGAAAGGACTTCAATTAAGATCACGTAAGCAGGGAAGATCTTTAAATCTGCATTTCCATTACAGTAGTAGGAATCAGAGTTGGGATTTGAGCCCAGGTTCTCTGAATTGGACCCCAGCACTTCTTTGTGAGAAGAATAGATTTGTCTCAGCACAATTAAGATTTTTTTTCAGCAGTTTACCCTCTCCAATCCATTGTCTATCTGTGAAATATTTTCCTTTTTTAACCAGTAAAACCATTTATGAATGCTTACTCAAGGGTCTGTTATGTTTTCAGTTGAACAAGACCCACAAGACCAAGATGAAATCCACTCCATTTTACAAATGGGAAACCAGAGGTCTTAGGAAACTGACTTGTCACAGAGTCCCATAAGGTAGCAAGTCAGGATTTGAATCCAGCTCTCTTGACTCCAAACTCAGTGGTCTTTCCATTATGGCATCCAATAGCTACTATATTATCTACCATGTTTGGTATTGTGGGGGAGACAGTGCTGTGTAAGGCACAGACCCTGCCCAAAGTGTGGCTAAGGAGATAAAGTGGGCACACATGGAAGAGCAGCTTGAAATATAAGATAGGTAATTCAGGGTTGATTTACATAGTGTGGGTTCTATAGGAGTGATACAGGGATTGAGTATATGAAGCTGGAGTAAATGAGACTTAAGCTGAGCATGTAGGAGATTGTCAATTTCTGGGCTTTGTCTATATCTCAATATGCTTCCACATTATCTCAGGTTATTCTCCCCAGCCCCCTAATTCCCTATACAAAATAATTTAAATTAAATATGTAGGGACTTTTGATATAGTGGAAAGATCACTGAATTTGAAATTAGAGGAACTGAGTTCAAATCCCTTTGCTACTTTATTGCTTGTGTGACCTCAGACAAGTCACTTAAATTCTCTGGGCCTCAGTTTCTCACCAGTGTAATAGGGGGTTGAACTCTGAGGGTCCCTTCCAGTTCTAAATACATGATCCTATTCTGCCTATGTGTGATGGATTCTCTTCAGTGCCAGAAATGCTGACTGGGTAGAGTATTCCCTGAGAGACACAGAGCTGTCCCAAGGGTGAGGTTCTGAAGATGATTGACTGACCTGGCTCATTGGTGTTGGCTTCCTTCATGACCAGAGTTCTGCCTTTGTTCTGGGGAATCATGGGGCTGGCTGTGGTTTCGATTCTGAGCCATATTTTTCGGCTGTTGCTCTTAAGTTTCCATTTGAAACAGTTCTTCCTTCAAATTATCTGTTCCCATGTCCCCACACCAGTGTCATTTGTCCCAAGGACTCTGCTCTTGCAAAGGGCTGGGGTCAGCATGTCACATTTTTACTAGTGAGTCCCCGTAGTCAGGCGAGGGAAGATTGATCATCTCCTCAGACACTGAGGTCAGGCATATGACCTGATATCATGATGTGGAGGACAGAGTTTGGGAAAGAACATAGATTTTTCTGCTTTCAAGCCCTATCCTTATCTTTCTTCTTGCAACAGCCCTGCTCTGAGTCCTTCTCACATGGTTTGGGGTTGAGGGCTTTTCCCCTACCCCACCACACGCCTGGACAAACAGAATTATTTTCCACACAGGAGGCCAGCAAGTCTGTATGTGGCTTTGGTGAATCATTCTTGGGGCTCTGACAAGAATGTCGTCAATCTGTTTTCAAGCTTTCTCTCTCTCCCTCTCTGCCCCAGCGGCACATCAAGGTCTACTTTAAAGACCCAGCCGTTAAGTGTTTAGATGAATTGGGTGCATCAAAACAAGACAGTCCAGTTTCTCATTTCTAGATGCCTGGGACTGTAGCCAAAGATCTGTGGGTTCAGCTGGTCTTAGTTACTGCTACTGAGAAATAGGGATGCAGACCTCTGCGTCTTATCCTAAAGGCACTGTCTGCTTCCTTCTCCCCCAACTAGTGATAGAAATCTCTGAATGTCAGAGCTGGAAGGACCCTTAGAGATTGTTTAAACTAATCCTCTTATTTTTAATAAGAGGAGGAAACTGAGGCCTGGAGAGAGGAAATTATTTGCCTAAGGTCATAGTGAATAGAAGAACAAAGACTAGAACCCAGGTGTTCTGACTCCCAAGCCATTGTTCTTTCCATCATCAGGCTATTACCCTGAGCAGTTACTATCTTGAGCTTTATTTGATCATATTTTAAAGGTTTTATTGATGTAGTAACTTTTGGATATACCTCTCCTTTGCTACAAAGCAAATGGAGTTGAGCCACAGGGACTGACAAAACGATGTTGTTGGATAGTGTATTCATTACTTTACACCTTTATTCTCCCACATCTCTACTGAGGAGGGAAATATGTTTCCTTGTCTTTTTCCAGTGCCAAGATTGTCTATTACAATCAATCAACTTGGTTGACTTTCCATATTGTGTGTGTGTGTGTGTGTGTGTGTGTATATATATATGTGTGTGTGTACACACACACATATATATATACACACACACACACACACACACACACAAATTATGTAACATATGTATAATATATATAATTGTGTTGTTGTTTAGTTATTTTTTCATTCATATCCAACTCTTTGTGACCCCATTTGGTGTTTTCTTAGCAAAGATACTAGAATGGTTTGTTATTTCCTTCTCCAGCTCCTTTATAGATGAGGAAACTGAGGCAAACAGGGTTAAGTGACTTCTGCAGGGTCACATAGCTAGTAAGTATCTGAAGGTAGATTAGAATTCAGGGAGATGAGTCTTCCTGATCCCAGGTCTGGTACTCTATCCACCAGGCAACCTATTTGCCCCTCTGTAATTGTATAATATATGTTAAATGTACATATAATTCCACATATGAAAATAACATGAAATTTATTATATGTATGTGTATATTTGTGCGTACGCACACACACACACACACACACACACACACTCACACTCACACTGTTCTCCAGGTTCTCATTACTACCCCATGTCAGTTTATACAGATCTTCCAAATTTATGTGAATTTCTTATATTTATTTCTTATGGAACACTAATATTGTGTTATGTTCTTGTGCCACAATTTGTTAAACCATTCTTCAGCCAGTAAACAATTACATTGTTTCTAAGTTTTTGCTACCGCAAAGGTTAGGGCTTGATTTGATACAGTAATACCCAACTAGTTAAGGCTGACTTGATCTATTGTGTTATAATAAGAGTATTGTAGAATCAGGAAGTGTGGGGTTGAGTCACTTCTCTGTATGAACATCAGCTTCCTTATCTGTAAAATGGAACCAAAAACCCCATTCCAATCTCTCCTCCACTCAGTTGCCAAGTGCCTTACCTAAAACACAGGTCTGACCCTGTCACTCCCTACTCAGTAAATGCCAATGGCTCCCTGTTACCTTCAGTATCAAGTATAAAATGCTCTCATCATTTAAAGCCTTTCCAGTTTTCTTTTTTGCATTACTTCCTTCTATGTACTATATGATTCAGCCTCTGGTCTACTTGCTGTCCCTCAAACAGGATATGCCATCTTCTGCTTCCCTACCTTTTTACAGCCATCCCCCAGAACTAGAACACTTTTCCTTCTCACCTCTCCCTCATGGCTCCTCTGGCTTCCTTCTCAAATTCTACCTTCTGAAGGAAGAAGCTCTTCCAGGACCTCCCTACAGGTACTCCTCTCTGAGATTACCTTTCCATTTCCATTGTATATAACTTGTATGTTGTAAAAATCAATCATGAGTTGGGGCGGCTAGGTGGCGCAGTGAATAGAGCACTGGCCCTGGAGTCACGAGGACCTGAGTTCAAATCCGGCCTCAGACACTTGACACAATTACTAGCTGTGTGACTGGGCAAGTCACTTAACCCCAGTTGCCTTCCAAAAAAAAAAAAAAAAGCAAAAAAAAAAAAAACCCAATCATGAGCAACTCTCCTGAGGACTGCTTCTGTGAATAGCTTTAAGGATCTAATTGCATAGTATAGTGAACTCTCTATTCAGTAACAAACTAAAGCAAAGCATTCAAGAAACTAAAGCACAAAATTTACAACAATATAACATAACAACTTATTACTAAGGTGGCCACATATCATTCAGTAAGTCATAATCTCCTCAATCAATATAGAGTACCCAAGTCAAGTCTTCTTTCATCTTGACTCCAGGCTGACTTCCAATCATCCTTAAGGAGTAATCATCCTTAAACCAATCATCTGTAAGGGGTGGCAGAAAGAACAAACACCATCCACCCCAGGTCACAATAAGTCACAGTCTCATCAGTCAGTGCAGAGTGCTCAAGTAAAGTCCTCTTTCATCTTAACTTGAGGCTGACTTCCAAACCCCACAGCTCCTCTTCCATGGGCTAGCTGCTCCCACCTCTTGTCTGGATTGACCCAGCTCTTGTCTGGATTCACTGAACTCTTCTCAGCTCTTGCCTGGATTCATACATAGGCGGCTCTCTGCTCCAGTTCTGTATCTCAGCCCACAGGGACTGTTCCACTCCAAGCCCTTTGCAGTTTCTATTTCTAGGAAGACAAAGCTTAGCAGAGCTACAATAATATTTACACACATTAAGCTTAACAGAGCTACAGCAATATTTATGAACATTGCCAGCACTATCATCCCAATTCACTTTCTATCTGACAAAGTAACACAAACCAATAGACAAAACTTCTGTCTGAGAAATCAAACACAAATCAACTATTGGAACAGTTCACTACTCAACCAGCAGTTTATTAGCATACCTGTTTCTTGTCATCCCCTCCAGCATTATCATTTCAGATAGGTGTGAGGTGGCACCTCAGAGTTGTTTTAATTTGAATATCTCTAATCAATAGTGATTCAGAACATTTTTTATCTGACTATAAATAGACTTGTTTTCTTCTTCTGAAAACTACCTGTTTATATCCCTTGACAATTTATCTTTTGGGGAATGGCTCTCATTTTTATAAGTTTGACTCAGCTCCTATGTATTTGAGAAAAGAGGCCTTATCAGAGAAATGTCCCGTAAAATTTTTTTTTATGTTACTTCATTGTCTATTATACCTTTTAGTAAGTTGCAATTTCCCTGATTATCTCTTTAAATTAGGTCTGTTTTTGCTTTGTCTGAAATCATGATTTTTATACCTGCCTTTTTTTGTACTCTACTGAAGCAGAATAGATTCTGCTTAACTCCTTGTTTTAACTCTTTGTGTTTGTGTCTTTTTGTTTCAAGTGTGACTTTTGTAAATAGTATATTGTTGGATTCTGGTTTCTAATACATTTTGCTGTGTATTTTCATTTTATGGGTGAGCTCATCCCATTCATTTTCTCATTTATAATTACTGTATTTTTCTCCATCCTGTTTTCTTTTGTTAATCCTTCTCTCTCTTTTTATTCTTTCCCTCCTCAAAAGTCTGTTTTTGTAACTCTGAGGTACTACCTCACACCTGTCAGATTGGCTAATATGACAGAAAAGGAAAATGATAAATGTTAGAGGGGATGCAGGAAAGTTGGTATGCTAATGTGTTGTTAATGGAGTTGTGAACTGATTCAACTGTTCTGGAGGGCAATTTGGAACTAGGCCCAAAGAGTAATCAAACTGTACATATCCTTTGATCCAGCAACACCACTACTAGGTCTGTATCCCAGAAAGATAAAAAAAGTGGGACTAGGGGAGAGACCTACTTGTACGAAAATATTTACACCAGCTTTTTTGTGGTGCCAAAGAATTGGAATTTGAGGAGATGTTCATCATTTGGGGATTGTCTGAGTAAATTGTGGTATATAATTGTAATGGAATATTATTGTGCTATAAGAAATGACTAGTAGTATGATTACAGAAAAATCTGGAAAGACTTACATAATGTGAGTAGAACCAGGAGAACATTGTACACAGTAACAGGTAACATTGTATGACAATCAATTAGGATGAATGAATTAACTGTTCCCAGAAATACAGTGATCCAAGACAATTCTAAAGGTCTCAAGGAAAATTGCTATTTACATTGAGAGAAAGAATTGAAGGAGACTAAATGCAGATCAAAACATACTATTTTCACTTCATTTTTTCATGTTTTTTTTCTTTTGTTATGTTTCTTCATTTACAACATAACTAATATGGAAATATGTTTTACATGATTGCACATACAAAACCTATATTAAATTGCTTACTGTTTTAGTGAGGGGTGAAGGGAGGAAGGGAGAAAATTTGGAACTCAAAATTTTCAAATGAATGTTAAAATTTGTCTTTATATGTAATTAGAAAAAATAAAATATCAATTTAAAAAGTCTTTTTTGTGTCTGACCACTGTCCCCTTTTATCTGTACTCCCTTATATAATTTTTATATATGTATCTCTTCATATATGCACCTCACTCTGCATCTCATCCTCTTCTCTTCCTATTTTTTTTTTCTTTTTGAAGGGGGGAAAGCAAGGCAATTGGGGTAAGTGTTAAGTGTCTGAGGCCGGATTTGAACTCAGGTCCTCCTGACTACAGGGCTGGTGCTCTATTCACTGAGCCACCTAGCCACCCCTTCTCTTCCTATTTCACTATTGGTCAAGTTTCTATACCCAAGTGAGTGTGTGTATATGTATATGTGTAAGTGTGTGTATGTGTATTCTTCCCTCTTTGAACCAGTTCCAGTGAGAGTGAAGTTCAAGCATTGCCCATTAACCACTCTCCTCCACTATAAAAGCTCTCCCTTACATGCCTATTTTATGTAAAAATAAAAAAATTGCCATTCTTTTCCCTTCTCTTTTTTCTCACTCCTTCATTTATTTATTTATTTTTGGAAATGGTCCCAGCATAATCAGTTTATACTCATGCCCTCTCTCTGCATACTAAGCTCCTTCTAACTGTCCTAATAATGATAAAATTCTTTCCCCTTCTCCTTTTACCCACTTAAAAGTGTTTTTTTCCAATTACATGTAAATATAGTTTTCAACTTTTGCTCTTTAAGATATTGAGTTCCAAATTTTTTTCTCTCTTTCCCTTCCCTCTCCCCTCCCCAAGACAGTAAGCAGTCTGATATAGGCTAAACATGCACAATCATTTTAAACTTATTTCTGTATTGGTCATATTATAAAAGAAGAATCAGAACAAAAGGGGAAAACCATGAGAAATTAAAAACAACCAAAAAAGAGAAGATAGCATGCTTCAATCTACATTCAGACTCCGTAATTCTCTCTCTGGATATGGATAAAATTTTCCATCAGAAGTCTTTTGGAATTGTGTTAGATCATTGTATTGCTGAGAAGAGCTAAGTGAGTTATAATTGGTCATCCCAGAACATTTCTGTTACTGTGTACATTGTTTTCCTGGTTCTGTTTACTTTACTCAGCATCAGTTCATGTAAGTCTTTCCAAGTTTTTCTGAAATCTACCTGCTCATCATTAATTATAATGATAAGATTCTTAAGCATTACATGTGTTATCCTCTCATATAGAAATGCAAACCGTTTTACTTTATTGAGTCCCTCTTTAATGTTTACCTTATTATATGTCTCTTGAGTCTTGTGTTTGAATGTCAGATTTTCTGTCCGACTTTGGTTTTCTCATCAGGAATGCTTGAAAATCCTCTTTTTCATTAAGTGTCAATTTTCCCTCTGAAGGATTATACTCAGTTTTGCTTGGGTAGAGGTGATTCTTGGTTGTAATTTGCCTTCCTTTAATGTGGAAACCACTAAATCTTGTGTGATCCTCACTGTAGTTCTACGATATTTAAATTATTTCTTTCTGGCTGCTTGCATTATTTTCTCCTTGACTTAGGAGTTCTGGAATTTGGCTATAATAATCCTGAGAGCTTTCATTTTGGATCTCTTTCAGGAGATGATTGGTGCATTCTTTCAATTTCTATTTTGCCCTTTGGATTGAAGATATTAGGACATTTTCCTTTATAATTTCTTGGAATATCAGGGTTAGGCCTTTTTTTAAAATCATGGCTTTCAGATAGTCCAGTAATTTATAAATTGTCTCTCCTTGATCTATTTTCCAGGTCAGTTTTTTTTTTTTTCTGATAAGATATTTCACATTTTCTCCTATTTTTCATTCTTTTGACTTTGTCTTACTTTTTCTTGATATTTCATGGAGTTATTAGCTTCCGCTTGTCTACTTGTAATGAGATTTTGGACCTTTTTTTTCTATTTGACCAGTTCTACTTTTAAGGAGTTCTTTTCTTTAGTAAAATTTTGTGCCTCTTTTTACTATTAGACCAATTCATTCTTTCTTTCTTTCTTTCTTTCTTTCTTTCTTTCTTTCTTTCTTTCTTTCTTTCTTTCTTTCTTTCTTTCTTTCTTTCTTTCTTTCTTTCTTTCTTTCTTTCTTTCTTTCTTTCTTTCTTTCTTTCTTCTTTTTGGAGGGGGAAAAGCAGGGCAATTTGGGTTAAGTGACTTACCCAAGGTCACAGCTAGTAAGTGTTAAGTGTCTGAAGCTGGATTTGAACTCAGATCCTCCTGATTCCAGGGCCAGTGATCTATTCCCTGTATCACCTAGCCACCCCCAATTCATTATTTTTTGTTTTGTTTTGCTTTTTAGAGGGCAATTAGGGTTAAGTGACTTGCCCAAAGTCACACAGCTAGTAATTGTGTCAAGTGTCTGAGGCTGGATTTGAACTCAGATCCTCCTGATTCCAGGGCCGGTGCTTTATTCACTGTGCCACCTAGCCTCCCCCAATTCATTTTTCAAGGTATTATTTTATTCAGTATATTTTTGTGCCTTTTACCAAGATATTAATTCTGTTTTCATAATTTTCTTGCATCACTCTCATTTGTTTTTCCAATTTCCCCCTTACCTCTCTTATCTTTTTCCTTAACTTTTCCAGGAATTCTTGTTGGGTTTGGTTACAATTAGAATTTTTCTTTGAGGCTTTGCTTGTAGGTCTTTTTACAGTGTTGTCTTCTGAGTTTGTATTGGTCTTCTTGCCACCATAGTAGCTTTTTATGACCAAGTTCTTTTGTTGTTGCTTGCTCATTTTCCAGCCTATTTCTTGACTTTGAACATTATGTGAAAGCTGGACTTCACTCACCTTGGGGTGGAGAGACCCTGTGCCAAACTTTAGGCTCTTTTGTGTTGCTGTTTCAGAGCTAGTTTTTTGGGTCTAGAAGTTTTTGATACTTCCAAGGTGGTGTGGTCCTTGGAGAGGTATGATCACTGTTTTCCTGGTCTGTGCTATGGCCTTTGTCCAGGAAGGGCCTCTGCTTCTCTGTAGCCATGAGTGCTAATGCTCTTGTCTACCTTGTAATTTTGACCAGGTTTCTTGTTTCCTTGTGATTGAACACAAATACTCCTCTCCACCCTGGAACCATGACCTAGAGCTTTGTATGGGCAGTATGGTTGCCAATTAGTGCCAGCAAATGGTCCTCTGTAATCTCTTTCTGACAGTTGTCTGATCCCTTTACCATCTTTGGCCTGAGGGCTCCTGCTGCTGCTGTTGTTACAGCTGCCTCCAATGTCTGTCCTGGTGCTGCCGCTGCATGCACTTTGGGCCAGCTCCCACCTGTGTCACAGACCTCTCCTATTGACCTCCTAAGTTGTCTTAGTCTAGAAAAATGTCTCAATCTGACCTTTTGTTGGCTCTTTTACTCCCAAATTTGATTTGAAAAGTAATTTTAACATTGTTTGAAGGGGAATGTTAGGGAATCCAGCTGGGTGACTGCCTATACTCTGCCATCTCTCCAGAATCTTTTAAAGATCAATAACTGAACCATCAGTCTGCCAGTTGTTTCTTGACTGTAACGAGAGAGCGAGCTTTGTATAATCCTCTGTTTTAATATAAAATGAGTTATGGAGGGAGATATGTTCGTCAGCGGTATTTGCCACCAAAATAGAGCTAAAAATCTAAATGGAAAAAGAATTCATTATAAATGGTGTGGTCATTCAAGGCATCATGCAGTGTCTGTAGATGACATTGTGCTAAATTGCATCAAGCCAGCTCACCTCAGACATTCTAGAGCCTCCTGGTCTACTCAAGACTACTGCCTCACTATCAACATGGGGAAAAAACAAGTGTATGGAGAATACCTCTTGTTGAGCTATGATAGTTGTGTAGGCTAGACTCCTAGAGGTGGTCCATCATGGCATCCTACCCTGTATGTTCTATTGGTACCTGCCTGGTGTTAGGGGATCTTGAGGTGGATAGAACTCCCTATCCCCCAAGACAGGATTTATAGGAGGAACTGAACAATAATCATTAAGGTTGAGAAGGGTTGAGACCCATACTGAAGAAATCATAGATACCTTAAAGTATATAGAAGTGCTAACTTCCTGCTTGGTTTGTTCTGGGAAAAGCATTTTGTAAACAGTTCAATTACCTAGAAATGTGAGCTTTGATTGACTGCTACTAACTAGTCTGCCTTTAGTAGAGTTAGATAACCCAGTAAATAGGTTTCTATATCAGTAAAATAAAGGGTTTATACCAAAGGATTTTTTAGGTTCCTTTCTGTTCCCTCCGTGCTGCTCCTATGTGTGAAATATAGATCCATGATTAAAAACTTCAACCCTCCATAATTCAACAGTGAACATAGACTTCTGAATGGGGTGGAGTAGCCTGTCTAGGGGCCTTGTTACCTTCTCTATCCATAAGTAAGGCCTTCTGTCCAAAGTAACTTTCTTTATCTTCTGAAAGGAAGTGGCATTGTTAGATATGTCATGGAGGGTAAGGTATTACAGCAGACTTGTAGGAGACCTGGACTCCACTCCTGTCTGACACTTAGCAACTTTGTGACTGTAGGTATATCCTTTCCCCTGACTGGCCTTGTTGTTCATATCCACAAAATTGGCATGATAATCTTTTCGTTGTCTCCCTTATAGGATTGTTCTGGAGAAAGCCTTATTTTATTTTGTTCTATCCTACTCTATTTTATTTTATGGAGAAAGCCCTTTGTAAAACTTAAAGTGCTAAGGGAATGTGAATGATGGCTTGTGTTATTATTATCTCTGTGACCTTGGCCAAGTCACTTCATCTTTCTGGGTCTCAATTTTCTCATCTGTAAAAATGACAGCTAAGGGGCTTTTCATTTCCAAATTCCCTGACTTGGATTTTGAGTTTATCTCTGCCATTTATTAGTAATGTGACATTAGGTAAATTGTAGGATCATAAATTTAGATCTGGGAGGGACCTTGGAGGCCATCTAAAGCCCTTCACAATTTTTTCATTCATATTAGAATTTATTCCCCTTCTCACGTTCTGCAGTCCTGCCAGACTGGCCTTGCTGTTCTTCACATATGCTGGTCTTTCCTTCCTCTGTAACTTTGCATAGGTTGAGGCCCCTTCCTTTCCCTCTCCCATGCCTGGAATACACTCCCTTCCCACCCCTGCTTCTTAGAACACTCAGCTTGCTTCACATTTAGCTTAAATGCCAACTATGAAGCCTTTCCTGATTCCCGTGCCCTAAAATTCCCTCATATTTATTTTTTCATATATTCATCTATATTGTTGGTTCTGCTGGGAGAATGTAAGATTCTTGTTGTCAGGGACCATTTCATTTTTGTCTTACTATCACTATTGGTTAGTATAGTGTTTAGCAACTAGGAGGCACTTAGTTGATCTAGGGCAGTGCTTCTTAAACCTATGGGGTTGCAAGGTTAAGAAGTGCTGACTAGGCTGAGCCCCTAATTTTACAGTTAAAGAAACCAAAGCCTATACAATTAAATTATTTGCTCAGGTTTGATCCCATGGGGCTCCTTAACCCCCCTAAGCCTCAGTATCTTTATTAGTAAAATAGGGATATAATCCCTGTTTTGAAGATCAAATGTGTTATTGTATGTGAAAGTATTTTCAAAACTGGAAAGTGTTGTATAGATATAAGGGATTAATAATATTATTATTGCAGGTACTTTATAATTATCCAGTGTCGTCATCTCTTCACTCACACAGCCACCACCCTTGAGTAGGTTCTTGTCACCTCATGCCTGGGCTATTGGTTGATATAGTATTCTAATAGCCTCTTGGTTTCAAGTCCCTCCTCACTCTAATCCATCCTCCACTCTGCTGCCAAATGGATTTTCCTAAAGTACAAGGCTGTCCATGTCACTTTCTTGCTTCAGTAAACTCCAGTGGTTTTCTGTCCAGGATCTAGTTTAAAGTCCTCTGCTTGGCCTTTTTGACTGAGCTCTGTAATGTTAATGGGAGTTGAAGATCTTCTCTGCCCCTTAATGGGCCTCACCTGGAGCCCAACAAGAGAAGCTTGATGCGGGAGGCTTGTTTTTTCAGGAAGGCCCACACCTGTTGTTACTTTGTAATTAGGTAGTGGGTCACAAGGGTTGTGATACCCTCTGACCTTGAAGAAGTGTATATATACTCTGAGGTTAGCATTTTGCTTTGGGGTTCACTCATGGGAAGAGTGTTTGAGTGATGTAGCCACATGAGACTCTGGGTAGCCATTAAGGAGCCCCATCTTTGAAAATTCAGATGTTGGTGCTTCTCTCTCTGGTAACTATGTATGTATGTGATGGTTAGACAGTTGGATCTATCTGTTGATCTGTGATGTATGTATTATTTGGTCAGACAGTTAGAAGCTCTTTTGGCTTAACTGTAAAATTAGGGACTCAGCCTCGTCAGCACTTCTTAAATTTTTGACCCCAAAAGTTTAAGAAGCACTACCCTATATCAACCAATTAACATTCATCTCACTAAGCGCTTCCTAGTGATAGGAAGACAAAAATGAAATGGTCCTTGACAATAAGAACCTTAGATTCTATCAGGGGAACTAAAATATAGGTCTTTATGCTATTATTTCTGCTTGTAATTTCTCTTTGTAATTTGTTTATATTTTCTCTGAAGTTTAGGGTGCTGACTTTTTGCCCTGAACTAAGTAAATAATATATACATTTGATTAAAGTAAGATCGTTAACCCTTTTTGAGTTGCTTTCCTTTAGAAAAGCAGATCAAAGAACCTGTGCTAGCAGCCCTCCTGTGTGCTGGTGTTATTGGTCTTACACCCCACAGCAGCTGCAGGTAGCATTGCTGTTACAGCCCCTTCCTGCCTTTCTGGCCTTGTTTCTCTTTACTTCCCTCACTCTACGACCTCATCTGATAACATTGGTCCACTTGTTCTCAGTCTCCTTGACTGTCCCCCATTCCTGGGACTCTCTCACTCCTTCTCTGCTTCATGCCTTCCTTCACTAAAGTCTCGTCTTCTAGAAGAAGCCTTCCTTAGTCTTAATGCCTTCCCCCTTACATTGTCTTCAAGCTATCCCATCCGTATCTTGCTGGTATGGTTGTTTACCTGTTGTCTCTGGTTAGACTGTGAGCTCCATGAGAGCAGGGACGTTGCATTTGCCTTTTGTACTATCTCTAGCATCTAGCATAGTGCTTTATTTGTTTATTTTTATAATCCTAGTGCTTAGCCCAGTGCCTGGCACATACTAGGTGCTTAATAGATGTTTGTTCACTTGATTCGATTTCCCTGGAATGCTCTTCTGCATTCTGGCTTCCTTGAGGACTCAAGTCTGAGCCTGACTTCTGCAGGAAGCCTTTCTTGAGTCTCTTCCCACCCATCCCCAGCAGGTGCCTCCCCTCAGAGATTATTTTTATTTGTGTATTTTCATTTACATACATCCATATGTATGCACAAAAAATATATACACGCATATATTTTTATATATCTTATATGTAGCTATTTGCACTCTCTTCCTATATGAGCTCCTTGAAGGCAGGGATGTTATCTCCAGCATTTGGTACCCTAGTAAGTGCTCAATAAATAAGTGTTGATTGACTGACTGCTAATGAAAGTTGTGATGAACTTTTTGCTATGATTATTGTGTACAGTGAATGGCATAAAACAAACCTTCTTAAATGTGAAACTGAAAGGGAAACCTGGTGTTTGGAGGTTATTCTGCCTGCTGGGGCCCAGCTGGTCACCCCACCCAAGACTGAAGGAAGCACAACGCAGTTGCTTGAATCTAGGTGTCTGCTTTCCTCTTTTCTGTGTTACCACCCTTCTCCCTGCTCCCTCCTAGCTCCCTCCCTATCCTCCCCCCAACTCCTTCCCGCCGCCACTTCCTGTGGAAGGGAAGAACTTTATGGAATCTGGGTCCTGAGATGCCTCATTCCAGTATCTATGCAGGGAAAATGTTGGAAGGATGCGGTGAATCTTGGCCTCTTTGAGCACCATGCCTTCTTCTGCATTCACCTTCTTCTACATGTGGTTTTGAGTATCTGGGGTTGGGGGAGGGGGGAGGAGGCAGTTATTTATTCACAGGCTCCAGAGGTCATTGCCCAGGCTCAGGGAGGATGCTGCAGGAGATTTATAGCATCTGGAAATAAATTCCTCACATCAGCCTCTGTCTCCTGGATTGGAGAGAATGTGGCTTGATGCTGGTGCTCAAAGGAGGGGCTAAACTTGGCATCCCAGACCCCCATAAGGGTCATCATTGACAGCTGTGGGAATCTTGATTAATTTTTCTTTGCCAGTGACCTTTACAGTCATGCTTCCTGAGTGGCATGGTTTTGTTCTTGCATTTGCAGTCCCGACAACAGCAACCACCCAGTCAGCACCTCTCAAAGCCAAGAGCTAATGATGCCCTGAAGATGAGAGCCTCTGTCCGAATGACCCGGTACCTGGAGTCCTGGGGAGCAGCCCGGCCCTTTGCGTCTCTCAATCACAGGGAAAGTCTAAGCACTGACATCCTCATCCCCAAAGTGAAGCGACCAAAGGTGAGACCTGTGCAGACTTTCATCTTCTCTCCTATTTTCTGACATCTGCTTTTCACCAAAACCTAAAGACTTGGCATCTGTGCAGCTAGTGGCCTGCCATATGACTTCTGGGGATATGCTGTGGTATGCTGTGCTGGGAAGAACCATGGGACAAGGAGGCAGGAGCCCTGAGTTCTAATTCTAACACTACCCAGTGATGTTACCTTGGCCAGTCTCGTCAAACATTTATTAAGTGCTAACTACGTCCTATACATTGGGGATACAAAGAAAGGCAATAAGGTCTCTACCTTCAAATGCCATGTTTTCTAATTGGAGAGACACCACATAAATACTTAGGTACATACGAGATATATACAGAGTAGAAAGACGGGAATCCAAGAGGCGAAGGCACTAATGAGGGGTGGAGAGAGCAGGGAACCCAAAAAGGTCTCCTGCAAGAAGGGGGGACTTGAGCTTTGAACTCCACCTTCCCCACCTTTAGCATGAAAAGAGTAGTTCCTATCTTCACTACTGCATGGATGTAACACGGAGGTCAAATGAAATAATTCAGTTCAAGCGTTTATTAAGCCCCTGTCAGCAAGGCACTAGGCACTGTGCTAGGTCCTGGGAATACAAAGACAAACATGAAAAACCAGTCCCTGCTGTCCCAGAGCTTACCTTCCAGTGGGCATCACATAAGGAAGTGCAAAGTTGGCAATATCGTTAATGACTTTCATTGATTTGCTTTGAAATATTTATCTGGACATTTCATTTTGCATTCTGGTACTGTTGCTAACACTGCCCTATGCTTTTTCTGGGCCCAGGGTGCAATGCTAATGCAATGTGTGGGGAATGGAGGATTTTGGGGACTGACACCTGGTCATCCTCAGAGGGTTTCCTTACTCACTTCATGTTTCTTTGGTGCCTTTCCATTTACGGTGTTATTGCATCTGAGACCTCGTTAGATCCTCACAACAGTTCTGGGATTGTGTGAGGGCAGATATATATCATCTTTTCTGAGAGATGAGTAAACTGAGGCTCAGGGAAAATAAACTTACCCAGGTAAGTCACAGAGCCCAAACTTGAACATCTGCAGACATCACAATCTAGCACTGATCATACTAGTTGGGGTAGAAGTAGGTTGGCTTATCTAGGAGGTTGAACTTAGCAGAGGCTGAGTCATCATGACATAATGCAGTCTTGTGCCCCTGTGGTTTTTGGATGGCACCCCTATTGTACTCTAGAAGGTATGGGGTCTGTTTGAAGACTTTCTTTCTCCTAGCCTACCTTGGGTGTTTTTCAGTTTACCTTGGTTCTTGGTTCATGGGAATGGGCAATGCTGTCCAGGTTTCAGTGGGCAGCCCAAATCAGGATTTGGCAGTCCAAATCATGTTATCACCATGCTGTGAAATCATCTTCAGTTTCAATTTCTTGCCTCCTTTTAGGCAATCCCCTTACGGCGTCACCGGGATGCAGACAGGTATGTTTCATTCTCACTTCTCGCCTCTCTCAAGCCCAGCTCTGTAGCAGCAAGCACCCCAGCATCCCTAGAGTGGCTGCCAACACAGGTTCTTAGATCTGCTTTTCAAAAGGAAAGCAACTCAAAATGGGTTAACAAGCTTACTTTAATCAAACAAACATATTACCTAGCTCAGGGGGAAAAGTTCAGCACCCCAAACTTCAGAGTATACAGATCAAACAGACAGGCTTCCAAACTGTCCAACCATTATCAATACCAAAATCACAGTTACCAGAGAGGGAAGCATCAACATCTGGGTTTTTAAAGCCAGGGTGGGGGGTGGGGGGAAGGGGAGGGCTCTCAACCACTGCCCAGAGTCTCATCTGGTCAAATCACACAACACTTCTCAAAGTGAGCCCCAAAGCAAAGCCTCCCATCAGGGTTTATATAGCCTTCTCCTGGCTCAGAGAATGTAACCACCCTCTTGACCCACTGCCCAATCACACAGCATCAAGGTGTGGTCATTCCTGAAAACCAAGCCTCCTACCACAGGCTCCAGGTGACCACATTCAGCCTATTAGGGGGCAGAGTATATTTTCAAATCAAGGAAGATTTTCAGAGTCTCTTAAGCCAATCAAAGTCTCTTAAGCCAATCAAAGGGCCTAGGGGCAGGGAAGATCTTTAAATCTGCATTTCCACTACAAGCTCCTCCCTTCTCTTCCAAATACTAGCTGCCATTTTTTTGTTAGCACTCTGAAGTTTCCAAAGCGCTTCCTCCCAAAGGCCTTAAGAAGGAGGCCATGCATTTTCCCAGTTTGACATCAGTGGCCCTGATTTTGTGCATGGTGATCCCTTCTTTCAGCACAGATCACACAGGATACCTACCTGTATGCCTTAGATGATATTTGTGAGGTACTCATGTCAATAAAATATCACCATGCTTATTGGCCAACTTTCTGGTCCTTGCATGCCAGACTCATAGGTTGGATCACTGGGCCTGTGCTAGAATGTTTTTCAGCTCAATAGGACTTGTCCTCATTTATGAATTGCTGGCAGAGTTTTTGAGAGGTCAGGGTTACCTCCATGCCACAGTGAGGCCCCCAAAGAGGATTTTGGTGGAGGATGCCCATTTTATAGATTGGGAAAATTAAGCCTCAGTGTCACTAGAGTATTCCTTTAAGTAGCTAGATCATAGAATCAAAGGTTTACAGCTGGGACTTCAAATGCTACATAGTCCAACCCCTCCTTTATACCAATGAGGAAACAGGCTCAGAGAACATTAAGGGACTTGCCCAAGGTTATGCAGAAAGTAAACATTAGATGCAGGATTTAAACCCAAGTCCCTTGGCTCTGGAGTCAATGTACCTGGGTTCAGATCCTGCTTAGTTAGTTATGTGGGAAATAGGGCTTAAACTTAGGGCTTTTAACTTCTGAGTCTAGTGTTCTTTTTCCTTTTCCATGTGGCTATTCAGCTCACTCCCTCTGGGAAGTTTTCTCTAATTCCCCAAAGCCCTGGCTGTTCTAGAATACTCCCAGCATCTGCCTGCATGTGTGCACGCACACAAACACACACACACACACACACACACACACACACACACACACACACACTACTCATTACTAATACAGAGCCCTCATATAATCGTCTCTTGGCAAATGTTGACCGAGTTTGTTGTTGAACATATGGCTGTAATTAACACAGTACTTTTCTGCATGTGGGGATTTTTCCACTATGTTTTCAGCCTTTCCCATTAGCTCTGAGGGCAGGGATTATATCACCCATTTCCTCTCTCCTGTTCCAGGTGTTCAGGACTGGGGCCACTCCATCCTTGGTGGTGATCCTGTGGCTGTCTAGCATTTATTCCTGGCCACCAGGCTTTGCATATCATTTAACCAATAAGTGTTTGCTTATTAAGTGCCTGCTGTATGCCAGATACTGTGCCCAAGAACTAAGGTTACAAAGATAGAAAAATGACACATTCGATGTCCTTAAATCCAGGAGAATCCTATTCCTGTGCCCCGGGGACTTGTGGCAGAGAGGAAAAGTAGGTACAATCCCCTCTTTCCAAGGAAGTCTTGGGTTGTTTCATTTTCTTCTTGCTCTTTGTTCAACCCAGGGAAGCCTTACTGACTTCAAAACAAACCCAAACCACAAGGCCAATGAGACACAGACCTGCCAGGTCATCTCATTCATCCTTCTGTGACTGGGCAAGGCTACCTGACCTGGTGGGGGGGTATGAGAGGTCCTTCTGGGCGCTCACCTGTGCCTTCAGCCAGGGGAGGACCAGGAGCAGAATGGTGGGTCTCATTTCAGAAATGCGTCTCCAAGGGGGAAGGCTGAGGAAGATGCCTATGATGAAGAACTGATGTTAGCCATTGAAGGGCTCAGCTTGGCCAGGTGAGACGATTATGGATTTTCCCCCTCCCCCAAAAGGAGCCAGTTCAATAGCTGGGCCACTAGAATAAAATCTTTTTGAACCTGAATCCCAAATTAAACACAGAAATATCATAAATGCATAGATCAAGAGCTTGAAGAGATTTTCAAGACCATCAAGTCCCCCTCCATCATTTGGCAGGTGAGGAAACTGGAGCCCAGAGTGACTTGCCCAGGGTCATACAGTTAGTAAGTGTATAAAGTGAGAATTGAATTTCAGTCTTCCTGATTCCAAATTCAGGATTGTCTCCTACACCAAACTGTCTCAATGGGCTGGAGACATTCTCCCCTTTAATTTTAGGGCTGGAACTAGTGACCTGAGCTCTTGTTTCTAGGGAAGCTAGTTCTCCCCTTTCAGTCTTGGTAGTGATTTCTCGTTATCTTTGCCTCCTTGCTGCGTCCTTTTTCCTCTTTCTTTTCTCCCTTTTCTCCGGGGCTTGTTTTATCTCTATCTTTTGGATCTAAGTATGGATTCTGGCTCATCGTGTGCCTGGTGGTTCTGTCCTAGCTAGGAGTGGATGGGCTGTGTCTGCCTCGGGGAGGAGGGAGCAGCAATGCCTTTCCTAGTACAGGAGGATTTTGACTTGCCTCCACTTTTCCCATCTCTTCTTCTAAGCTGTTTTAGGTGCTGTGGAGCTGGGCACATCGAGAGCCTGTGCTTCTGTCTCTGATACTGACTTTCTGTGGTATTTTGAGACTGATGTGGCAGAACAAGGAAGGGATGAAATTAACTTATCCTAGAGTCCTGACTCAAGCACTTGATAGAGTGCTGGGCCTGGAGTCCAGAAGACCTGAGTTCAAATTCAGCTTTATACATTTACTAAGTATGTGACCTTGAACAGATAACTTAACCTTTTTTAAGAAGCTTCAGTTTCTTCAGCTGTGAGAAAAAAAAAAAGGTAATAATAGCACCTATCTCCCAGGGCTGTTGCAAGGATCAAATGAGATAATATTTGTGAAGGTAATATTTGTAAAATGCTTGGCACTGTGAATAGTAGGCTCTATATGAATGCTGTCATCATCATCATTTATGAAAGCGTGATCCTGGCTCTTGGGAAATAGCAGATTGGTGCCTTGAGACCAGGAGAAGCCAAGCCCAGATACTTTAGAGCAGGGCTGGGGAACCTGTGGCCTTGAGGCCATCTAGGTCCTCAAGCACAGCCCTTTGACCAAATTCAATACACTTGAGGACCTAGAGGCCCCAGGGGCCTTGGGGCCTAAGGTTCCCCACTCCTGCTCTAGAGACTGTGGAGGGTAGATTTCCTAATTCTTTTTCCTTCAACCCTGTTCATTTCTGTTTCCTAGCCTCCACCCAACCCACTCTGACACATGATTCTTGAGCCTGTCGTGGGTGTGGTCTTGCAGCTTTCAGATTCATACCCACATGGACTATCAGAAACCTCTAGAGGTTATCAGGTTGAGCCCCTTATTTTCTGGGGGTAGGAAATCGAAGTAGATAGGGACATGAATTCATAGGATTATAGCTCTCAACCTGCAAGGGACCTTAGAGGCCTTGTGGTTCAACCTTCCTGTTTACATATGAGGAAACTGAGGTAGGAGTAATGAGTTGTCTGAGGTTATATATAAGGGCAGCAAGGTGGGCCAGTGCATAGAGAGCCACATCTGGAGTCAGGAAGACTTGAGTTCAAATCTGGCCTCAGAACTAGTTATGGTGAACCTGGGTAAGTCATTTAACCCTGTTTGTCTCAGTTTCCTCATCTATAAAACAAGATGGAGAAGATCATGGCAAACCACTCCAGTATCTCCACCAAGAAAACCCTAAATAGGGTCACAAAGAGTCAGACACGATTGAAATGACCAAACAACACAACGCAGGTTATGTGAGAAGTGAACGGCAGAGCCAAAACTAAAGCTCACAGCTCTTCCTGACCCCCTTCCAGTGCCTCCCCCAGAGCCCAGCCTCTAGACAAGTCCCCATCGCCCCACCCCAACCAGAGCGCCCTGAGTCTTTTGTGTACCATCCTGTTTGTGCCTACACTTGTGCTCACACAGACCTTGCTGCTGCGGTAACTCCGAGGACTTCTATACCATTGGGACCTTCTTTGTGGAGAAGAACTTTGAGAAGGAGGTGAGTGGGGGTGGTGTAGCCTAGGAGGCCTGCTGCAGTCACATTGTGTTGTGTGGCCAGTGTCTAAACTTCCATCATTGCAGAACTTTCTTTAGTTTTTACAGGCTCCTTCCCTTTTTTCTCCCACCTAAACTTCTACCATTGGGAAATTTTCTTTAGTTTTTATGGGTTCCTTCCCTTCTTCTCCCACTTAAACTTCCACCATTAGGGCACTTTCTTTAGTTTTTACAGGCTCCTTCCCTTTTTCTCCCACCTAAACTTCTACCATTGGGAAATTTTCTTTAGTTTTTACAGGTTCCTTCCCTTCTTCTCCCACTTAAACTTCCAACATTAGGGCACTTTCTTTAGTTTCTACAGGTTCCTTCCCTTCCTCTCCCACCCCATTCTTCTTCCTCCAGCCTCAATGAATTCTGTTATTGAGATGATAGCACCACACCTGATAAATATTCACACCTTAAGCAATGGAAATAGAGCACAGGACAAGTGTGGGGAGGTGGAATAGAGGAAATAGAAAGACTGCAGAAACTGGCCACATTTCAAGGTTCTCTACTGCCAGTGGCCATAGCCTGCATCTGGCCTTCCTTGGGATCCACCAGAAGAAACCTCAGAGATCATCCCTTATTTTACTGATGGAGAAACTAAAAAAGCAAAGAAAGCGTAAGTGGCTTGTGTTAGGTCACAGACATAGTACGTGATGGAATCTAGATCTGCAGATTGCATACCTTTTCTCTAATGGTATACTGTGTCTAAAGAAGTTAAGCCTACTTGCACAAAATGCACGAAATGCAGAGTCTTGCAGAGGTGGCTTGTGGATTATGTCTGCTCCTGTTTCAGCCGTGCCCTCTTCGGTCTTATCAGAGTTTTGAATCCTTTACTGTTTGGCTGGGATGGTCTTCCCTGGCTTCTCTCCCTAGGAGTTGCTAGGGTGACTAGATGGGTTGCTTCATACAGAGGGACCCCAGCAGGCACCCTTATTTGTTTGCTAGTCAGTGTTTATTGACTGACTGACCACTCTGCGGGGTGGCCTGCTGTTCTCCGTCTCCTTAACCTTGCCCTTCTCTTTCAGTACCGAACCATGCCCGTCCCCAGGGTTCGTAATTACTTTGCCTGTGCTGGCCTTGTCTTCTTTTGTCTCTTGCTCATCCACACCTTAGTGATACCCATGTAAGTTCGGGTGATTTGAGGGTCCTGGGCCCCTGTCAGAATGGGCAGAGCTGAAGGGGGTCTCCTAATTTAATAGAGGAAAAAACTGAAGCCCTGAAAGAAAGAGGAAAGGTCTTGGCCAGAGTCTCAGTGGGTGATGGGGCTTGGGTTAGAACGTGCATCTCCTGACTTGCAGGCCAACATTCTAAGCTCATCTCTGGCTGTGCCTGTCTTACACTCCCAGGGGAGCATGGGACATACTCATAGGGCCTGGGATTAGGTGCAAAAGCCCATGGGGCCCTCCAAAAATAAAAGCTAAAGCCAAGTTATTGGGGCCCAGTGCTGACTTTTGAGTAGGGTGACAGTGCCTCTAAGGGCCAGCACTCTCTGGCCATGCCCTAGGAGAGGGCTGTAGGGTGCAGTGGGTAGGTTGGGAAGTTTTGTGGACTTGGCCAGAAGGAAAAGTATGATGGACATAGTTACCTATATATCTTGGAGGAATAATATGTGTTATTTGCATGTCTCATATCTGAGTTGCAAACAGTTTTTGTTGCTTGGACTTGGAGAGGGGGAGAGACCAGACTGAGAGCAGATGGAAATGGCCTTCTCTCTCTCTCTCAATATCAGTCTCAATATCCAGACTGTCTCAGGTCACCGAGGGATAGCCTAGTGACTAGGCCCTAGTCAGTTGCTCTCTGACCCAACAGCACGTTTGTGTCTTTGGCTTTAGGACTGCAAAAATGGGGATCTCCTTTGGCATTGTGGCCTGTTTAATACTGCTGGCCTTGGGGGCATGTTTTGCAGATGATTTCCTGGTGAGTGTCTGAACCCTTCCAGCTAAATTCTTCCTATGTGGCTCCTCCCTCTGGGTGCTGACAGACTGGCTCTGGGTGACACAGTCCAGCACTGGCACTGTGGTTGTCCACATGTTGAGGGCTTGTGCTGATGTGTTTTGGGGTGCCATTCAGTGCCCCTTCCTGTAGACTGGCACTGTCTGTGGG
This sequence comes from Gymnobelideus leadbeateri, assembly GCA_011680675.1. Classification (NCBI taxonomy): domain Eukaryota; kingdom Metazoa; phylum Chordata; class Mammalia; order Diprotodontia; family Petauridae; genus Gymnobelideus; species Gymnobelideus leadbeateri. The sequence continues at coordinate 259,448 of WOXC01005887.1, read as the reverse complement.
CTGGACAGTCCTGCTGCTCTCTCCTCTGGCCTGGATCAGGAGGCATTCTTGTGCTGACCCTTCAGCCTGCCTTCACCAGGTAGCTCTGACCTTCCTTCCCTCTAAGAAGCTTTCTCTGCTACTCAGGTTGAATAGAGTGCTGGACTTGGAGTCAGGAAGACCTGAGTTCAAATCCTTACTTTGTCCTTAATAGCTGTGTTGATACTGGGCCCAGTCATTCAATTTCTCTGTGCCTCGGTTTCCTCCCCTGTAAAATGAAGGGGGTAGACTTGACCTCTAAGGTCCCTTCCAGCTCTGAATCTGATTCTTTACATAGTCATGTCTTTTCTGTGCATACAGCCTTTCTCTTAGCCCAGTGCCTGGCATAGAGTAAGTGCTTAATAAATGCTTGTTGAGCTGATTCTTCAAAAAGACTAAAACCAGGGTGGGAAGCTATAGATCTTCTTATCGTACCAAGGGCTCCTTGGGGGGAGGGTTTATCTCACCCTCAGCCCTGGAGGTTCCCTGAGGGCAGAAACTCCTTCCTCAGTTTCTGGCCTGATCCAGGCTTCTGTGCTAGCCTCACCTGCCTCCTCCCCCCACCCCCCAATGGGGTCTTCCCCATTTGATTGGTCTTGCCATCTCCTCCTCTGCTTGTGTCTCAGAGGTGCTGCCCAGAGCAGGCATGTCTGCGTGCCCTCAGGACCATCTCCGAGAAGGTGGAGACAGAGCCACTTCTGAGACTGTCCTTGGCTGTCCTGACCATCGGTGGCCTGCTGACTTTGGCCATCGTGAATCTGGTAGGTCTTGTCAGCTCTGTCTAGTCTGTCCAGCGCCCCGCTCCAGTGCCTGGTGCCCAGAGCTTCCCCTCTCAGTGACAGCATTGTCTCCATGTCTGCTTCCCAGGAATGTCACATTCTGGGGACTTGCTTATGGCCTGATGAGCCTAAGTCCAGCAGCCAGAGCCTGCTTCTCTAGAGGACATACTACCTTGCTGGGGCTGTGGGCTGAGGTTTCCAGAGGCCCGACTGCTTCTGTTCCTCAGGGAAGGGTCAGCGAGGGACAAGGGCAGGTTCCCTGCCTTCTGTGCTGCCACCTGACAGGCTCTTGGCAGGGGTATGCCAGAGTCAGCTCAGACTGGCTTCTGAGAACTCCATGTTAGGTCTGCCATTTACACCTGCAAGTCAGGGCTTTATTTATTTATTTATCTATTGTTTTTTGATTTTCTAGACTGAAAGTGATGGGGAAGATGATGCACATTAAATGATGCACATTAAACTTAAAAGTGTGTCCTGTGTACATTTTCTCTCCCTCCCATCCCATCAGTTGTTAAACATCCCCCAAGACACCCCTGCTATCATAGTTTAGAATGTAAAAATAGACAGCAGAATGTCAGAGCTTCAGGGGACCTCAGAATATGGGATGATGCCATCTTGTCCAACCTCGTGACTGTAAAAAGGGAAACTGAAACCCAGAAAGAGGGAGCGAGTTGTTCTAGGTGATATTGTGGGAAAATGGAAAACCCTGGGCTAGAATTTAGGTGCCTTGAGTCCCCGGTCCAGAAAGGCGGCACTGTGCCAGTCTGATTGTAAGTTCACAGTGAGAGTTGGGGAAAGAACCTTAATGGGTTAGGATCTTCATAGTCCTGGCCTTCATGTATGAGCAGGAACCACAAGTTGGTACTAGCCTAAGGCCCCTCAAGGGATTCCATCCTAAAGCACAGCTGTCTTCCACAGTTACTGACACCCCCCGGGGAACTTTGTGGGAACTCTACTGAGCTGAGCCTGGGGAACAGTGTTGGTGGCCAGTGTCCCGTCCTTCCGGTGAGTAGGATTGGGCAGTGCACCCCATTGGGGTTCTGGATCCCATACCCTCCAACTGAAGACTCCCTGGCTCAGTCTTCCAGCTCCTCTCCCGGCCAGTCACTACTTTTGGCAAAGTACAGTCAGGTCTCACTGATAGGACAGCAGCAGAACCTACAGACACCCATAGTTAAAGACAGTATTGATAATACCAGAATTGATAGACAGTTTCTCGAACATGAAACGTCAAAGCCATAAGGGACCCTTGAGACCAAGTAGGTCAGCTTCCTCATTTTACAAAGGAGGAAACTGAGGCCTGGGGGGAGGAATCATTCTGCCTGTGGTCACACAGCTACTTGCAGACAAAACTGGGATTAGTCACATAGAATACTTTGCTTCCCTTTCACACCCAGACCTCTAGAAAAAGCTGATTAGATTTATTGCCCACATTTCCTCACTTCCTATTGGCTTCTTCATCCCCTTGCAATCTTGTCTGACTCTGGTCTCTCCAGGTGACCGGTCATTTCAGTAGCTGAGTCCAGTGGGTCCAGATGATGTGGTGCCTGGCCTTGGTCACTAGCTGTGGGCTGGTATGCTGGCTAAGTCACCCAGCTGCTGTCTGCCTCCATTTTCTCAGCTGTAAAATGGGGATGACAGCAGCACCAACTGCTAGGTTGTTAGGAGAATCTGAGATGTCTGTAGAGCATTTACCCAGTGCCTGGTGCCTATCTCCATTTGATAACTGCTCATTCCCTTCCCCTACTCTTTTCTCAGTCCCTGCTCTTCTTGAGTTCCCTTTAACTTTTGGCAGTATTAACCATTGCTCTTTCCTGCGGGATGGGATGCTCTCCTCTGTGGCTTTCATGCTGCTGCTCTCTCATGAATTTCACCCCCTGCCTATTGCACCATCCCCTTTCATTCTCCTTTGCTGGATTATATCTTCTCCCAACCCCTAGCTGTAGTTGGTGGCCCCTAAGACTCTGTCCCAGGCTCCCAGTGATGGGGGGATGCTTCCTATCCTGTGGTCCCTTCCAGCATCTGTCATCTATCCAAGCCATTCCCTTTCATAGCCCTGAATTTCTACCCCTATTCTCCCCCAACCCATTCCCCTATTCAAAATGAACTGTCTGGTCTCAGTGTCCAGATATCCTATGGACTGCCAGATTAGTGTAGCCGCAGTTCTGAGGGGAGCCGCTGTCTTACTCCCATAGGCCACCCCCTGCCCCTGTAGTAAACTCAGCCCTGGCCTTCCAGTCACTCTCCTTCTCTGCTCTGAATTCCTCCTGTGTTGTCTGAGAAGCTTCCTCAGTTGTGGTGCAGTGGAAGGAGCTCAGGGTCTGGTCAGAGGCCCTGAGTTTGAATTCACTTGATCTCTCTGGTCCTTGGCTCCTCAGCTGTACATGAACGGGTCAGACCAGATATGCTCCAGGAGTCCCGGCTTTTAGATGGATTATCCTGTGATGTCATTGGAAGGTTTCTTCCATCTTCTGGTGCATCTCCAGAGCAGCCCATTCCTCCTAAAGGCTGGTGGGGCCAGGAGGAGGAGTTGGCATCCTCCATGCTCCCCAGGCCTCTTCCAGATCCTTCCTCAGCGCTCGTCACTCAGCAGTCTCCTCTCCCCCTTTTGTCTTCTCTATGTTCTGTCCTGATTTTCATTTCCTCACAACTGTGGCCAGTAAGTTCAGTCCCTCACTCACTGTTTTCTTTTCCCACATTCCTGGCTTCCCAAGTCCTCAACATTCTCCACCCCATGACTCCCCCCCTGCTTCCAGTCTATCACTACCAGGCCCTGGAACAGACAGCACCTGTGGCTTCATCCAGCTCCTTCCCAAATCCTTGTGATCTGTGAGATGGAACAGCAGAGGGAAGAAGCCAGTGCTGTTCCTGAGGTCTCAGGGCTCAGACATCCCTGCTGCTCTGTGTTCCCTCCCTCCCCCCCCCCCCCACAAGCTCAGCCCAGGTGTTCTGGTGCTGGGATCAGTCATCCTCCTCTACCCTCTCTCCCCTCCTCCTGTATGCATTCAGTTTTTGTTGATTTTGCCTCAGTGACATTTCTTGTGTCTTTCCTTTTCTCCCCACGTACCCCATCCCTTCTTGTTCCCTGCCTGCATCACTCTCACCTGGCCTGTTGCAGCTGCCTCCTAGTTGAATTCCCGGTTGCCAGTCTCTCCTTTCCCCAAGCTGTCCTCCACTGGCTGGCCAGAATAACCTTGCTATGGCACAAGAATGACTTCTCCTCTCCCCAGCTCAAGAACCTTCAGTGGCTGTTAACTCTAGGATAAAATATTAACTCTTCTGCTTGGCATTTAAAGATCTTTGCAGTATGGCCCTGGTCTAGGTCTGACCATAGATCACACTGCCTCACTTTACACAGTCTGCTTTCCAGTCAGTTTGACCTGTTTGCTCCCTTCCTTGGACTTGGCCTTTCATCATTTGTTTCTGTGGTTTGTCCATGCCTGGCACCCTTGCACCTCTTGGGATCTTTCTTCAAGGCTAAGCTCAGGTCTCTTCCTACAGGCAGCCTTTCTTGATTTTCCACTTTTGTTTGTGCTCTGCCCCTCCCTAAATTATCTTTACTTACCAGTTGCATTTCCTGCCTCCCGCTTTGTTTCTGTCTTTGCATGCCCAGTTAAGTTTGTCTGCAGTTCCTGCACTTAGTAGGCATTTAAGGAATGCTTATTGGATCCAAATCACCGGTCCTTTAGAAGAGACCACATTCACTGTCTAGAAAACGGCAGAGAGACAGCCCTTGGGGTTGGCCCTAATGAGCTGGAGCAGGGAGTGGGGGAAGATTTGTCCTATGGTGGTGGAGAGTTCTGAGAATTGGACTTGATAGCTTCCCTGTGCTGTGGGCTGTTGGCAGCCTGCGGCCTGTGGCCTGCATCAGCCCTGTCCCTGAGCCTGCCTTTCCCTTCCCAGTACTATGCCTACAGCTGTCTCCTGGCCTTCATTGCCTGCTCCATGTTCCTCCGGATGAGCCTGGAGCTGAAGGTGGTGATGCTGACGGCCTCTGCCATCGCCTATCTCATCATTTTCAACACGGACTTGGTTGTGGATTGGGGCGAGATCCTAGGCATAGATCGGATCAGACTCAGTAACCTCACTTGGAACAGTGGGTCACACTCTCACCTAAACTCATCCAGGTTTGAAAGAGTCCCCGTTCTTGGCTTCTGTTCATCTGTATATGGGCACTTGTGGGGTGTCGTGGCCTTTATTTGAGGTGGGTTTTTTTTCCCCAGTGCGTACCTAGATCTTTTAAAATCCTTTCTTCTGTAAGGGAGCTTTCATTTTTAAAGGTATAACCTACATTTGGGGATAACCTAGTTTTGAACCAGTATAGTGATTAATAACAAACATTGTTATCCTTACATTTATATAATCATTTCTGCTTTTAAAAGCACAGTCTCATTTGGCTGTGGAATTCTATAAGGTGGCAGGTGGCATTTTCCCCATTTTATGCATGGAGGAAACTGAGGCCCCAGGGGATAAGAATTTACCCCAAATTATTCAAATCACAAAGCTTAAAACTTGAGTGTGCCTTAGGGAACATCTAGTCTAACCTCTTATTTTAAAGATGAGGCAATTGGAGCCCAGAGAGGGGAGGTGATTTGCTGGTGTTCACAGAGCTGAATCTTGAATCTGGATCTGATTCCAATGCTATCTCCCCCCGCTAGTGAAGGGCCAAGGAAGGATGAGTTCCCTGACTTCCCAGTCTAGCACTTAGACCTGTGGAGTGTTTTGAGTTTCCTCCTGGGTTCTGGTGGAGTCCCAGCCTTTCCAGAAGCCTTCACGTCCATCCTCCAGCCTACCCTTGGCCCAACTAGATTGGCGGAGTGGATAAGGGAGTGGAGGTGCTGATCTTCTTACTCCCAGCCTGGGCCAGGAAAAGCATCTTGGTAGTCACCACTATTCCTTCCGGGCCTCCAGCTCCTGGTATCTGCTGGGTTCCTGCTTTCCAGGGAGATTGGTGAATGGCAGTAGTAGTGGTCTACATATCAGTTCTCAGGAAAACACCACTTTATGTTTGTCCTACTAGGAGCATGCTTCCAGGCCAGGTTTGGGAATGAGGTACCCATGGGGTTTGCCTTCAGAGGATTCCCTGGGACCGGCCCTCTAGCTTTTGAGAGGAGGCCTTGACCTCCTAAGGGCTAAAATCCAGGGGCAGGCTGAGTATGTGTGGGTCAGGGCTTGTTGAAATCAACATTGAACAATTATCTACATCTAAGCATGTGTGTCTCTGAGTGGGAATTGTGGGGTTGGGAGACTTAGGTTTGAATCCCAACTCTGATGCCTCCTGGGTGACCTTGGGTCAGTCATGCTCCTGAGTCTCACTTTTCCCCATCTATAATATGGGAAGAATATTTGTGGATTATTATGAGAAAAGGGCTTCATGCACTTTAAAGTAGTAAATAAATGTGATAAATATAAATATGTAATTTATCTGTTGGGCAGTTTGGCTGGCTTTGTGTGTATCTATCTCTGGTGGTGGCGACCTCTGTGAATCTTTATATAGCACATTAGAACTTTTCTGTGGAGGTCCACACACACACACACACACACACACACACACACACACACACACACACACACACCCCTAACCCAGCCCTTTCCTTTCTTTCTTTCTTTTTTTTTTAACATAGCTTTGAGGCCTTGTAGTTCTACTGAGGGAAGGAACATGAGTTGCGCACTGAAGCTGTACATGGGAGTCGCTAGGTGGCCCAGTGGATAGACTGCCAGGCCTAGAGTAAGGAAGATCAGAGTTCAAATCTAGCCTCAGACATTTGCTAGCTGTGTGACTCTGGCCAAGTCACTTATCCACTTTGTGCCTCAGTTTCTTTCACTGTAAAATGGGACTGTTGTGAGTGTCATATGAAATAACAGAGCCTACTCTGTGGCAGGCACTTAATGAATATTTGTTTTCTTTCTGCCCTGTATCCAGTGGCCCAACTTCACGATTTATGAAAGATCCGAAAACAATGATCAATTTTTACCTGATCCTGTTTTATTTTACCCTTATCCTGCTGTCAAAACAGGTAGGTACAGTTTGCAAAGCCCCAGGATGCATCAGTGCCCCTTTGCCCATCCTTCCACCTCCCTTCCTCTACCCCACCTCGGAGTTGTTGGGGCTGCAGGTATCGCCTCAGATTTGGAATAAAAAAGGAGACTCCAGCAGTGAGGGGTGGCTTGCAGGACAGTCCTAGCCAATTGTTGGTGACAAAGTGCCTCTCCATGTTTTTGACATCTGGATATGTGTATGTGTGTCTTATGGGGTAGCTATATTCTTTTAAACATTTAGGAAGGATATTCTTGGCTTAGTAGCACCTTTTCTCCCATCGTTTTTCTGTTCCAGTTTCTTATGTGAATATAACCATTTGTGGCCTTTATCCCCCCCTGTCAGATGGGTGGTGGGGATGTCTTTTTGGGAAGGGACGTTGTGTGTTCTCAGACTGGGGACTCTGGGTGGGACTGCCACTTCTCACCCTGGCTCCAAGTGGGGCTCCCTGGGTTCCCTGAAGGCAGAACGGTCTTCTCTTCCCGCCTCCCTGTGACTTTGGGGTGGAGCACATTGAACCAAAAGGTGCTGTTTCCTGGGCCTTTCTGCAGATCGATTACTACTACCGCCTGGACTGCCTGTGGAAGAACAAATTTAAGAAGGAACAGGAAGAATTTGAAACCATGAAGAATGTAAATCACCTGCTGCTGGAGAATGTCCTCCCTACCCACGTGGCTGAGCACTTCATTGGGGACAAGCTCACCGAGGTATGGGCACAGCCAGGGAGGGGCAGGCAGCAGTCACCCTGCTGGCAAATTACAGATTTGTTCTTTGTTGGGGGTCTTCTGAGGTGGGCTCTGATGCTGGTGGTCCCCAGGCTCCAGGCCCAGGTCAGAGCCCTTGGCTTCCCCAGGCCCGCTCACCCAAATCCCCTTTCTGTCAGTCAGAGGAACCTTTTGTCCAGTATAAAGGAGCCTCATGCTCCCTCTTCCTTCCTGAGCCCCACTGACACCCGAGAGGCTGAGAAGTGGAGGGAGTGGGGCTCTGGCTTCTGTGTTCCTCAAAGTGCTGATCTTTCTGGGAAGCCTGGCTAGAAGGGCCACATTTCAGGTGTCCTGGCCCACAGGCTGTACAAAGGCTTCCACGGGAGAGAGAGAGGGAGTGGGTTTGGGATCTCACTGACATAAGCAACCCTTCCAGGTGAGGAGACTCCCTCTGCCGGTACAGAGGCACCCTCTCTGAAACTTGTAGTCAGAAAGGATTGAGTGGAGTACAGAGAGGCTTGGGGTAATCTGTCTAAGCTCACCCAGCTAGTCCGTATCAGAAACAAGGCTGGCTTCAAGGCCTGCCCACTATCCACCACCACAAAGAGGAAAATGAAGGCTCAGCTCTGAGGAACCCTGGTACTTCTAGGAAAAGAGCTGTCACCATCAGCATCACCAACATTATTACCCTTTCTACTAAGAATAGCTGCCATTTCTGCAGTACCTTAAGGTTGACAAAGTACTTAGCTTACTAAGAAGAAGAAGAAAGAGAAGGACATTCCATGGTGTTGCGAGAGGAGAAATCACCATCTTCATTTTATCCATTAAGATCCCAGGCTCATAAAGATAGCATCATTTCCCCTAAGTCTCCCAGCAGCAGATGGGTCTGATGTTGGCCGTCTTTGGGCTCTGGGAGCAGAGCTCTTCCTTCTGTGTCCCAGGACGCCTGCATGGAGGTCCCCCAAATAGCTCCCTTACCTGCTGCCAGATGGTGATGTGGCCTTTGGGATTCCCCTGTGCCTCTCTCAGGGCAGGGCATTGACATGGTGCTGAATGATCCCAGTACCAGTGAGAACAGATGTGCCTGAGACTTGTAGCTGTGGCCTGTGCTTTATGTTAGCATCTTTGATCTTTACTTTACCTATGAGATAAGCAGAGCCATGTTCCCATTTTACAGATATGGAAACAGAGGCACAGGGAGCTTTATGACCATTGCTTAGGATTGGCAAAGACCTGGGGCCTAGTGCTCTGGCCAGAGCTCCTCTCAGGGCATCTCCTTGTTTTTCAGAGGAGGTTCCTGATGGTCTGATGTGTGCCAGCCTTGGGGGGGTGTTCCTCAGTCCCAGTGTCCCCCTGGGCCTGGCTCTTGGGTTCTTTGGGTAGGGGTGGGGGGTGGGAAGTAAAGCTTCCTTTTGCCTCCCTGCTGTCCTCAGGACTGGTACCACCAATCTTATGACTGCGTGTGTGTCATGTTTGCATCTGTGCCTGATTTCAAAGTGTTCTACACCGAGTGCGATGTCAACAAAGAGGGGCTGGAGTGCTTGAGGCTCCTAAATGAGATCATCGCTGACTTTGATGAGGTAGGCTTGAAGCCGAGGGAGCAGAGGGACTATGCTGGGGGGAAGCAGAGGCACAGATTGTCCCCCGTGGGGACCACCAGACACATTCATGCTTGCTTTGGGACATACTCGATGCAGTGTTCATGTGTGGTGTTAATACTTTTAGGTTCCTAATTCCATTTAACTCAGATTCCTGTTAAAAGACACCCTGCCAGGATATACATAGACAGTGGAGAGAGGGGGCCAAGACAAATGCTTGGGGGCCTGAGGGGTGGGAGTGGGGATGGGAATCAGCTTGGTGCTCAGTGTTTGCCCTAGAAAAGAGCTGTCTACATTTTTTTGGCCTGTTTATTGTTTTTGTTGAGTCATGTCCTACTCTGTGACCCCATTTGGACTTTTCATGGCCAAGATACTGGAGTGATTTGCCAATCCCTTCTCCAGATCATTTTACAGATGAGGAAACTGAGGTAAACAGGGTTAAGTGACTTGCCCAGGGTCACACAGCTAGTGTCTAAGGCCAGATCTGAATTCAAGATGAGTCTTCCTCATTCCGGGCCTAGAGCTCTGTGCACTGTGGTGCCACCTAGCTGCCTCATTCCTGCAGGGTTTACAAAACCCCATGAGGCAGGAAAATGGAGCAAATATTCTTATGCTCATTCTACAAAAGAGGAAATTGAAGCTTAGAAAAGTGATAGCTGCATTGTGGAGGAAGGCACACCCTGCTGCCAATCAGACCCGGGCTTGAGTCCCAGCACTGCTGCTAAGTGGGCTTGGCTAGATGATCCTGAAAGTTATTTCCAGACTGAATATGCTGTAATTCTGTAATGGTGTATTATCAAACTCTGCAATAACAATATCACATCTCCATAGAATATTTTATAAATGAGAAAAACAAGACCCAGGCAAGGGAAATAATCATACCTACCCATAGTGCCTCGAGGACAGAACTTACAGAGCTTACAACTTTACAGTTAATGCCTGGGAAATGTTGTCATGGTGATACACAGCGTTCCTTCCCTTTTCAGAGTCTCAGATGTTTCATAAGGAGTAATATTTACTTTGGGGAGTAGGAAGCAGCAGGGGTGGTCTTCCACATTGGTGACCCTGAGTTCCAGAGTGGGAAGAAGACTGAGTGAGGCCAGGGTTCCCTGTGCTTTTTCCTTATTTTTTTTTTTTTTATTAAAACTCAAACAGGGAGGTGGGGATGGGAATGAGGTCCAGAATTGCTTTCTTATAAGGGAGGGGTCTGAGTTATTTAGTGGGATTTCAGCTGGGAAGCTGTGAGCCCCAGCAATGCCCATGGACAGCTCTCTTCTCCTCTGAAGGTAGAGCATGGATGGGGCCAGGTTTCCCACTAGGGAGAGCCTTGACGTTGATCTTTCTTTTCTTCCTACAGCTCCTGCTAAAGCCAAAATTCAGTGGCGTGGAGAAGATCAAGACTATTGGCAGCACTTACATGGCGGCCGCTGGCCTCAGCCTCACCCCCGGGCAGGAGAATAACCAGGTACAGCACCAAACTATCAGAAGTATAATCACTTAAAATAGGTTATTTGAATTATGAACAATAATGAGTGAGATCAATTACAGAATCATAAACCCCAAATTATATTGTTTGTAAAAGGAAACCATCTATAAGAATTTCAACAAAATTGGAGTGGCATCTAATTTATGTTTCTTTCTCTTTCTGGCCTTTTCCTCCTGTGTCTGTCAGATTTTCTTTCTTTCTGTTTTTTAAAGTGTGTTTGGTGTAATGATAACTCATTTCTCAAGGTTTACAAAACCATTTCCTTACAACAACACTGTGAAGGAATATAGGCATGATTATTCCCATTTTACAGCTGAGAACATGGGAGCTCAGAGAATGTGATTAGCATATTAGCACATATAAACAGTTTGTAGGTAGGTCCTGTTGTTGCTACTTAATAATTCTGTGATCTTGGACAAGTCACTTGACTTTTTTGGGCCTTATCTTCTTCACCTGTAGAATGAAAGGTTTGGACTAGCTGGCATTGGTGCTAAAATAGGTATTTGAATTTAGGTTTCCTGACTAGTGCTCGTTAGACCCCCACCAGGCTGCCTTTCTATGCTGCTGTTCTGATTCTACTTTTTTAATTCTGTAACATTTCTTTGTATTTTTAACATCTGTGATTTTTAAATAGTTCAGTAACATTCCAGTGTGTTGATACATCACAATTTATTCAGCCATTCTTTAGTCCTTGAACCTTTAGGTTGTTGAGGTGGAGAGTGGGGCTCTCACCCAAGGGAGATGGCAACATTCTGAGTCCTTTGGGCTTATCTTTTGGGGGAAGGGTCTAATAGGCATTGGGTAGATGACCATCCTACCTGGCTAGATAACCTCAAAGCCGGGAGCCTTTTCCCATCTCTATCTGTCTTCTGGGGCAGCATGGACAGGGGCAGAATCAGGGGACAAAGCTCCCTACACTGCATCAGGACCACGCATGGCACCCTCATCCTCATCCCCTGTTCCTACTTGACACCTCCCCCAGAAAATTTACCTGCCCCAGCTCTGCTGGGCGTCTAGCTCCATTTGGTTTCCAGGAAAGGCTTCACTTGAGACATTAGGGAGCAAAGAAAGTAGTGAGCAAGGATGAGGACCGTTTGAAGAGCACTTTTCCCACGGTCACATAAGCTCTAGAAGTATATGCCTTTGTCAGGATCAGGAGCGCCAGCATGCCCACATAGGCATCATGGTGGAGTACAGCATTGCTCTGATGAACAAGCTGGATGGCATCAACAGACACTCCTTCAACACCTTTCGCCTCCGTGTTGGTGAGTTCACCTAAGAAGAGTCAGGGGGTTCTGGTGGACAGAGGTCGCGGGAAGCAGAGGGGTAACCTTAAATGGCCAGGTAATATGTCCCATCACCTGCTTGCAGGAAGACCCACTTCTAAGCCTCACTGGAGGTAGAAAACCATCTCTTAACTTTTTTTTTCCTCTAAAATGCCTAGGTGGTTTTCCTTGGTGATAATATTCCAAGGACTAGGAGACTCTTCTGAATGAAGCCATGTTTTTGTTTCAGCCAGGATTTTAGTTAATTCTTTAAAATCAATTTTAATCCTATATCGGTCTGATTATAGATGGGAGCTGTCCCCCCCTTGACGATCATTAGTGTCACTTTTCAGTAGAGTACTAACCCCCCCCCCCCAGATCTCATTATTTCAGGTAGACGCCCTATTTTCAGACCAGTACAGTAGCACTTCTTAGTTTGGGGAAATAGATTTTTCTGGTTTCCCTCAAGACTTCCTCTCAGTGGAAGGCTTGGCCAATATGGTTCTGTCCAGAAGACCTAAAGCCTGTCTCTAGCCCTGAACTCACTATACATACTTTCTTCAGGCATCCACCATGGGCCTGTCATAGCCGGGGTGATTGGTGCACGAAAACCTCAGTATGACATCTGGGGAAACACAGTCAATGTTGCCAGTCGAATGGAGAGTACTGGAGAACTTGGGAAAATCCAGGTAAAAAAAAGCCAGCTTCTAAGGAAATTGCAGGTAGTTGTGCTGGAAAGAATTCCAGAGTCAGAGTGTGGAGGAGCTTTGCTATTGGGTGATCTTGGGCAAGGTGCAGCCTCATCCTGCCTTAAGCTGGGAAGGCCCTTAGGGAGCATCGAGTTTGACCCCCTTATTTTTATGGAGGAAATGGAATCTCTTTGGGCTTTTCCTCCTTTGTAAATTTTGTGGGTTGGACCAGATGACTGATAATTTAGGGTTCTATCCCCTTCTTAGACTGTCTCCTATGCCCAATCACCAGGCACTTGGTTGCGCAGGACACTGTACTAGGCTCTGGGGATGGACAGCAAGGAGATGATCCCTGCCTTCAAGGAATTTACATTCTGTCAGGAAATAAAACGTGTATGAATGTTAAGTCTATACAAGATAAATACAAGGTTATTTCAGGGATAGAAGGGAATTCCCATGCTGATGAAATTACAGGTGCACCCTCTTCTCCCATTTCCAACAAACAAATCAAGTCCCTAGAGCTTGGCGCAGCACTGCACATGTAATATGTGCTCAATTCATTCTTGTTCAATGGATAAATGGGTGTCTCGCATTCAGTGGGCCTGTGTATGTCCCCCAAAGGTCCCTGACCTAGTACAGAGGAGAGCCCTGGATTCCTCTAGACCCCTGTAAGCTGCAGACACTGACATGGCTTCACTGTTAGGCTGTTTGCTGTCTGAGGAACAGTCCTGAGAGGCCCATCACTTAAATGTTCACCACTGGGTGATGGATTTTTCTGTTCACAGCAGCTTGTATATACCTTCTTTTTTGCTTTTTGGAGGGCAATTGGGGTTAAGTAACTTGCCCAAGGTCACACGGCTAGGTTTTTGTTTGTGTGTGTTAAGTGTCTGAGGCCGAATCTGAACTCAGGTCCTTCTGACTCCAGGGCCGGGGCTCTACTCACTGCGCCACCTAGGCGCCCCTTGTATATGCTTTCTGTTGAGTGTTGTGGGCTGCATAGGTAGAAGCTAATTATGTATGTAATCTCTACTCTGAGATTTATTTTTTCTTTCACAAAGGCAAAGACTTTGGTTTGTTTTCCCTTGCAGGTGACTGAGGAGACCTGTACCATCCTCCAGAAGCTGGGCTATTCTTGTGAATGCCGGGGACTGATCAATGTCAAAGGCAAAGGAGAGCTAAGAACTTACTTTGTCTGTACAGATACCACTAAGTTCCAGGGGATGGGGCTGAACTGAGGAATTTCACTGAATTGTGAAGTTTAATTATTTTGCCTTTCTTATGCAAGTAGAAGAGAGGATAGATGGGCAACTTTCTTGACAGGCAGAAAAAGCTACTCCCTCCTTGGCTTGGAATTGCTTTAAAGAATTTCCCATCTCTTGGACATGAAACTCTGTTTTTGGCCTAAACCAACTACAGTACTGGGACTTTTAGAAAAAAACTCAAGACTTAGGCATCGACGTACCAACAGCATGGGAGATCCTAAGCTTCTGGCACTGGCTTGCTGTAGATCTTGGAGAGCTGCTCCTGGGACAGAAGGCAGGAGTTTGGATAGTAACTGTACCTGGAAGTCGTTACACCATAGAATGCCACCCAGTGACTTTTTAGCAACAAAAAGACACCATCTGACATAGTCAGTTCCTATAACTATTGTTGCTTTAAAATGAATTTTCTGTCAAACTTTGGATGGGCCGCTGACTCTGCTCTGACTCCTATGAAAGGACTATGGGAATTAACACCAGTTGGCTTTCTTAGTAAGTTAACAACAGGGCCAGGCCTCGATGGTGGTTTGAGATCTCTCTTAATTCTGCACATCCAAGATAAAACCTTTGTTCAGTAGGGGAACAAAACCTACACCAAAAATCCTAAAGGCATTTGGTTTTGTTTTTTTTTAATTTCTATATTTCAAACAATGGAGTGTAAGTGTTTAAAAGGAAACATTATTGCACGTGGTTACTAACCATTCCTACTTGCTGTTCTGTTTCCCCTTGTTCCCATGGGTTTGTTCTAAATGGATACATTATTAATGGGACATTTTGAAAGGACTTCTCAGTGGTGGAAAAATTAACCTTTAAGTCTGTTATCTCTCTTTTTAAACTGACTTAAAAGTCCAAGAAATCAATGCCGTGATTTTGTGTTCAGTTTTTGTACGTTGAAGAGGGTCACATTGGCTTTAAAACCACATTTTCTCTACAAGCATTTTCAGTTGGGTTCTCTAAGAAGATAGAGGTTATGTAGGGTGTGTTCAGGGAGGACTGGTACCTCTGGTGTGATGGCTGCTGAGTCCTTTTCAGGGCTGCTTTCCACCTTTGGTGTCCACATGTTCTACCCAACTCTCACCTGTGGCTCCAAGAAGCATGCGCAGTGGCCACAAGGAGGTAAACCGTTTCGGCAAATGGGCTAAACCAGATCAAGGGTAATCAAGGGGTCTCAAACCCATTGGTGAGTTAGCTGGGTGTCCACCCCAAGCACGTGAAGACTTCTCTTGGTGGAATGGGTGGATGAAAACAGTTTGTTCCAATGGTCATGGAGGCAGCTAAAGCAAATGCTGTAGAATGCTTAGGGCTTAGTTAGACATCAGAGATGCCAAGAGCACCCACTGCATCCTGGGCCGTCCCCAGTCATTTTAATTCTGTTCTGACACTGGACTGTGATGACTCTGGAGGAGAGAGGGAGGCTGATGACTTTGTGCAACTCTGCCTTGCTTAAATCCAATTTACCCACAAATCAAAAGACATTATAAGAGGGTATGGGGGAAAAAGCCTTTGTTTAGGTGCGAAGTTAGACTCAACCGCCTATTCCTCATCTGTCTATTATGTGGGTATTAGACACATTATACATCATTAATCTTATGTTAAAAGTAGATGAGAAACCATCTGCTGTTACTTTTCAGACCAGAGGGAAAAAGTACATATGTAGTATAGAGAAAGCTGTCCAGCATGAACCTACTTGTAGGAATATCTTCCCTCACCACTTTGTTTTGCAAGTGGAAGCCTATAAGAGCTTTAAGAGCTAAAGACCCCATTCAGCACATGGAAAGGAAGATCCCAGCAGGCAAGCCACCTGGGAAGGGGAATCCGCCACAAGAAATCCTCTCTCCTCTTTGTGCTGGTCTGATATTCCACTTAACATTCTCCTTCACAGAAATGCAGACACACTCTTATTCTACACCAGTGATTCTTTGACTTCTTTTGGAAACAAGCCAAGTTTATGTGTCTTAGCTGTTAAGAACAGCAGTGTGCTTTTATAGGATTTTAGATTTAGAGTTGAAGGTACTTTGGAAGTTATCTAGTAAAATTCTAGCAAATAGCCTAAAGAGGTGAGGTATCACGTCCAAGGTCCGATACACAGTAAGTGCCAGGACTAGGATTTGAACACAGATCCTCTGACTTTCAATCCTGTGTTCTTTCCATTGCACCACCCTGCCTTTTGGATGGTGGGGGGATTACAACCAGTTTAATTTTTTTTGTTTTGTCTTGTCTTTTTCAAGGGGGTAAGGCAGGGTAATTGGGGTTAAGTGACTTGCCCAAGGTCACATGGCTAGTAAGTGTTAAGCATCTGAGGCCAAATTTGAACTCGGGTCCTTGTGACTCCAGGGCCGGTGCTCTATTCACTATGCCACCTAGTTGCCCCAACCAATTTTGTTTATAAACAGAACTAAACCAGTAACATAATTTTAGGGAGTTTTCTAATCTAGGTCTAGAAGTTTTAAAAATGTTGAATTTCACTTCACATAATGTAGACATTTTTGAGGCAAATTACCACTCAATTTGTCTCATCCAAATTCAGTTTTCCACGTGGGGTTCACCAATACCAAAAACACTTTCAAAGATTCTAACAAATCAGCAACTTAGGTGAAAAGAAAAAGCCTGTTATGATCAAGAAGTGATGAGTTCTCTCCTGGGATATATATGAGACTCTTAGAAACAGTCTTGTTCTAATAGTTGGTCCCAGATAGATCAAATCTGGAGTATAGTTAGGTCCTAATGAATATGAATGATGAATTGCCAGAAGTACTTGCATTATTTGAATTTGTAGTGCATATTTCCATATTGTTTTACAGAATTATAACTTCAAATAATGTGAATCCTTATTATATGTGATCACTTCATGTGATTTATTATTGGAGCTAATTAGGACTTAGTCATACTTGTATTCAATTTTTCATTCCACATTTTAAGGAGGATGATGATAAGTTAGAGTGTCCAGAAGAAGGCAATCAGGATGGTGAAGGGCCTCAGGTGCACAATATATAAAGACTTATGAAGTAACTGTCATTAAATATGAAGAAAGAATTAGACTTGTTTCTGGTGGCCAAACAAGGCACCTGTAGAAGTTACAAAGAGGCCAATTTAGACTTGATTTAAGGAAACGTTTCTATCAGAAATGGGTGGATCTCTCAGCACTGGAAGTCTTCATGAAAAGCTGGCTAAGAACTTGTCAGGGATGGTATAGATCTTCTTACTTGGGTATGCATTAGACTATACGGCCTCTTAAGTCTCTTCCAATTCTTTTGGAATACAAATGTTTTCTACCACGAATGGCTGGTATCTGAAATCCTATGAAGCACCTGATTTAAACTGCATAAAAAATGAAGCAATGTTTCTCTTGAGCAGATAAAACAGAGCTATGCTTTTATTAGTGTGGGCACTCCTTTCACAGACACAGATCATAACCCTTCCATGACTTAGTAGATGGTGCTAATATGTTGATGTGGCTCAAAAAGTCTCACCTTATGGCCTAGTCTTGTATTAAGCTTCTCCATCATGACTTGCTGGAGAGCATGTGCTGATAGTATGTACATATTGTTTGTTAGCACAAATAAAGAATGGCTCAGGACCAGGATGAGTTGTCATGGCCTCAAATAACCAAGATCCCTTTCATCCATCACTGAAGCAAGAATCAACAGAGCTTGACATATGTCATGAAGCAAAATCTGTCCAGGAAGGAAAACAGGTTTGTACCAGTTTGGATATCTGGCCACGTAACATGTTTTTTCTTTACTTTCATTTACAGTACTCTGCTCAGATGAGAATGTCTAGCAAGTTTTTCTAGCCTGAAGCTGCTTGAAGAAGTGAAAGTTTATTTGGAAGTGTCAGTGTTCACGTTTTTACAACAAACACATTTAAACAAAACTGGTCTTTCCTATGACCCAAGAATATCTGCTAAAGTGGCCTACTGAAAGAACTTGTTAAATTGACTAATGGGGAATAGTTTGAAGCCCTTTAGTTTATGTGTTATAATCATCTCCTAAGAGAAATAGATCATTAGTTTAATTTTTATATGTTTAGAATGCCACAGATGTATATTTTTAGAAGGTGAATATAAATAACTGGGACTTACATTAACAATGGATCTTTTACAACATTTATGTCAAAGCAGTATTGTTTCATTTTTATATAGCAGCGATATTTCAAAAGATAAATTTGCAATTTGGAAATGTTATGTACCATGATGTGTTTTGTACTTTATTGAATCTGTTTGGTTTAAGTCAAAAATCTTGGGTCTAAAATAGATTCTTCAATGTTTATTCTCTCAAATTATTTTTTTGGTTGTTTCCTGGAATGAAATTTCAAGACTTTGGCAAAAAAATATGCATAAACAACTTTGTCTGTAAAGATTAAAAAACTGGTAACTCTTAAGAATTGCCTTTAACAAAAGTATCAAGTTTCAATTTAAGCAGGTACTATGCAGTGTTATTTTTTTTTTTTAAAGGGAAAGCTGTTGCTTTATTTTAGATAATGAAAAAATTTCTTTTTTACAAAAGGTTCTTGTCAAACCATAAAATACTGTAGCTTCCTAAAACTTCCTTGCTATGTTATCAAGTAAAATGTCTAAAACAGGGATTATTAAGGCACTTTTATAGGATCATAAGTCGAGTTGGTAGGACTCATAAAAGGATTGTCTGACCCTTTTATTTTAGTGATGGGAAAATAGAAGTTGAGTGACTTATCCAAGGTCACAAGGCTGGGTAATACAATGAATAGAGTGTGAGATGTGGAGTCAGGAAGACCTATGTTCAAATCCAGCCTCAGACACTTATTAGCTGTAAAGCTTTGGGCAAAGACACCTAATAACTCTAAGCCTCAGTTTCCTTATCTGTAAAATGTAGGTAATAATAGTACCTCCTCCCAGGGTGTTTGTGGGATAACTCAAATGCTATCAAATGTGAAGTGTCTCAAATGAGATAGTATGTTTGTTTGCAAATCTTAAATTGCAATGTAAGTACTGTTATTATTATGCAGGCAATAATAAAAGCTAGCATTTATACAGTGTCTGCTGGGAGGCTGGTTCTATTATCATCATCTCCATTTTATAGTTTGAGGCAAAAAGAGGTTAACTGACTTGTTCATAACTGCAATGAGAGCATTTGGGCCAGGATTTGAATCCAGGTCCTGAGTCCAAATCCAGTGTTCTTTCCACTATACTGACTTTAAATCAGTTTTGCTGGGTCTTCAGCACTTTCCTTTAGCCAGTAGATTTAAAAGTTGAGAATGTAATGGTGCTTGAATTCTATTTTAGGAATTCACTATAATCTTTACCCAACTCAAGTGAGAAGAACTGGTAAGACATAACACTTCTGATTTGAGTGGCTTGTATCCAGTTATGTCCTTTTCAGTTCTTTTAAACTTTCCCTTCCTCAGATAATTTACTGTTATCAGATCTATGATTTCATTGGTGTGGGTGTTCCCTCCCTAAACACTAACTAATATTTCCAGGCTGTTTTACAGATTTTTGTTAACAAGGCTTTCCATAAATTCTTCACAAAAGGCCTTATTTAGAACACTTTTATTTTCAAACAGAAAATCTCTTTCTCCTACAACCTAGTTATTTTTGATAGTATTTAAGTCAGTATTACAAAAAATGTTGGATTTTCCTAAAGTCAACAAGTATGTTTGCACAGTGAGAGATAATTAGAATTAAATTATTCTTTGCAAAGTACCCTTATCCCTGGACTTATTACTATAATTTAGTTGCTTTTTATGGATAGGTTGCAGTTTCATAAAATGATTTTTCTTAGTTTTTATTCAAAATTCATTACATGTTTAATCAAAGCTTCTGAGAAATTCCACTGTATTCTCAAATGTCATAATGTAATGAACCACCGCATGCCTATGGCTTCTCCTTTACCAAAATAGCTGAATTCTATTGTAAGCTGACCTTTGTATTTCAGATAAAAATAGATCAGTTATCTGGTTCATTTCACTGTAATTAAGTCTCTGGCATGGCAGACATGACCTTTAAGAAACTGTAAGTAGAAATGTATACTTTATGACTTGTTCAAGGATGTATTTCCTGCTGTTATCTACTTTACTGACACTCCCCTCCCCCTCTCCCCCAATATTGTTCCAGGGTAGGGGAATGTCTGAAACACAAAGAGTATGTGTGTTTTGGAAACTAAACTGGTAGGTTACCATCATATACAACATGCCAAGACTGGCTAGGAACACAGGAAACATGTTACTGAAGATTTATTTAAGAGAGATAAGTATACTATTGAGAAGAAGTGTGGAATAGTGATAGAAGGACCTGATTTCAAGTCTTGCCTGTGTGAGCCAAGGCAAGTCACTTAGCTTGTCACCGCCTCTATGGCACCCTCTAAGACATGTTTCAGAGCAGCTGCTGATCTGTACTGTTATAAGGAATTTTTTATGGATATCTTATGGATATCTCCCCCTGCTCCCCCCTGCAAAAAAAAAGTATTGTATAGTGTAATATGGGAAAACTCTCAGTTCAAAAAATTTCTTTTAGTTAAGGAGGAGACCCTAAGTGCTGTTCAGAAACACATACCTGATCCCCACCAGAACAATACTAAGCCGCCTCCCTCTCTGGGATAATGAAAAGAAGAATAATAACTAACATTTCTATGATACTTACTCTGTGCCAGGCCCTGTGCTAAGTACTTAAAATCATCATCTGATTTGATCCTCACAACGGCTCTGGGAGGCAGGTGCTGTTATGATCCCCATTTTATAGATGAGGAAACTGAGGCAAACAGATTTAAGTGACTTGCCCAGACTCACAGGTAGTAAGTGAACGAGGACAAATTTGCACCTTGGTGTCCTGACCTGAGGCCCTGGGCTCCATCTGCTATGCCACCAGCTGCCTCAGGGTACTCAGCAAGAACCTGAAGCAATATTTTCTTAGCCTCAATGGTCAAGTCTTTTTTCTCACCAATTCATACTTTAAGTTGGGAGCTAATCTGGTCCAATTTCCCTAACAGAAATCAAGGACTTTCGCAAACATGAATAACCCAATTGTTTTAATTAATTTTGTATTTTTGGAGTAGCTTGGCTCCACCTGTCTTATCATGGTCATCTGTTAAAGAACTGTGTTTATTTCTGATGCTGAATTGCTTTATTTTTAATACCATGAACAAAGTTCATGGTATTAAACTTTTAATTAAACATGGTACTAAAAACTTTTTTTTTGTACTGAAAACATCACATTCAACTCCATTCTTGGTTTAGGTGCTCAAAGAAAACTGATTTAAAATAAGGTGCTAAGCTATGATTGAAATTATTAGTAACACACCTGGTAATTCAAAGTTCAGATTTATTACTTTAACATGTGTTCTATCTCTGGAACATTAAAATTGATTGTTCCAAAGTTTAACTCATTAAAAACACAATGTACAAATATTTAACATGCCCTGAAAAATTTTCAAGTATGAAAAAAATATATACACTATATATAATCATATACCACTGTTTTGACTTCAAATTCCATCAGATACACACTCAGTGGTGCTGATTTTTTTTGGTTCTTCAAGATCTGAAAGAAAAAAAGAGAAATAGACTTGTATTTTTATTCAGAATTTTCCTTTAAACAGAATATATATATGTATGTACGTGTGTGTGTATCAGACCATAAAAAGTGTCAAGAGCCATTCTTAGTGACTTAGATTATGTGTGAGAGAAAAAGTAAAATTCTCCATTAAGGTGGAAATGGAGAGTAAATGTCTAGGCTTTAAAAAAGTGCATGAACACCACTGATTTAAAATCCTATCTCTGCAAAGATATGTTATCTTTACTGGCAAGATTGTTTAATTATTTTTTTACAAAAAGCAAGAAAGTCAAAACTAGTTTTTATCTAACACTTAAAGTCCACAGTCGCTTTAACTATTCAGAACTTCATAGAATTATACATTTGCAGCAAATGGAAGAAGACTGATAAAAGATTCTATTTTCCTGGAATATACACTGGCCACTGGACGTGTAAGAGATGAGCAAAAATCTTGAGAAGTCATATAGCCTTGCTCAAATCAAGGAAGTAGATTTCTCAAACCAGGGAAAAAAAGGAACTCACCTTCTGTTAAGTCTATGAAGCTGTTTTCTACGACAGGAGAAGGAACAGAAATCCCCATTGCTTTCCGGATTCCATACATGCTCACAATGTCACCTGGGGTGACTTGCTGTGCAAGTTCTTTTAGATTATTGGTTACTTGTTCAGCTAGGGAAAAGAGCATGGAAATTAAATGGAAATTAAGTTTGTAATACTAAATGTTGTTTCTTAAGATAATTTCACTCAAATCCAAAACAACACAAATTGTACCTGCCTTTGTTTGGCACTGTGCACTAATTTGTTCACATCACTACTTGGTAAGTTCATCAATTATAACAACCCTCCCCTCCCCCCAACACTGCCTCATTTTTACTAAGATGACCAACATACCCAGATGCATTTCTCTATAAGATGGTCCCAAAAGACAAATCATATTAGGAGGAGGTCTGGTACTTAGACGTTCATTCTGAGCCTCCTGAAGTTCTCTGAGTAATTTGGTGGTTTCATCAAGTTTCCTCTGGAATACTTCAGCCTCTGGGTTGTGAAAAAGAAACATGCTGAAAAAAGTGAGGCCTGCAGGGGACATTCACCCAGTATTTGACACTGTGCAGGGCTCTAATGAGACCTTGTCATTAAGTGCAAAAAATTTTTATACATTACCTTTCTTGGGGGAAGAACACAAAAGAACTTGGTCAAATAAGCTCTGGCTTCTTTATTCCTTGCCCAGGATTACCTATTACTTACTCAGGGTTAAAAATGAAGTAGTTCCTAACTTTTGAATATGGACAACAATTATTATCACAAAACTTAGATTCCTTCCTCCCCTTCTCCTTCAATAGCTGCATTTATTCTGTACAATGCTGGAAAGAAATAAAATTTAAAACAACAAGTTTCTGACATGTATGCAGGGTTGTGGACCTCTTGCAAGAACTCCAGTCCTCATCTGAGTGGCTTGCAGCACAAAGGCTGGACACCATTGCTTGCTCTCATGTGACATTAGATCTTGGTGTGGTATCAGCCTTCTATGGTTAATTTCACCATTGCTATCAGGACACTCACCTTCAGAGTCAAAAATCTCAATCTGGGCTCCAAAGTTTGTGACTGCCTTTAGTGCTGTAAGTCTGTCCTTATTAGTGCTAGAGTCCAAAGAGCCAGCTGAGTCTGTTTCTATAACCTGTCAAAAAACAAAACAAAAACAAAAAACCCTCCTCCAATTGGTTAAGTCCGTTAAGTTGGATGATTGCAAATAGAAGATGGATAAGATGGCTTTATAGATGAATTCTGCCTAGACACATAATTGCATTCAGTAATCATGATTTTTGAGTCTGGAAAAATGGTTTCATAAACATGATGCTTTCAAGATGCTAAGCTCAAACCTGAGCAAAAATATGTCCATAAATCTTATCTACAGTATGTACAATGTGCTTTGTTTCTTAATGTCATCTATTCTAGATCAGGAATAGCCCATCATTTTATTGGACTTGTAATTTTTAATATGAAAACAGAATTTGCTAACTCATCCCCTTAGTGTTAAAATAGGTATTTTCTTTGCTATCAGTCTATACTGTGATCATGCTTGAGTTTTAAGAGTAGCTAGCTAATATGAGAGGTTTTATAATTCCTGAGGCAAGATATCAGGACTGCCTGGGAGAATGAAACCTATTTTTAAAATACTGAGGTTTTAGTTTTAGAATCAAAACACAAATTCAATTTCTTCTTTTTAGGAACAGATCAACCTAGAAATTGTGCTTGTTACTAGCACAACAACAGTCATTTTAATATACAGTGTTACCAGCTAAGCCTTTTAGATGATTATTCTCCAGATAAATATATTTTAAAAAATGATACACAGTCACCTCCATTTCTTTTGCACTGTCAAGACTACCATTCTGGGTTTCACCTTCAGGTACTGACTGCAAGGAAAAGAAAAAAGAATCTTCTATTGTTGCATCAATAAAACAGGCACACTTGTACATGCTGTAAAATTAAGAGGCATTAGACATATAGCAAAAGATAAGCTGCAAAATACTGTATTAAGACATTTAAAAACGATGCTTTGAAATGAAATAGATGCTTAGAAAACTGCCACGTAATTGCAACCTTTTAGTTTTTAGTCTGATAAACCAATGTCAATGGAGGGAAAAAATTCTTAGGGTCTGTTCTGTTAGCATAAGTGATGGGTTCACTTGTCTTAAGCTAACCACAGAGGAGGAATTTTCTTTTCTTTAGACTCTTAGAAAGGGGCTTGGCAAAAGGGAATCTAGTAATGGGGTTGTATAAAAACAAAAGAAGAGGTCACACTTTTATTTTTTTGGGAAGCATTTTAAAAAAATGCACAGACCAGTACAGAAGGCAGGCCAGAAAGAAACACAGACAAAAAGGGCCAGCTTCCCAAGTTGTGTTCAATTCATTATACATTTGAAAGGAAAAGCTGTAAGTAATAAGATTACATGACTTCATGCATAATTCTCCTTTTCTGCTCTACTTTATATATTTCAAAATGCACATTTTATTTGATGTTAAGTTCAGAAGAAAAAATGGCCTGCAAAAAGTATATCTTTGTTACCATAGGGCCCCATACTTAGAAGTCAAATGATATTTATA
This sequence comes from Gymnobelideus leadbeateri, assembly GCA_011680675.1. Classification (NCBI taxonomy): domain Eukaryota; kingdom Metazoa; phylum Chordata; class Mammalia; order Diprotodontia; family Petauridae; genus Gymnobelideus; species Gymnobelideus leadbeateri. The sequence continues at coordinate 234,986 of WOXC01005887.1, read as the reverse complement.
CAAACCATTCATTTGAAATTATATTAAATCTCTATTAATTCAAGCTCTTGGGAGAAGAAACATGCCCTTCTGGAATGATGAAAAATTTAGTAGAAATATCATCTAAGTAGGGTAGACAAAGAGGTTTACCAGAATTTCTGAGTAGAGGGATATTTTCTTTCTCTGTCTAAACATAGCAATCGACTCGTCATTAATACTCTCTGAGCAGCAAAGTTGAAGAGTTGTTAGTCCCCAAAGAACTGCAGCAGGCAGCAGCAATGTAGAGACAGAGGAAGTTGGTAAACATCAGTACTACTTTGAAAGTGTTCTTGGCACTCAGTGCATCTTTCTATGGCCTCTTGGGGCACAGGAAGCTGCAGAGGTAGCAAGGAAAGCTTCACTAGTAAAAGCAACACAAATTTTGTGAAGAAAACTTTCCCCTACCTCACTAGTAAATGTTGTCCAGTCATTTCAGTTGTGTCCAACTATTTGTGACCCCATTTTCAAAGATACTGGAATGGTTTGCCATTTCCTTTTCCAACTCATTTTACCAATGAGGAAACTGAGGCAAATAGGATTAAGGAACTTGCCCAGAGTCATTCAGCTAGTAAGTGTCTGAGGCTGGATTTGAACTCAGGAAGATGAGTCTTCCTGACTCCAGGCACTACACTCTATCCACTAGCTGCCCCTACTACTAACTGTAGCCACATTTCCATGTTCTATTTGAACTCTTGGTTTGTGGCTGGGACACAGATTAAATTTCTGTTCACATGCAGAACTGTGTGTCTAATAAAGGAAAAAGCAGGCTCTACATAATTATAAACCAGTTTAATTTCAACAAAGTTAGTATACAAACTCTGCTTCATAATCCTGTACCTCCTAAGGATGAAGAAAACTAATGTAGACTGAAGTTCAAGTTCGATACTTCAAAAGTCTCTAGGCCAGAAATCCCGGCAGTTGAGTTATGAGTTTCCGCTCATTGTTCTCCACCCATGACCTCCACCTTCCCTGGGTGGGGCTGTTTTTTTTTAAGATGAAGGGAATTTGGTTTTGATATTGGTTAATAACACAGTTTCATAACACTGAGTGACTGATGCTCGGGAACTATGATGAATTGTCCTCTTTTTATTAATTAGAGTTCTTACCGTTTCAAGCTCTCTGAGGGATCGAGAATGTCCTCCTTTTGTTAGAACATCCAGTAAACTATCTGCCATAACATATGGATAATCTTGTGATGTGGCCAAAAACTCATGGATACTAGAAAAAAATTGTAAAAGTAACCTTCACATAAAGTATCTCTATGGGCCTAATCTTGTCTACCATGGCTAATAATACAGGACACAGAGAAAACCAACACCACCTAATTATTATAATATCTAAAATTTTGTTCAACAAAACTAAAATTTTCTTATTTTCTAGTGATCTCTTTACTACTGTATGATGAGGGAGAATATGATGAAAATACTTATTGAAATGCTAATGGAATATGGAAGATCTGTACTATCAGCAAATAAAATATAATTGTATATCATTTCATCCAACAAATATTTCTTAAATGCCTGCTGTGTGTCTGCTGTTGAGAGAAAAATCTAAAATCCCTGGCCTCAAGGAGCTTACATTCTATTGGGGGAAGGATGAGAGAAGACAAGTAAATAAACACAAGGAAACTTGAGGGGTGAAAGAACACTGACAACTCGAGGGGACCAGGGAAGGCTTCACAGAGCAGATGGCACCTAAGCTTTGAAGGAAGATAAGGACTGACAGTAGCAGATAGGGGAGTACCTTTCAGGTATGGCCAGTTATGGGGATGGAATGTGGAATTATAGTTCTGGGAACTAGCTCGGATCCAGTTTTGCTAGAATAGCATTAAGGGAAATAATAAAAATAAGCCTGGAAAGATAAGTTGTAGGCAGACAAGGGAGTGCTCTAAAGGTCAGATTATCCTGGAAGCAAAAGTCTTTAAAGTCTTCAGGCAAGTTAGTGACATGGCTAGCCCACTGTCTCTGGGAAATTATTTTGGCAACTGTGTGGAGGCTGGATTGGAGGGATTCGAGCTGAAGCAGTATTACTATAATAACCTTCTTAGCATGAAGATTATTACAATAGTCCAGCAAGAGCATATAATACCATGAACTAACATAGTGGATGTGAGAGATTTTAAGCTCTAACCAAGACTTGGCAAAAGACATACATCTAGGCTAAAATGTTCAGAAGCTGATTTGGAACTTGAGCGCTCGAGAGGGATAAAGGCTGGATTTACGGATTTGGGAGTCCTCTGTATTATAGTAGTCATCGTCGTAGTCATAGTAAAAACTAACATTTATATAGTTCTACTCTGAGCCATGTTTATGATTGCTGATGAGATCATTAAAATGACTAAGTAGAGAAAGATGGCAGGCTAGGACAGAGACTTGGAAGACATCAATACTTTGGGGATGGACTATATATGACAATCCAGCAAATGAATTAAGAATGGTTAAAGGAGTAGGTGAACCAGGTGACAGCAATGCTATAGAAAACCAGTGAGGAGGAAATGTTAAGGAAGAAAAGCAGGAGCTGGATAACATTATCAAAAACTCCAGAAACGTTATGCTGAATGAGGAGTGGGTAAAGGCTTTTAAACCTGGCAGATAAGAGATCACTGGTAACCATTGAGAAGGAAGTTTCATTCCAGTGGTGGGGCTACCACCCAGACTTCAAATGGGGGTAAGGAATGTGGAGATGTTCAGTGTCATTAACTCTTTTTGGGTGCTTAGCTGAAAGGAGATTATATATATGGAGAGAGAGAGAGAGAGAGAGAGAGAGAGAGAGAGAGAAAATAGCTTGAGGTGAAGGCAAGATCAAGTGAAAAATTTTAAAGTATGGGGATGGTTTTAGTATTGTAGGTAGTGGGGAAGGAGCCAGTAGCTAAGAAGAGATTAAAGATGAGAGTGAGAAAGGCACAAAGAGGATGTTCCTGGAGGAACCTAAAGGGAATGGGATTAAGGGTATAAGCTGAAGGTTTAGCCTTGGCAAGTCCAACTCTTCTTCAAATACTGGAGCAAAGGAGAAGATGGATGACAACATATAGGAGTAATTTTGAGGTACAGAGTAGGGGAGCTGAGGGAGCTTATAATGCATAGTCTCAGTTTTCTCAGTAGAGTAGGAGTCCGAGTTTTTTTGATGACAGGGAGAGGGGATGGGTTGCACAGAAGGCTTGAATATAGATGAGAAAGTCTGGAATAACTATTGTAGGGATCTGACAGACAATGGGGGAAGAGTTAAAGGATTGCTCTGTAGCAATGAGGGCTTAACTGGAATTAGAGAACACGAATCAGCTGTGAATTTAGTTGGCACATTAGTATGTCTTCCTCTGGTGGTAGTCAGAAGTAATGGAGTTGGAATAGAGAAGATGAAGAGTGCAAGTAATTCGGGGTCAGGGAGTAGAAGGGCACATGGAAGGACAAAGGAATCAGGGGTGGAAAACAGAACATAGTTGAATTGGTCAACTATAAAGTCAAAGAAAGGTAAGACCAGAATAGGAGTGATGGCCTTGGGAGAAAAGAGAGGTGAGGAGAGATTAGAGGTTAGAGTAAGAACAAAGAACAGGTTTGAGAGTGATGAGGCAGAGGGAGACCTCTAAAAAACAGGAGATTATGATCAGAGGGGGTAATCTATAGGGCAAAATTATGGAGGTGGCATTGTTACGGGTTACAGTGAAACCTGATGTCTGATTATCACTGGGTGAGGTGGAGAGAAGATGTAGGTCATGACAGTTGAGGTTGATGAACTAGAGGTCAGGCTGCTCTAGGTGACAACATGTATACATTAGTCCCCAGAGATGTCAGGGATTGGGGTGGACAGAAAGACTCTGAAGCAGGTACTGAACTTGAAAAAGGATTTAGAATTCTAGAGGCAGGTAGATTACAAGAATCTAGACTAGATGATATAGATAAAGTGAACATCAAAAGAATGAAAGACTGCAGTGATAGCTGCAAGAGAAAGATCTAGACAGAAGTGAGAGAAGGAAGGAATATACTTCCCCCTGGTCCAGTGTATCTTGGGGCAAGGAGTTATAAAAGAGTAAGGCTTCCTGCTGGCATTAACCCCTGGGGATACTTTTTGGTTCTGACCAATTACCCCGTTTTTTTCTTCTAAATAAAAATATTCACCCACTCCCTTTTCTAATCCTATAATCTGCAGCTTCTGGCCAGGGTTTCTCTCTCACCCAGGCTACTAGAAATAAACAACATTACCCTTATCCTTTTGACCCTAAAGGAAGCACACAACCCCAAAGGGGCTAAAAGACTTCCACTATAACCATACTCCCTTTCTTCACATCAATAAAAAAATTAGTCTTGGTAGGGGAAGATACTTCATTGGGCACTGACTGTACAAAGAACTGATGTAATATTACTGAACATTTCAAAGGAAAACAAACTTTTTCTGATTTAAATATTTCATCACAGAATTTAGAGGGAGGCTGGGGTTGGGGAAAAAAAGTCTCTGAGGTTCACCCACCCTTCCTCCTCAGGCAGTTCTGCCACTTCATCTCTGAAAAGTGAGAAGCCAGATGGACAAAGAAACTGGGGGAAGGGGGGATGGGAATAGAAATCCCAAGGGTAGCAATTCATATTTAAAGGGCCTAGTTAAGTGGGACACTGCACATGGATAATTTTTGTAATTCAAACAGAAGAATTTTAGGTACATAAGCAAATCTTATTGTCATGTAATTATTTTAGGAAAATGTAATGCCAGAATACTGATGAATTGATGACTCACCTGAAACCACCTGGAAGATTAGAATCTTCGCCATAAGTTGTGTAGATTAAATCAGAATCATCCTTGCTGATATTTGCAAATGTGGAATCATAGTTTGGTGCATAAGAACTGTAGGGTCCATAATTCAAGTATAACACTGTTGAATAATAAAAAACTCAACACTATTACTTGGCTTTTTTACAACACACACTAGCCCATTTCTGTTGATTATTACCTCGAACTGAAGTTTTCTAAATTTTTTCCCTCCTCCAAAGATAGGCACAAAGTTACATCCTGTGTGTAAAAGTCAACACCCCTAAGTATATTCTTAAAACTGACATTCAATTTTTGACAATAAGAATAATATATTTAAAATAGATAAGGTCACATGATTTTGCCAAAATTGTTAAATATTACGGTGTTTTCTTTCTCAATATCCTCCTCCCTTCAGCATCTAAAAGGAGAATGACAAAAGCCACTATTACCAGGTCTCACCTGGAGTAACTTTATTCCTCTTGTCCTCTTTGAATCCCTGCAGTGTATTAACTCCAGATTGAAGTCTTCCCGTTGTCATTCCCAATCTTACAGGGCAATAGCCAGGTTCTGAAGAATAAGTTCAAGCATGAGACAGGTAAGCAGGTAGCTGTCCGAAGAACAAAATTTCCTGCTGTATTTCATATCACAGGTCCCATTCCAAACAATAAGACTCAGAGGCTGAACAAATATTGTAGATTTACAAAAAAAAGAGATTTAACTTAGACTTTTTAATATTTTCCTCTTTTTGAATTTGACAATTATCAACAAACCTGAACCAAATATAAGGAACATAAAAAGTATCACATATGAAACCAGGGATCTCATCACACACTGCCTAAAAATGACATACACACGTCAAATTTCCTAAGTTTTAAAACAGGGGCTAACTTGGGGTCACTTTTTTTTGAAAAAAAAAATTTTTGATAACTATATTTCAAGATAATTGGCTTCCTTTGTAATCCTATGTATTTTATTTATGCATTCAAAAACATTGAGAAGGGGTTTGTGTCACAAAAAAGGTTAGCAATCTGTTCTAAAAGTTATCCTGCTTGGCTATTTCCTCCTGTACACTGAAAAAGTTTTATTGACACTTCTTCCTTCTTTCATTCCTTGCTTCTTCTGCCCATCTGAGAATAAATGAATAAAAAACTTCTCCCTTGTATTAAGTTAGTAAATTCCCACAAAAAGTTATTGTGAACCTTAAAAAAAAAAAAAAGCTAGTTTGGCATAATGGAGAGAGGGCCTTATCATCCTTCTAGTTATCCAGAATCACATTGTTATCTTTGACTCTTTACATTCCCTCACCTTACCTATCCAATCAGTTGCCAAATGTCATTGTTTCTACTTCTGCATCTCATGCATCTGTCCACTTCTCCATACTGCCAGTCACCCTATTTCGGCCTTCATCATCTTTCACCTGCACTACTGAGCTAGCTACTTTGTTTTTTTGCTTTTTGGAGGGGCAATTGGGGTTAAGTGACTTGCCCAAGGTCACACAGCTTGTGCGTGTTAAGTGTCTGAGGCCAGATTTGAACTCATGTCTTCCTGACTCCAAGGCTGGTGCTCTATTCACTGCGACACCTAGCTGCCCCCAAGCTACTTTCTAACTAGTCTCCCTGCCTCAAATTTCTCCTTTCTTCAATCCATCTTGCAGAGAGTTGCCAGAATGATTTTCTTTAAGTGCAGATGTGACCATATTCCTCCCTCATCCAGCTCCAATGCGACTGCCTTTAGGATCAAAGATAAACTTCTGTTTGGCTTTTAAAGCACCAGCATAGCAGTGTGCTCCTCTTTCCCTCTTTGTAGAGTAGCAATGCTGGCTTTCTTGTTGCTCCTCCACCATTCTGTAAGACTGATGAAGCACCTACCTTTTAAATGCATGCCAAAGCACCGAGCTAAGAGCCAGGAAATAAAACCACTGTAAGTGACACTATCCTCTCTCAGGAGGAGCTTAGGATTTCTTTAAACACACTTCATTTTTTCCTCCAGCCTTTCTGCCTTCGCCTTTCCTTATGACCGGGATGCACTACCCCCTCACCTTTGCCTTTCAGAGTCCCTTATTTCCTTTAAAAGTCTGCTCGAGCAGCAGTTCCCATGTGAAGCCTTACCTAGTGCTTCAGCTGCTAGTATCTTCTCTTTAAAAAATTTATCCTGTGCATATGTTTTGCAAATATTTATCACATGTCTCTCTTAACAGAATGTAAACTCCTTAAGGATAAGGATGATTTCATGTTTGTCTTTGTCTCCTTGTGATGCTACCACATAGTAGATGCTTAATAAAATCTTGAACTAGGTGGGGAGGCAGAAGAGCTGGGTTTAAGTCCCTTCTTTAATACATGTTGTGGCAGGAACAATCTGGGCAACAGCTTTTAGAAGTATAACCTATGAAAACCATGATAATAATGAGGATACTAGCTAGAATTTACATAATGCTTTAAGGTTTGCAAATTGTTTTATAAATTGTGTCTCATTTTATCCTTGCAACAACCCTGGGAGGCAGAGGCTGTTATCATTCCCATTTTACAGATGAAGAAACTGAGGCAGATAGTGGTTAAGTGACTTGCCTGGGGTCATACAGCTGGTTAAGTGTCTGAGGTCACATCTGAACTCAGGTCTTCTGTAGTCCAGGTACAGCTCTCTGTCCACTGTACCACCTAGCTGCCTCTAACCAGGTATTTAAAAATAAGGTGTGGGGAACAGGTATGATGTAACCAGAAACATCTGGAGCAATCTTGGAAAAAACTTGGCCCATATAAATCCAACAACATTCCTTGGATCCTCCCTCATTTTACAAATGAGGAAACTTAGGTCTAAATATGTTAGGTGACTGGCCCAAAGATCACAAAGCTGGAATGAAAGAGCTGGGAAATGAACTTAGGTCTCTAGACTCCTTCCTGGTCCAGGGTGAACTTGCTGCCCAAGCTGGCTGCCTGAGAGGTAAAATAAAGCCTGGCTCCATCATATCTACTCTAGCAAAACCCTAAAGTTGACACTAGATTGAATAATGGGCAAGAAAGCCAATGAAAAGGTATATAAAGTATCTTCCTCTAACCCAATACTGCACAAGAAGTGATCCATAAGCCTGAGGGCAAGAGGAAAGGTATGCTGGAAAAATCAATGCAGAATAACCGTCAGAAGGACTATAAACAAGTGAGAGACATATGTAGTGGGCAAAGCTCTGTCCAGAGGGGGAGATTAAGAGTGAAGAGCTCCCCTCTAGGCCTCAGAAGTGTAAGGAGTGGCATTTTTCTCCATTTAAAGTACATGATATTAGCTATTCTTTTTGAAGCATGATTTATTTCTTAGGGATAGATTTAGATAAAAATTTTATTTTGAAGAATTCTTATCCAAAAGGAATCTGGAGTAAAAAAAAATGAAGTTGAATTGAAAAAATGAAGTTGTATTGAAAAAGTATCTTTTTGGGGCGGCTAGGTGGCACAGTGAGTAGTGTGGGGGCCCTGGAGTTAGAAGGACCTGAGTTCGGATCCAGCCTCAGACACTTAACACACACAAACAAAAACCTAGCCATGTGACCTTGGGCAAGTTACTTAACCCCAATTGCCTTCCAAAAAGCAAAAAAAAAAAAAAAAAAAAAAGTGACAAACCCTTATATCAAATTCCTTATGTAATCCCCTACAGATGTTTTCATTAAAATACTAATTTATCTCATGGAAACCAACTCAAAACACTTAAATCTAGAGTCAGAAGGGACCTCAGAGACCACCCCATCTGATCTCATTTGAAAGAGAACAAGTGGCATTTATATGGTACTTTACCATTTATAGGGTACTTTACCTCTCATTTGATGATTACAACAAACTGTCAGGTAGGTGCTATTAATATACCCATTTTAGGGATGAGGAAACTGGGGATGAGATTTAAATGAATTGGCCAGGGTCATATGGCTAGAGTCGGAGGCATATTCTAATTCAAGTCTTCTTGACTCCAAGTTCAGAACTTTATTTACTATTCATTGTATGAGATAACTTTCATAGACGAGGAAACAGAAGTCCAGATAGGCTAAATGAATTACTCAAGGTCACTCAGCTAGTTAGGGGCAAATCTGGGATTAGAAAACTCACTCCAGTTGCTTTGCACTATACCACTATATCCCATCAAAGAATGTTGTCTATGTATATATAAGACATACAGTGGGAAAAGCAAGCCTTGGGAAGAGATAAATTGGCCAGATGTCAAAAATGGGTCACTTTCTCAAATAAGAGAGGACAAGAATTTACAGTATAGTAAGGAAATATTTTTATCTACTATAGGTTTTACCTGGAGCAATGAGTCATACTTTAGCAATGGAATGTGAACTTTGTAATTGAAGAAGTCCTATGCTCTAGCATAGATATCAATCCTATACATCTATTTTACTTGTGAGAGTGGTTGCTGAATAAGAAATAAACTTAAAGCCTCTAAAACTGATTTAAAAGCTTTAAAAATTTAATTTTTGGTTTTTCATACCCTATATTAAAAGATGTGATGAGGATATTAAGATTGTGATATCAACTTTTTATAATATACATACACGTATACATAAAAAGACAGTGTTATATGGTACTATCTGATGGTACTGACCGACAGTAATGTATCCAAGAGGCCATAACCACTGGTTTAACTTTTTTTAATACTTTTTTTCTTTTATTGCTTTTTGGAGGGCAATTGGGATTAAGTAACTTGCCCAAGGACACACAGCTAGTTTTTTGTGTGTGTATTAAGTGTCTGAGGCCGGATTTGAACCTCCTGACTCCAGGGCCAGTGCTCTATCCACTGTGACACCTAGCCACCACCACTGGTTTAACTTTTGATTTGGGGGGGGGGGAAGGAAGAAAACAAACAAAAAACCCTCTGCTATGATGAATGCTTACCTAGATGGGGTCTGGAGACAAAAAAAAATGAACTTGTGATTTAGAAACTTCTTCCTATCATTTAAAAATTTCTGATTATTTGTGTAAAAGTCATAAAAGTGATATTTTTAGGTTAATATAAATTTATTTGTTTTGAGAATTTAAAGCTTTAGAAACACTTTTTTTTTTTTGCTTTTTGGAGGGCAACTGGGATTAAGTAACTTGCCCAAGGTCACACAGCTAGGTTTTTGTTCTGTATGTGTTAAGTGTCTGAGGCCAGATCTGAACTCAGGTCCTTCTGACTCCAGGGTCAGCACTCTACTCACTGTGCCACCTAGCCGCCCCTAGAGACACTTCTTGAAATAAATGTAAACACCAACAAGGTCATTTAAAACTAAGGTTGGAAATCATGACTAAGACATACACTAAATGTTCTAGGGGTTTCTTTACTTTCTAAGTAAAGGTCAGTCTTTTATATCTATTTATTTTAGGTTTAACTGGAAATTAGTGAACACTGACAAATCTCTAGTATATAACACACTGGCTAGGCTAAGTTTTTTAGGGATAAAATGTTGGTTCTGACACTATTTTGAAGGAACACTAACCTCTACGAGTAACATGCATGTATTTAAGAATAGAGAATCAGGTTTTTAGCTTGCTTTTCTGTTTGACAGACATACCTGTAATGGAAATGCAAATTTAAAGATCTTCCCTGCCCCTAGCTTAAGTGCACCTGGAGCCTGTGGTGGGAGGCTTGTTTTTCAGGAAAGCCCACACCTTGATACTTTGTGATCGGGCAGTGGGTCTAGGAAGTTGTTACAATCTCTGAGCCAGGAGAAGGCTATATAAGCCCTGAGGAGAGGCTTTGCTTTAGGGCTCACTTTGAGAAGTGTTGTGTGATTTGACCTGATGAGACTCCGGGAAGCCATTGTTGAGAGCCCCCACCCCGGCTTTGAAAACCCAGATGTTGATGCTTCCCTCTCTGGTAACTGTGATTTGGTATTGATATAATGGTAGGACAGTTTGGAAGCCTGTCTGTTTGATCTGTAAGTTCTGTAACTCTGAAGTTTGGGTGCTGACCTTTTTCCCCTGAACTAGGTAATGTATGTTTGTTTGATTAAAGTAAGCTTGTTAACCCATTTTGAGTTGCTTTCCTTTTGAAAAGCAGATCTAAGAACCTGTGTTGGCAGTCACCCTGGGGATATTGGGGTGCTTGCTGCTACAATACCTCCTGCAATGGGATCAACAGGATTAAGAAGTCCCAGTGTTGTGGTTCCATCCGGCTTTCTTCTTTCAAACTCACACTAAAATGAAATAAAACATTGAAATGAAGGATTAAACTGTCTTATAATATTCTCTGGGAATTTCAGACATATGACATAAAGCAGGACAAAGCTTGGCTTTAGCTTTACTAAAAATAATGTCATGAGAAGTAGCTAACATGACTATTAAATTTCTATGTCTACATGTACAATGTTGCTCAGTATAAAGGGGCACCTATTAATGATGCCATAAAAAGTCACATACTTAAGTTTTAAGTATTTCACTTTTAAGTCCATTATCATCAAACATGATTTACAAAGAAAAAAGTTTAGCAATAAGATTCAGTTACAAGAAATAAGTATTGTTTCATTTTAGAGTATATTAACAAAGCAATTCACTAAAATTTAACATGAAAATAGGATGATATTTTATATACAAATGAATTACTAATTTTTTTGAGGATTTTTTTTTTGTTAGTGACAAACTACATGACTGGAAAGGATGACTAAAACCTATGAAATCAACATACTGAAAGTCTAAAAAATGGACAAAAAAATAATGAGAACCAACAAGAGTGGAGGAGCAAGTAATAGAGAAGGCAAGAAAATATTAATCACCTGACTATTTATAAGCCTTCTGGTCAACTTTCCTCCAGATTCTTTAACAATGCGGTCAATTTGCTCTTGTTCCCTTTCTAAATTATTGCTTTTAAGTTTATCTTCAAGTACATCTTTGTCTTTCCTGAAAACACAAATAATACCAAGTTAAAAAAAGAGAAATGGAAAAAGTATTCAAATGAATTCCAAACATGGGTACAACTAGAGTGGAGAAATGTATCCTATTGCCGCCAAATGAAAATTCCTTTATGATGAAAAGATCCTGACCACTCTATAAATATCAGAAATTCAAACTCAATATATAACTTAGTTTTCACTGTCCTTAGTAATAAAACTAATGGTACAGCCCTCAAAATGAATTCAATCTCAAGCTTTAAAAAAACAAAATGAGAGCAACTGGCCCTGCAGTCAGGAGGACCCGAGTTCAAATCTGACCTTAGACACTTAACACCAAAATTAGTCATGTGACCTTGGGCAAGTTACTTAACCCCAACTGCCCTCCAAAAAGAAAAAAAAAGAGAGAAAGAGAGAGAGAAATAAAATTTTGTTTCTTAAAAATTTACTAATCTTAGAAATACACCAAGGATGGGGTATTTTTGTTGTTGTTGTTGTTGTGTTTTTGTTTTTTTGGCCAGGAAGACTCAAAAGAATGTTCATTTTTGTCACAACTATATTAGGTAGTAATGTTCTTATGTGCAATGAAATGAATCTTTTATATATTCCTTTCCCAAATAATCAAAGTGAGCTAAATAGCAGATATATGACTGGGGTGGGAAGAATGGTACTCACACATATTCCACTATTCTTCTATTTAAGAAGTGCCATAGGGGCGGCTAGGTGGCACAGTGAGTAGAGCGTTGGCCTTGGAGTCAGAAGGACCTGAGTTCAGATCTGGCCTCAGAACTTAACACATCCACAAATAAAAAATCTAGCCGTGTGATCTTGGGCAAGTTACTTAACCCCAATTGCCCTCCAAAAAAAAAAAAGTGCCATGGGGCAGCTACGTAGAGCAGTGAATAAATACAGCATGGACCCTGGAGTCAGGAGGACCTGAGTTCAAATCTGGCCTCAGAAACTTAACACAAAACTAGGTGTGTGATCTTGGGCAAGTCACTTAACCCCAATCCCCCTACCTTAAAAAGAAAAAAAAAGTGCCATAACAACACTTGGGCTTATTCATGATTCTTTTTAAATAAACCACATACAAATAAAACTTAATGGGAAAAAAAAAAACCAAAACCTGGCAATATTTGGTTATTAACATGTTTCTTAACTACCTTAATAAGAAAACCTATTTGAAATGGCTTTGTAAACTGAGTTTGGACAATCACATAATACTACTTTCTATGGGGATGAGAGGAGAGGAGAAGGGATGAGAGTAACATGTTATTGGGTCAGATTTTCTTGATATACATCATACATACTCCCTGTCTGATAGCTGAAACATAACGATCATGCCTTATCTTCCCTTAGTTACAATCAACAGGTCTGCTTATTTTCCTACAACAATTTAAGGAGGTGCTTTACTTTTTATTTTCCTTATTTGGACTTTTGAAAACTTTAATATCGTCCAAAGAATCATCTTTATCTTGTAGCAGATAGCCATTATCTTCCCCACTCTGCTGTATTTCCATTTTGTCTTTTTGCTTCCGGGTCTTCTGCAAGTCAGCCATGAAGTCTATACTCTGTTTTAGACTCTGAATTCTTTCCTTGAAAAGAAACAAAAAACCATATATATTTAAGAATATTATTAGTGTCTTCTTGTTTTAATCCTCACTTAAGTAAACTTTTCCAAAGAGAATCTATACATCAAACATTTTGCAGCTATTTAGCATGATATGTCAACTTTGGAAGATAACACTAGCAATCAAAAAATTAAAAGCAGAACACAAGTATACCAAGAAGCATTATATTTAGAAGCCCAGCTATTAAGGTCCAGCCCTGCAAAAAAAAAAAAAAATTAAAAATTAAACTATGAGTTTCTGTGTTATTCTCTGAAAGACTCTTGAACCCAGTAAAATGGTAAAAGAAAAACATTGGGGCAAATATTCTTTATTTTTCTTTGGCAAAGTCTCAAAATATTTATGTAAGAAAGCAGGAATTAAAAGCATAGTTTGCAGGTCTAAAAAAATAATGAAATCTTACTTAATAGAAAAAATGTTTAAGAATACTAAGAATATTAATTACATGCTAGTCTGAGGATACTGAGAAAATCATCATGGTCAGTCAACACAAGGATCTATGGAAGACTCGGTAATTTTTCTTTATGAGGAAATAACATAATTTCAGGTGTAGAAGATGCTGCTATTATATTTTCTGCCTCATAATGTAAAGAGAGTTACATTTTGCCTACTGCCCAAAGTTCTCTGATCCTATTTTATGAATCTTATTTCCAAATTTCAACTGTGGCAATATATGACAATTATTTCTGTCACGTTTTCTGGGGCAAGTCCTAGAGAGAGCTTGGCTCTATCCAGGTACCCAGTCATAGATGTGCATAAAACACGGACCAGTCAAATGTGCTGGCCTATGGAGCCTATGCTCCACACATGGCCATGTACCCTACACCTTTTATTTCTAGTAGCAGGTACAAGCTAATATATGGTGCTACAAGCTATTTATCTCCAGTATGGAGATGTTGGGATTAGGTACTGAATAAATACAGGGATTAGGTATTGAATAAAAAAATAGAGATCTTAGAGATTACTCTAGGGATGAGGACACTTAAGCTGAAGAACATGCTCATGCTCAAGGTTCCGTGGTTAGTCGCTGGCATGCTGCCATGACTAAGACCCTAACTTCCTGATCCTGAATCTAGTACCCTTCTCCTATGCCATGCTGAATGCCAATGTGAAATGATAAAAAGCTAATTCACAAAGGTTTCAGCTTCAAGGTAACTCCAATTTCTATAATAAAAATCAGCAGAGTTCACACGAGGATGATTTGCAGCATTTTTCTGAACACACACAAAACGTCCAAGGCTTGCTTATTAGAAGTCTGCATTTTGGACACAAGAGGTAACAGCAGAATAGAGGACTGGGTGTAGAGTAAGAGGAGCTGAGGCTAAGTCCCGCCTATGACCCATGCTGGGTGTGCTTTGTGCTTTCTCTAACCTGACTGGTAAAGGGGCTTCCTTTCCTTCCAACAATGAAATCACAGGTCTAGTCCCTAAAATGCGTGTATGCATGTGTGCACCAATAGGTGTATTTTCTCTTGTTAATTAAAATTTCTCTTTAACAGATCAATTACAAGTTACACAATTTAGCAAAATGAAAAAATCTAGTTCTGTCCTGTGGAAAAAAAAAATCCTGGTTAACCGTGCTTACTACTGATCACACACACACATACACACACACATGTGCACACACACTCTATTCAAGCATGCAGTTAGGTAACAATCATTACTCTGTATGTACTCATAATTCAGATATGAAGATGGTTCCAATAGCACCTGTGTGCAGATGTGTCTGAAAAAAGGTAGATGGGTGACTGACAGGCCTGTTCATGAAGAACACACATGAAAAGTTATCAATGTTCTGGAAAACATAATTTTCATAAAAATGTAGAGCTATAAGGGAATTTAAAGATCTTCTTGCCCAATCTACTTATTTTACTGATAAGAAAACTAATCAGGGCTGAGACAGAGGTAAGTATTTTGTCTAATGCTATAGCAAATTAATGATAAAACTGGAAATAGAATTGAGACTGCCTGAATTCTGCTCTAAAATATTTTTATGAAAGGATATGCTATGTGCTGTCAGTGTTATTGCTACACGAGTTAACTCTGCAGAACTAAAATAAAAATATGAAAATCACTTGTAATGATCCCTCCCATCTAGGGTGGAGGGAACAGGAAACTATAGCACAGGATGGGTAGGGCTCCTCAACAGGAAAAGATTTAGAGAAAAAAATGATAACAAATAAGAAAAAGAGAAAATAGAATAGAAAGGATTTTTTTCTTTTAATTTTGTCTTAGCAACACTTCATAAGCTCTAGAGGAGAGAATCTTCTTAAAAACTTAATTGTATTTTTAGAAATTTATAAAAACAAAACAGAAAATTTATAACCAAAGTTATTTGAGAGTTTATAAGTTGCTTCATTTTATCTTTGTAAGGAAACAAAAGTCCTTCACTGTGATGCAGTATAAATTATTTGATTTTACAAAGGAATGCCAAAGTCTTTTAACTGTTATTTTCATTTTGATTTCAGATTTTAAAATCAATGACATAATTCATGACATTTACAGCTTTCCAATCTGGATTGAATTGGGGGATTTTCCTGAGGATACCGAAATAAATATTTCTTGTTCTCTCTTCCTAAGCAAATCATCTCAGAGAGAGAAAAATGGTTTACATTAATTTTCCACACTTTTAGAAAAGGGCAGGACCTGATGTTGTCTAAATATTAGCAAGGCAAGAATAATTGTCTGTCTAAATGTTTTCTTTTCCCAGTTCACTGGGTTCAAGAATTTTTCAGAGTAGAAAATGCAGACACAAAGTTTGATAGCTGCACAAGTTGGTATTTTTCCAGCTGTAGAACTGTAACAATGATCACTATAGAATTTATGTAAATCAGGAAAGCACAAGTTTTCTGTCTAACATATGTCAAAAACTTATTGCTATTATCCTTTAAGTTCTTGAGCTTTAAAACTTAGAGGTAATTTTTGATTCCTTCTTATTCTTATTCCTTCTTATTCACCTGCCTTTTCTCCATATCTACTCATTCTGATTTGAGTTTTCTTTTCCAAAAGTCTCTTTTATTTGTTTCTTTCTTGGCAATGTAGGTGTAAATAGAGTGGAAACATAATATCTTCCTTAAACACTGTTTCCAATGTTGCTCTTCTAACCCTCTTTTTGGTGACACACAAAACACTATGCCTGCCTTGTCAAAATCACCTTCTCAAGACTACCATTCATAGCCCTTCTATTAAGTCCTTCTGGTATTTCCAACTAAGTTAAACTGATGCCTTCTGCAGCACTTGCTCTTTCTTTTATGGATGCCTTTCCCATAATATTGCTACTACCCAGAGCTTCCTTCCCTCTCCTTTCCAATAACAAATATTTATTAAACACCGATTGTTTTAAAACACTGTTCTCAGCATTAAGGGATGGTGATATGAAGTTTATATAAGATGTACTTTCTGACCTCATTCAACCCAAAAGTCTGATTTGTGGACAAGATACTAACAGAAATCTGTAATGCCCAATTTTACATGATAAATGTATTAGGAAGTTACAAAATAAATTATTCCTCTGTTAATCCTTCCCCTTCTTCAAGGCCCAATTCAAAACTCACCATCTTGGAAAATCTTTTTAGATTACCACCAATACATTTTGAACACTCCCTTTTTCTTTGTCCTATTAAAAATGTTAGTTTTTATATTGTTGTTGAATACATTGTTTTCACTGCTGAATATAGTTATTCAATTTGTATCAGGAGTTTGCTCTTCTGGTCTATTTTGCTTTGCGATTACTTACTGGTTATTTTATATATGTATATTCTGTTCTTTTAACTATGTTATAAATCCTTGAAAGTCAGCTACTGTATACAATTCCTACATAGCTTTCCCTTTGTCTCTAGTATGTTATTGCATACAGGATTAACATTCTACTGAACATTTGGAATATTGTTACCATAAAGAAAAATACTTTATACTGCTAAAGGCCTCATAAATTATCAGATCAATCTCCTGGAATTTGGAATCTCCTGAAATTTTCCCCCCTTATTTAATACAATTCTATTAAAAAAAAATAGAACATTTAGCATGTGAAGGTAGGCTCACTATGGAATTGGTCTCCATGTCATAACTAGGAAGAGTTCTCTGCTTCCTAGAGGGGATGGATGATTCAGGCATTTATATCATATCCTCCCCACCCCCACCCCACTACTGAGCCCCAGGAACTTTGGGCATGACAGGTTAGACCCCAAAGCAACCCAGAACTGGGTTCCTCTTTCCAGTTCACCCAATCAGGGTTCCACTTACATGCAGGGGAAAGAATCCTCTGGTTTCAACCCAGGTCCCTAATTTCACCCCAGTCAGGACTGAACTTCCCATATTATTTTTTCTAGAACACTTCTGTCCAGAATAAATAGAAGTGTTTACCAGGTCCAGTCAAGTGTCTTCAGGGAAGTTATAACAAAATCATATAAGCTCAGAATTGGAAGTGACCTAGGCCTACCCTTCACTAGATTTAAATGTATCCAATGATAGTTACTTTACCTTTATCTATCACTTTAGCATCACACCTTTTAAAAAGAACATGTTTTTCCTTTAAATGTTTTCTATTCCAAAAATGATTTAGCTCCAAAGTAAATTCAGAACCTTTCTAGGAATATTCATTTTGGTTTAAGCAAAGGGATAAAATTTCATTTTCATCATTTATAACAGGGGCTTTCCTTTACCTGGCTAAGAATTTTCATTCCTGAGTGCAACAGCTTCTTTGCAGCTTTGTAATAAATGGTTTCTGGTTTATTGTAAATCATGGCATTGCTACACATCAGTTTGAAATTATCCTGTAGAGAGAAGTTTAAGGAGGAAAATGTATAAAGAATACTTTAAAATTATACAATCTGCTCAAACTTCAACTCCTTTAAAAACACATTTCAATCTCTTCCCCTTTGCACCATGAAAAAATAATCCTCTCATTTCACTGCTCACCAGTGGTAATCTCACACAGGCAATTAAAGTATTGAAGTACTGACTGACAAATTAAAAGAGATGCAATTTGAAAATAATTTAAATATGCTACATTTTTTTTTCCACAGAGGTATAGCAATGTGTAAAATCTGGAACATTTTTAGGATTCAAATGTCAAGAAGCAAATTCCTTCAAAGATTCCTTCCACTGCCCACTAAATAATCTTAAGAGAAATTTTTTGCTTATAAGAAACATCTTTGTTGAAAGGAAATTATATGTTATTTTGGAAAATGATTCTTCAACACAATGAAGAACTTAATGTATAATTTGATTGCTATATTAGAAACATTAGAAACATAACATTCTTTACCATAACTATAAGGTAGTTATAAGACTAATATTTTCATTTAATATTAATATATGATTCTTTTAATTTTGGATACTACTGAGAGCAAAATATTGGTGGAATATTACAAAGAGCTTGTCACTGTAACATAAACCATAAGATCATGATAAGTTCCCACAGATAACATTACTATCTAGATTATTTATAATTTTTAAATTTTTGTTTCCAATGTGCATATAATGAAGAACTAACTCCCTGCACTTTTGTAGTCAGGTATATTTACTTGTGTGACTATGAAGAAAATCATGTCAAGCTATAACTAAAATATCCCAAACACTTTGAGAGCTGATGATAACACAGAACAGATGAAAGCTATGAACAGTTAAGAAGAATTATAGCTACACTTTGAACCACAGTAAAAACTGGAAATAAGACAGGAGTTTCACCTGCGTGCTATATTGAAACTTAAAAAAGTACATGTGTCATTCTCAAAATCTACTCAAGTTTAAAATGGATACATGTTAACAGTTGGTTCTGGATTCAACTTGAAAAAGTGTGCCATTTTATTACAGATAGAAGTAAGCTTAAAAAAAATGTATGTATGTATATACATACACACAGCTTAAATTTCATTAGGCTTTAAGAGCTTAAAACAACAATTTCACACATACACATACACACACGCACGAAGAGAGGAAAGGTTAGCAGTGAAGGGACTCGGGAAAAACTGGATCATATTCAGACAAAAATCAACTATGATAAGTTTATATAGTATATATAAATTTTATTAGCAACAAAGTACTCAGCTAGATTATAGGTTTTGACAAAGTATGATCCCTGTGTCTACGGTATTTAGATAGTGCAGTGGACAGAACTCTAGGCCTGGAGTTAGAAGACTTTAATTCAAATTCTGACTCAAATACTTGCCAGCTGTGTGACCCTGGTTTAAATCACTTAATCTCTGCCTGTCTTAAGTTTCCTCAACTATTAAATGGGGATAACACAGCCCTTTCCTTACAGGGTTATTGTGAGGGTCAAATGATGGTGCTTATAAAGTGCCTGACACATAGTAGGTTCTTAAAAAATACTTGTTTCCTTCCTAACTTCCTGTGGCATATCTGAATCAGTCACAGAATAAAAACATGAAAATACTATACGTTTTATCTTTATTCTTTAAGAGCTGTATAAAAAACTTTGAGGTTCTCATGTCTCTAAGACCAGCAAAGATGACGAGAGAGGAAAATGACAAATGTTGGAGGGGTTATGGAAAAACAGGTATATTAGAACACTGATGGTGGAGCTGTGTGAGCTGGTCTAGCCTTTCTATAAAACAATTAGGAATTTTGCCCAGAAAAGTTGCCAAACTGTGCATGTCCTTTGACCCAAGGACACCACAACTAGTTGTATACCCCAGAGAAATAAAGAGGAAAAGCGCCCACATATATACATCTATACGTCTACACATCCACATCCACCACACACATGGTGTGTGCTTTTTATCACGGTAGCTAAAGACCAGAAACAAAAAGTGTATCCTACTGGGGAACAGCTAAACAAATTGTGATATATAAATGCAATGGAATATTACTGTGCCATAAGAAATGATGAAGTGGACAATTTCAGAGAAAACTCTTCTTCCCCATTTGGAATGAACTGATACATAGTGAAATGAGCAGAAATACATCAATTTATACCATAATACAAAAAAAGGACAACTTTGAAAGATTTTAGAGCTCCTATCAATGCAATGATAAACCACAAGTCCAAAAGAATGAAGATGAATCATCTTCTCAACTTCTGATGAGCTTAGGATGCAGAAAGAAACTTTACATTTTAGGATACAGCTAATGTAGGAATTGGGTGGTGAGGTGGCACAGTAGATGGATTGGCAGACCTTGAAACAGGAAGACCTAAGTTCAAATCTAACCTCAGAGACTCACTAAGCTGCACAAGCCTGGGTAAGTCACGTAATCCTGTTTGCCTCAGTTTCCTTATTTGTAAAATAAGCTGGAGAAGAAACTGGCAAACCACTCCAGCATCTTTGCCAAGAAAATCCCAAATGGGGTCATGAAGAGTCAGACATGACTGAACAGCAAATGTGGGAATTTGTTTTGTTAGACTAAGCAGCTATATATTGAAGGTTTTAATTTTAGGTTTGTTTTATTTGCTTAAGGGAGAGGTTACTGGGAAGAACAGATTAATAAAAAATGCTTATTAATTAAAAAAATTAAAATATTTTAAAAAGAGTTGCATCCCTTCATCTTTTCTCCTTACCAAAAGTACAGCTCAAGGGTTACTAAAAACACAATTATAATACACAAGATACTCCCCAAATGGGTGAATGGATATATTCATCTTTTACCCTGAGAAATGTGATGTGATAATCTGCCAGTTTTCCCACTGCAAAAATGTGTAATTATATGTCAGTATTTAGATCTTTAAGTTTAACTGACTTTTTTATATACATTCACTGAAATCATTTTCTCTGACCATAATAGATTAAGATGAATAAAGTAAAATTATTTTATGCTTTTTCCCCCCAAGAAAAGCACAGAATAGAATGTGGAATTTTGTAAGCAACTCAAGATACCACTTTCATTTCAGTTGTGTGATAAATCTCAACCTTGTTTGCCCAAAGATAAACATCTCTGGAGAAAATAATTTTATGTATTGGAATTTCTTAAAAAATATAATGAAAACAAGATAAATTTTTTTTTGGTTAACAATTGAAGGTCTGAAATGTTTTAACTAGGTGATTACAATCCATTTTGTAGTAGAAATTTTTATTTGAACATGAATGCAATTCAGTAACCTGAATAAGTGCCTCCTCTACTCCAGAGATTACTTTGTATTTATCTTGTATCAGATTGTGAGCTCCTCTAGGACAGAGGCGATTTTGACTTTCCTTGAACGCCCAGCACTTAGCACACAGTCTAGTGCATAGTAAGTGTTTACTGACTGATTATATATACTTATACATAGATGTGTAGTCTTCCCCAAGAGATTATAAACTTCTTTAGGAGCAGGCCTTGTTATATTTATCTTTGTGTCACCAACACTTAGCCAGGCACATAGCAGGTATTGAGTGCTTACAAACTGTATAATAAACTAATGTTCAAATGAGAAATTAAATGCTGATAATACACATGAATCTTAGAATTAGTCAAATGTCACTTCTTTGTGAAGCAAAGAAGATGATTTTAAGGAAGAGTACATAGACTTGTATGACTGATATAGTATAACTTGCCAAATTAAGTAACTGCTGGTTATCAGGTAAACTTTTGATTCTATGTATTTAAGAAGTGGATCTCAAAACACACTGGAATTTCCTTGGGTGCTATAATCTTGCTTTCTCCTGAACTTACCCTTCTACTATACATGTGGCTAGAAGAAAAGAAATGAGGCACAATTCTTAAGGAATAAAGGTGAGATGTACAGATAAGCTTTTCTTCTATAACCAGTTAGGATTTTATTAAAAAATTATTTCTAAAATATTAAAGAATAAAAAGGGTAGAATCACTCCACTACTTCAACTGGTGAATATTTGTATAGGGCCTGTACAAAGGAAGTTTAAAGAGATGTGGTTTCTCCTCTCTAGAAGATGATAATAACAGAAGAATACATATCTTCCTTCTCTATATACTATGACCATTTAAAAGTAAAGTCAACTTCAGCTATAATTGTTAACATACATATCTTCTTCATAGGCTTTCTTACTTTATAAGGCTTATAAGGCTTTCTCCTAAAAATAGGGGGCAGGGAGGAAAGGGAAGGTATTTACAAAGATAAAGTGGAATTTAAGAGCAATTAAGAAAGAATGTAATCAAGTTATTTCCTTATACAATATTTGTGGTCAAATCAATTTATTTCTGCTTACTTATAGGAATATGCATATTTTCTTGAATGGTCATAAAAGGGAAAGAATACTGGTTCTAATTACATTTTCATCTGAACTACAATTTTGTTTTGTTTTGAAATTTAAATTTTGATATCCCTTTTTTTAATCTCAAATACTGAGAAACAACATTAAAAAAACCCATTTATTAAAGACATGTAAAATTTTACTCTAAAAAAGCTGCCATATGGTGTATTTTATCTGTTTTTTTTTTTATCACAGAGCTTATAAGAATTTTCTGAGACAGAAAATACGGTGTTGGAAATTTTTTTAAAAAATTGCTCTTTGCACAACAAAAGGGCAATAGGAAATATTCTGAATACCAGGCATGCAGATTTCTACCAAGCTTTAGTGTTTAGAGAATCCAAAAGTTTGGCTCTGGACTGAACAAAGATGTCAGAGTTTTATTTTGTGCCATAGGTTAGTCTCTTTCCCCACAGAAAATACAAATAAATTATAACTACCTTCAATTCTTCTATGGATTGGTAGTCATTGTTCTTGATCTTTTCTTTCATAGTACTAAAATCCATTGGGTGTTTAATGATCATAGAGTAGCCAGGAGCAATAAAATCAGTCACAGGAAATGAAAAGAAAGCACTTGGGTCCTTTCTGTGAAGATATGAAAGAGGCAATCTTATTTTTCATTTCTCCTGTAAAAGGTTCTCAGACTGGTCCAGAGTTGAAACTAGAGAAAAAGCTCTCCCAGTTGAAAGAAATCATAGTAAAGCAAGAACTGTTTCTCACTTAAAACTGAAGTTGATATGGGACTAGTAAACTCATTGCTTAATGGCAGCATTCCAATATTCTACAAACAGGCTTCATTATAATACAGACAGTTTTTCTCTTAAGTATGCAGACTACTTAATTTATTATCCTTCTATTTGGGAAAAAAATAAAATAAAGGAAATAAATAAGATGGTCACCTAGCTAATGACCAATATATTATTCAAAGATGGAAACAAGAGTAGAGGTAATAAACAACAACTACATTCATTTTCCTGAAGGGGAAATCTACCATATGAAGGTTTCATCTGTTGAAATCAGTATATAGCCAGGAACATTATGTAATACAAAGTAGCACCCTTCGTATAAAAATGAATATTATCCTCTTCAACATAGTCAACATGGATAACCACACATTTTTTCCCCAGTGATGCTTTTGTGGCTTCAGCCATTTTTAGAGCTCCCTTCAGAACCAGTTTATAAGTCATACAAGCAAACAAATCTCATCATTTTAGTATCATACTTCATTTGTGACCAAAAGATGAAGTTTTTACTGTTGAAATTCAAATGATATGCTGCATACAGACTCTGAAGGGGGTTCTAAAATGAGAAAATTTCTAACCATGTTTTAAACAATGGTATTATGACTTTGAAAGGGACAACGCTTTTGAATATATAAATTTATGTATGTTTGTTAAAACTTAAGTTATCATTCTATAGTAATTATGAAGTATGCCATTTTTCTACTCTTGGGGACAGAAAATACTTTATACTGTAATAAAAGATATTGGTTTTATTTAGTCTGTTATTGTATAGTAGCTAAGAATATGTCAGACCAATATACTTTTTGCACTTCATGACAAGGTAGAATTATGTGTGTTGAATATTTAGTACCAGGGACTTTCTCTGGGGAATTTCTTTGTGATGGCCATTGGTGGTTCACGTATGACAATCACACAGAAAAGCTAGGTATTAGGTTAATTTAAAATTCATGCTTTAACCTAAATTTGATTATTATCCTTCTGCAAATGGTCAATATAACCTCAAAATATAATTTTGGAGGAAAGAATAAAACCAAATTTTGTGAGTACAAATTCTAAGTAAGGCTATTGTTTTCTTTAAACATAAGTAACGGGAAATCAGTATTTGTATTAAAAATAAAAAGTTCTGAGTTTATTCAATTCAGTCCCTTAAAACAGGACAAATTATTTTCTTTTCCTACTGGGAAGATGCTGAAATTATTTCACGTGGCCAACAATGAAAATGCTGGCCAAGGTTAAAATCTGAGACTTAGAAAGTTGCATTTATCTTATTTGTTATACAGAATTATTTACTTCTTCTACAGTTTACTCTGTATGTAATTAATATTTATAAAACACTCATGATGTGCTGGCATTATAAAAACATACAGAAGGTACCTCCTGAATTAATAATAAAAGCATAAATATATATATTTCTTATTCCTAGTTTTAAGTTTAACATTATTAAAACACTTTAGATCACAGAGAAAATTGCCATTAAAAAGCATCATTTAACAGCCTCCAAGCTGCCAGTTAAAACAAACCAAATGGGGACATCTGACTACTCAGCATCTTGTACTTTTTATTGCCAGGCATAGTATTTGTCATCCACTTTAAAATTAATTGAATTTGGACCTAGGCCACATATTGTAGGTTTTAAAAAGTGGCTCCCACAAATTGTACCCTTTATGTTATAAAAGTATAATTTCAATGCAAAGTGTTAAAATATACCATTACCTTTGTAATTGTCTCATCAATTGATTCAGAGCCTCTTGAAGGGGTGTTTGTTCTACTTCTAATGTGCAAAGGAAAGAGAAAAAGTTTTACAAAAGAAAGTTCGTATCAAAAGGCTTAAGCTATATAGTTTCAAATGATACCTTTTATAGATATTTCTTTTGGCGTCATCATAATCTATCTTTGTCTTTCCTTTTTTCCAAGCTTAAGAACAGAAATTTCAATCACACTCCAAATGGTTCCATATTTGAAAATTAAAGTTAAATTGAGAATTTCAATATAAAATGTGATAGAAACAGAAAAGTTTTTTAAATTAAAAAAATCCAAGCTTTGACTAACTGATTGACTAATTGAACCATATTAACTCTTTAAGCGATTTTTTACTTTTTTGGTACTTTGCTCGTAACAGTAAATTCTTAGCTACTCCTACCTTCTTGCTTGGACAATGTACTTGTCAGAGGCTTCTCAGGGGGCAATTCTAGTCTTATAGGAGTTTGACATTGAAGTTCTTTCTCTGCCTCACTCTCAGCCCGATCCCGATCTCGTTTTTTTCTATCCTCCTAGAAAAGAAATGTAAATATTTTAGAAAGATTTAAGGATATGTACCATTAAAAACACATGATTCACATTAACTTCAGAATAAAAAAAGAGAAAACTAACAAAAATAAACTGATTTTCTTAAGTAGGAAAAATCTAAATGGGTTCTACTGCCATCTATTGGAAAAAGGAGAGTAGAACGACAGATGTCTATAGACAGACTTGAAGACTAGAATTCAAACAGAGGGAGTCAAACAGCTCTTAATTAAAAATATAAAAAAAATATAACTCCTCTTTCAGGGGGACAAGCTCTATTTTTTTGGACCAGTTTTTGAAATGGAAGTCATCAAGCATGCATTTTATATACCCCTGTTCTTTGTATTCAAACAAACTGCTTTCCTTAGTCCATCAAAAGGGAAAGAATACTCTTCTCTCAAGCTATGTCTTATTCTAGTATCGAGAGTGGCTTTACTAGCTTATTCTTTTTCTTTTTAATAATTTTCACCAAAGACATACACTAGCAACCTCAACCAAAAAAAACCAAAAAAACCAAAAACCCCACATATAAATGGAATTATTCACACGAATAACAAACGACACCTGTGTGGTTTACCGATTCTCACAACAATCCTGTGAGATAAGCATTACTGTCATCATAATCCTAATTTTATTAGATCCCACCTAATGTTCGGGTAGGCTAAATGATTTACTTACATGGTAACACAGCTAGTAAATGTCAGACGTGGAATGTGAACCAAGTTTTCCTGATTGCAAGTCCAGCATTTTGTATTTCATGATGCCTCTCTTACAATAAAAAAGGATTAAGGGGCGGGTAGGTGGCGCAATAAGAGCGCCGGCCTCAGAGTTGGGATGACCCGAGATTGGATCCGGCCTCAGGAAGTGAGCACACACACACGAATAATGACTGGCCGTGTAACCTTGAGCAAGTTACTTAACCCCAACTGCTTAAAAAAAAAAATAAATAAAAAAGGATTAATAAACTTCTCAGTGTCCCATTCTGTATCCATTTGTATCTGTATACATGTGAAGTTAAAAAAAAAGTTATAGGTGATATTTAGGAAATGTTGTATTAATAAAGAATTCCTTTCATTATCAGAGATGAAAAAGGTTTTATCAGATAATTATTAAAATTTGTGTTTCTCTGTGTGTGTGTGTATCCTTTGATCATTTCTCCATTAGAAAATTACATTAAACCTTATAAATATCTATCATTTTCCTACAGTTGGAACTGGAAGTAGGAACCTAGATGTCAGTTTTTCCTCAGCCTCCTGGATACCCTCCTCTCTCTGTAGAGTGCAAAAATCATAGAAATATTTGAGTTAGAAAAGAACTTGGAAATCATCTAATCCAGTGATTCTAAAATGATTTTTGTTCATGATATAGCATTCTTTGCCATGAAAAGCCATACTGAACTGAAAGCTCAAATTGGTAACCCTCAGAGAAACTTGTTACATGCAAAGTTTCCTTTCTTTCTAAAAAATCTTTTAATTTTAAAAATGTATTTATCTTTTATAAGATTTTGAGTTCTAATTTTCCCCCTTAAGATGGCATGTAATCTGATATAAGCTATACATGTACAATCATATCAAACATATTTCTACATTAGTCATGGTATGAAAAAAGAATCAGAACAAAAGGGAAAAACCACAAGAGAAAAAAAAAGGGAGAAAATAGTATGTTTCGATCTTCATTCAGACTCCACAGTTCTTCCTTTGGATATAAATAGCATTTCCCATCATGACTCTTTTGGAACTGACTTGGATCATTGCGTTGCTGAGAAGAGCTAAGTCTATCATTGTACAATGTGACTGCTACTTTATACAATGTTCTCCTGGTTCTGCTCATTTTACTCAGCATCAGTTCATATAAGCCTTTCCAAGTTTTTCTTAAGTCCACCTGCTCAATCATTTCTTTAAAGCACAATAATATTCCATTACATTTAGATACCACAACTTGTTCAGCCATTCCCCAACTGATGGACATCCCCTCAATTTCCATTTTTTTTACCATCACAAAAAGATCTGCTATAAATATTTTTGTACTTGTGGTCCTTTTCCCTTTTTATTCATTTTTTTTTTGGTATACAGACCTAGAAGTGGTATTGCTGGATCAAAGGGTATGCAGTTTTATAAGCCCTTTCTTTGGGCATAGTTCCAAATTGCTCTCCAGAACGGGTGAATCACCTCACAACTCCATCAACAGTGACTGCATTAGTGTTCCAATTTTCTCACATCTTCTCCAACGTTTATCAATTTCCTGTTCTGTCATGTTAGCCAATTCAATAGGTGTGATGTGGTACCTCA
Organism: Gymnobelideus leadbeateri; assembly: GCA_011680675.1. Classification (NCBI taxonomy): domain Eukaryota; kingdom Metazoa; phylum Chordata; class Mammalia; order Diprotodontia; family Petauridae; genus Gymnobelideus; species Gymnobelideus leadbeateri. Next base: position 207,285 of record WOXC01005887.1, on the reverse strand, counting down.
GAGTTGTTTTAATTTGCATTTCTCTAATCAATAGTGATTTAGAGCATTTTTATATGCCTATAGATAGCTTTAATTTCTTCATCTGAAAACTGCCTGTTCATATCCTTTGACCATTTATCAACTGGGGAATGACTTATATTCTTATAAATTTGACTCTGTTCTCTATATATTTTAGAAATGAGGCCTTTATCAGAGGTACTGGCTGTAAAAATTGTTTCCCAGCTTGCTACTTCCCTTCTGATCTTGGATGTATTGGCTTTGTTTGTACAAACCTTTTTTTAATTTAATGTAATCAAAATTATCGATTCTGCACAAAACTCATTATCACAACATTGCTTTTAATGTGTACATTGCTCTGAGCCTGCTCATTTCATTTTACATCAGTTCATATAAGTCTTCCCAAGTTTTTCTGAAAGCATCTGCTTCATCATTTCTTACAAAACAATAGTATCACATTTATATACCATAACTAGTTCAGTAATTCCATAATTGAGGGTATACCCTCAGTTTCCAATTCTTTGCCACCATAAAAAGACCCACCATAAATATGGTACATATGGTCAAGTCCTTTTCTACTTTCATCTCTATGGGGTATAGTCTTAGTAGTGTTATTACTGAGTCAGAAGGTATGGAGCACAAGTAGCTTTTTGGGCACAGATCCAAATTGTTTTCAGAATGGTTGGACTAGTGCACAGCTCCCTCAACAATGTATTAGGGTACCTGTTTTCCATATCTAGTCAAATGTTTGTGATTTTCCATTTTTGTTATCTTAGCCAATTTGATAAGTGTAAAATGGTACCTCAGGGTTTTTCTTAGCTGCATTCCCCACCCAAATTACTGATTTAGAGTATTAAAAAAATATAGCTATTGATAACTCTGATTTCTTCCTCTGAAAATGGTCTATTCACATCTTTTGACCATTATTAATTAGAGAGAGGCTCTTATTCTTTTAAATTTGATTCAGTTACCTACATATTTGTCAGAGAAACTTGCCGCAAACATTTCTCCCAGTTTCCTGTTTTCTTCTAATCTTTGCTGCTTTGGTGTTGTTTGTTCCAAAAACTTTTAAATTTATATAATCAAAATTATCCATTTTGCCTACCATAAATTTCTCTATCTCTTGTTTGGTCATGAACTCTTCTCTTCCCCATCCATATATCTGACAGGTAATTTCTTCCCTGCTCCACTACTTTGATTATATTTACTTGATATTATAAGCAAATGAATAAATCATGTACCTATTTTAAGTTTCTCTTGATATGTGGTGTGAATGTTGGTCAGTGACTAATTTTTGCCAGATTACTTTCCAGTTTTCCCAAAAGTTTTTGTCAGCTAGTGAATTTTTGTCCCAATAGTTCAGCTGCGTTTATCAAACATTATGTTACTGTGTTCATTTGTTTCTCTATTATTTACTGTATGCTAAATCTGTTCCACTGACCAACCTCCCTATTTCTTATCCAGTACCAATTTATTTTGATGATTTCAGCTTTGTAGTATAGTTTTAGTACTATTAGGCCCCCTTTCCTCCCAATTTTTATTTTCTATTGGATTCTTTGAGTTTTTCATTGATGTTTGTGACTTTCTGTTCCTTTAGATGAATTTTGTTATTTTTCTAGCTCTGACTGGTATGTCATTGTACAAGTAAATTAATTTAGGTAGTAGTCATTTTATACCAGCTTGGTCTGGTAAAATTAATATTTATTCATAAATTCATATTTACTCAATTATTTAGATTTGTCTTTATTTCTGTGAAGGTTTTGTAATTATATTCATGTTGTTCCTGTGAATATCCAGATAGGCAGACTTCCAAGTATTTGATACTGTCTGTAGTTATTTTAAATGTAATTTCGATAATTCTTTCAGCTGGATTTTGTTGCCAATATATGGAAAAGCTGATGATTTGTGTGTGAATAATGATGACTCCTTACATGGAACTTGAAGGAACTTGAATTCTTTCTTTCTTGCTACTTGTATTATTTGCTTCTGAACCTTGGAGTTCATGATTTTGGCTTTAATATTCCTGGGAATTTTCATTTTGGGGTTTCTTTCAGTAGGTGACTGGTAGATTTTTTTGATTTCTGCATTGTCCTCTGGACTTAAGATATCCAGGCAGTTTTCATTTAAATTTTCTTGAAATATGCTGTATAAGTTCTTTTTTTAAATTTTTCATGGTTTCCAGGTAATCAAATGATTCTTAAATTATCTCTCTTCAATTTATTTTCTACGCCAGCTGTTATTCCTATGAGGTATTTCAGTTTCTTCTATTTTTTTTTTCAGCCTTTTGACTTTAGTATTTCCTGATGTTTCCTGGAGTCAATAGCTTCTGATTATTCAATTCTAAATTTTAAGGAATGATTTTTAAAGCAATATTTTGTACTTCTTTTAACATCTGTCCACTTCAAATTCTTAAGGAGGTATTTTCCTTAGCCATGTTTTGTGTCCTTTTTACCATTTAACCAATTCTAGTTTTTAGGTAGTAATTTTCTTCAGTAATATTTTATACCTCTTTTGCAAAGCTGCTAATTCTCTTTTCATAACTTTCTTTTCAAATTTTTTCTCTACCACTTTTATTTAGTTTTAAAAATCATTGTTCTTTTTTCCTTTTTCTTTTTTTCCCCTCTTTTATCTCTTCTAAGAATTCTTGTTAGGCTTGGCTCCAAGCTTCCCAGGCATCACAGTAGTTCTTCGTAGTTGGGTTCTTTTTTTGTTTGCTCATTCTTTCAAGTCTACTTCTTGACTTTGGACTTTATGTTAGTGTTTGGCTCTGTTCACTTTTATGGAAGGATGTCAGGCCTAAGCATCTCTCTTTTTAAATCCTTTTGCTATTCTCAAACCTGAGACCAGTAGCCTCCAAGTTTGCAGTACTTCCAAGGTGATGTGATCTGGGGAGAGTTTTGTTCACTGCCTTCCTCGTATGAGCTCTGTTAGTTCCTGATCCATGTTTGGGTCTGTTGGATGGTGTGGGGTTGGGTTTCCAGAAACTAGAGTTAGCCCACTAGGAAGTTCTGCAGGTTCAGAGTAACTAAATTGCTTGATTCCCCTTTGGTATTGGTTTCCTGACTTGGTTATTCCACTGGAGCTAAAAAGTAGAGCTGAGTCTCCCTTCTACTCCTAGGATCAGAGCCACAAAGCTAAACACTGGGAACTTGTTCCTTGCTCCATATATAGCTAAGGCCTTTTTTGTTCATGACTCCTCCTCTCTGTCCTGGAACTGTGACCTGGAGCTGGATAAGAGGCAACAAAGTTGCCTGTGCACAGGCTTCTGATTCAGGGGTCCCCTATGAGCTCTTTCTTTCCTGATGCTTCCTGTCTTGCTATTCAGTCTTAGCCCCTTTATTACCTTTAATGCTAGAATGCTTCTTGTAACTGCCACTGCTGCATTCCTGGAAAGCCCCTACCCCAGTGTCCTCAGAGCTCTTTATTTTCTTAAGTTGCTCAGAGTGGGAAAAATTACTGTGACTTTTTGTTGGCTTTCCCATGTGGTGTTTCTAGGTGGTTGTAGAGGTGTGCTGGGTGAGCTAGACAAAAATAATGACTTTTACTTTGTCATCTTGACTGCCCCTTTCACATACATTATCTTATTTCATCCTCACAAAAACTCTATGAGAGAGATATTAACATCCCCATATTACAGATGAGGAAATTGAAGCAGAGAACAGGTAACTTGCTCAGGGTCACCCAGCTAATAAGTGACTAAGGTAGAATTTGAACTCAGGTCTTCCCAACTCCAAGTTCAAAGCTCAATTCACTGCACCTTCTAGCTGACATAAAGATCAAAATCAACATCAAAATAAAAGAATAAAAATTTGAAGATGACAGGGAATTCACATGATATAGTAAAAAGAACACTTGCTCTAGGGACAGAAGATTTGGGGGCTCAAACACCACTTTTGATACTTCCTGTCTTAATCAATTAATCTCTGAGGCCTCGGTTTCCTTATTTCTAAAATGAAGTTGCTAAACTAGATATCATCTAAAGTCTCTTACAGTTCTGCATCTATGAAATGGCCTGCAATTAAGCCAACTATATTCTGACCTATTTAAATAAGCTGGTGACACCAAAAAAATGACACCAACTATCAAATAGTTGGAAAAAGTCACAGACCTAAAAAGGCAGCTGAGAGAAAAGCAATAATTATTATTTATTTTCCTATTTCTACAAAATATTTGTGGGCATAATTTATATCCAGGCAATTTAAATCAAAGGCATTCTTCATGAAAGTTCAAGAGGGGAACAGGTACTTTTTCACTACTATTCTACTGAACTCCATATCTTTACAATCACATGATAAACTAAAGTATATAGGGAATACAAGATACTAATCTGCTTCTTTGCTGACTATAAAAAAGCTTCTGATTTGGTGGAATAAAACATTGCCTTAATGTTCTCCAACAATGCACATATCATAACTTCATAAGATTTCTCAAAATTTCTAACAGAAATAACTTTGATAATTGTGATTATCAAAGCAAAAGTATATCAAGCAAAGCATAAATCAAAAAGGCATATACTTGCCAAATGTATTTATCATGACATTGTGCATACTGAGCATAAAGAGACTGCGTTAGAAATAATGAGGTTCCTCCAGATCCTACTATTTGAGAATGACATTATACTGGTTTCATCAAGTCTTAGAACACTCTGAAGGATATTTAAAAGTCACAATCATTTCAAAAGTTAGGCTTAAGTATCCTGACTATGAAACTAGGGAAAACCAAATATATGAATAATGCTTGTTATATAGACTGGAAGTGAAAACTTGCAGTCTCCACCAACACCTCTGCAAAACTCTCTAGCATGTCTTAAACTATACTGAAATGTAACTGGGATAGTAACCTGTGATGGTGGTTACTGATTGGGATTAAATGCCTGTTGATGTGGTGTATGAAATTTAAAAACTTTAAATTACAGAAAAAATGAGAGTATGAAACAAACAAAAAGACACAGCTCAGGCAAAATCTGCATGATCCCTTTCCTGATCCCTCCAACTACTGGTGATCTCCATCTGAACTACTTGTATTTGAACTATTTTGTACTTATTTGTATTTATTCAGATGTGTGTATATATACATTTGTCATATTTCATATGCATATGTATGTGTATATATTTCTTTCCCCTATTATAATATACATTCCTTGGAAGCGGGGATGGTTTCACTCCTTATACCCATATCCCCAGTGCCTACTACAGTGCCTGTCATATTGTAGATGTTTAATAAATACTCCTTGATTCATTGAAAAAAAAAAGAAATGTAACTGGGAAATGTTTAACAAAATAAACAAAAATACAACATAGATAATGTTAATTTGTGGTTTTCTAGTTAATATGCAGCCCACAGGGATCCTTTCTATTTGAGTTTAACATCACTGATCTAGACTATGATGTAAGGTTGAACAAAACAACCCACAGATCTAGTCCATCAAATATGCATGTGTGTGTATACATACATATATTTGATATATATACACATATACATATATACATACACATACAGACACACACACATAAATAAATGAAAACCTAGACCACTAATGTGCAAAGACAAAGACCTGGGCCCTGAATTGAACAGGATAATGACAGTGGGTTAAGATTAATTATCAGAAATTAGGAAGAGCTTTTAAAGAGCTTGAGCCTTTCACTGAAACAGAGGCCTATCAGATATTATATGTCTGCAGTTCAAGAAAGATTGCTAAAGATTTAAAGTCACAAGTAACTAAATAGGCAATTTAAACTGAGTGGTATATATGAATAGGATGCGATATAGTAAAAATTGCTCAACAATTAGCTATACCATTACTATTTCTATATCCTAAAGAAATCAGTGAAAGAGGAAAAGGACCTTTATGTACACAAATATTTAGGGCAGTTTTTTAGTAGTAACCCAAAATTGGGAACTAAGTGGTATATAAATATAATAGAATATATTATATTCCCATAAGAAATGACAAAATGGACAGTTTCGGGTAAATTGGGAAGCTCTCTATGAACTCACAGAGCAAAGTGAGTAGAATTAGTAGAACCACCTATACAAGGATAACAATGCCACACAGAAAAAGCAATGATGGAAGAATCTAAAACTTTCATTAACTCAATGACAAACCACAAATATGTCCTGCCAGAGAAATGATGAACTTAAAATACAGAAAGAGACATACATACATTTTTAGACATGGCCAACGTGGGAATTTGGACCGATTATGAAATTTTGTATTGAGGGATTCATTTATTATTTCCTCAGTGGGGGAAGGGAGTAACGGGAGGGACAGATTAATAAAGGGAAAAAAAGACAGTTATTGAAAAAGAATTATGAGTAGCAGTGTCATCAAAGATACCACATTTTGAGAAGCTCTGCACCAGAAAACAAGCCTACCCAACATATTAATACTATTGTAATGCTTATTTTTGTAACAAATATCTACACAGATTACACTATTTTTATCTTTAAAATTCATTTACATAGTAATAAAAATGTAATGAATTTTATTAAAATGGAAAAAAAGAATTGCTCAAAAGGAAGCAGTTTAAAGGAAGTCATCAGATGAATGACTGAAAAGGAAATGATATGGTCAAGTAACAAGAGGAAATTGATGTTGGCATTCGTGTAATACAAGAGACCAGAAGACAGTCCCACAGAAATTAGGCGCACTCTATGTGGAAGGCTTATGAGAAGATATGGACCTGAGTCACATAGTATAAGACACTGACAAGGGCTATTACCATTTAACAAAGAAGCTTAATTGATTTAAGGAGACAAAAAGATGTGGAATGATAGAAACTGTGATCTGTATGGCTGGAGAAAGAACTCATGTTAATGAGGGCACAGTTCCATCAAAGTATTAAAACATAAAATTGTCCATCTTTGTGTGCAAATCAATAAAAAAGTCCCAAAAATGTACATGAAAAACAACTTTCTTATACTTTGTCTATATTATAAAAAATAAAATATAATTAAAGGCAAAAAATTAAAACATGGTAAAAGAATGGACACCAAAAAGAGAGTAAGAGACAACCCCAGTAAAAAAAGAGGAGAAAAATGATAAATAGAAATTTTAGAAGGTTACAATAGCCTTGTTTATACTCTGCATTTGTAAGGAGTACTGAGGAACAAAAAATGCAATTTATTACATTATTCCACCAAAATGTTTGTCAATAGATGTATTAAGCTTACCACTCAAAATGTCCATTATGTAGAGCATGTTGTTATCTGGTCTAAATTCTTAATCATAAGTTAAATGTTGCCTTCCTCAAAAGGTGTATTGTAAACATAAATCATGTCCTTAAAATGTACTTTTTAGGTCAACTCTAAGTCTAGATTCTCAAATGAGTTATGCTATAATCACTGTGAGGGTAAAATAACATGTAAAAAGGTTTTGAAAAGTTACAGGAGCTACAGAAATATAATGCAGTGTTGTTATCTATAAGAGTGAAGACACTTGCAAAAGAAATGGTTAAACTGTAGTAAAGTTAACCTAAGTATGAATGTAGCTAGTGACATGACAACACTGAATTTAGTGTGGCCATTATAATTCAGCTCAATAAGCCTTTATTAAATACCTGCTATATGCTAGTAACTCCCATCCTACCAAAAAAAAAATCAAACAGTTCCTGATCTCAAGAAGTTTGCATTCTAATGGAAAGAGGGAAACACCATGAGCACAGATAAATAAATACCAAATATACACAAAGTAAATACAAAGTAATTAGGAAGGACAGGAAGAGAGAATTTAACAAGTAGCGGGATCAGTAAAGACTTTTTGTGGGAAGTGGGGCATTTGAACCTAGCTTTAAAGAGTAGGGGGGATTCCAAGTAGCAAAGGTTAAGGAGGAAGAGCATTTTAAGCATAGGCAAGAGTCTGTGCCAGGGCTGGGTAACCTATGGCCTCAAATAAAAGGATTTGTTCTGTGAAGTTTGGATTCAGTCAAAGGGATGCAGTTGAGGACCTAGAGAGCCAGGGATTCCCAACCCCTGGTCTATGCAAAGAAATACAGGCAGGAAATGGAATAGTATATAAAGGAAACTGAACATCAGCCAGTTCAGCTGGAATACAGAGTATGAGGGAGTGATGTAAAATCAGTTTAGAACAGGAATTTTTTTTTTTTTTAAAAGCAATTGGGGTTAAGTAACTTGCTCAAGGTTACACGGCTAGTCATTATTTATGTGTGGGTGCTCATTTTCTGAGGCCGGATCTGATCTTGGGTCATCCAAACTCCGAGGCCAGCGCTCTTACTCACTGCGCCACCTAGCCGCCCCTTTAGGGCAATTGGGGTTAAGTAACTTGCCCAAGGTTACACGGCTAGGTTTTTTTTTTGTTTGTATGGATTAAGTGTCAGAGGCTGGCTCCGAACTCAGGTCCTTCTGATTCCAGGGCCGGCGCTCTATTCACTGCGCCACCTAGCCGCCCCTTAGAACAGGAATTCTTAACCTTATTGTGTTATGGACCTCTTTGGCAGTTTGGTGAAACCCACAGAATATTTTTAAATGCATAAAATGAAATACTTATGATTACAAAAGAAAATGAAATAGTTATCAAAAATATTTAAAAAAATAAACAAACAACTTCATGGACCCCCAGATTAAGACTATGTGGTCTTGGGGCGGCTAGGTGGTGCAGTAAATAGAACACCGGCCCTGGAGTCAGGAGGATCTGAGTTCAAATCCGGCCTCAGACACTTAACACAAAACTAGCTGTGTGACCCTGGGCAAGTCACTTAACCCCAATTGCCCTCCAAAAAGCAAAAAAAAAAAAAAAAAGACTATCTGGTCTAGAAAGATAGGCTGGAACCAAACTGCGAAGGGCTTAAAATATTGAACAGAGAAGATTGTCTTTTATCGTAAAGATAACAAAGAAACACTGAAGCTTGTGAGTAGGAGTGACCTAATGAGAATTGTGCTTGAGAAATATCAATTTAATAACTTGGTACAAGATGGATTGGAAAAAGAAAAGACTAGAGACAGGGAGATTAATTAGGAGACTAGAGATCAAACTAGAGTCTGTTTGTGTCAAGAAGGGATGGATGTGAAAGATATTCAAGTGGAATTATTAAGTCTTGGCCACTGATTAGACGTGAGAATGGTAGTGAGAGCTTTTTCACCTAGGTAGATTAAAACAATACAAAACAATAGTAAAAGTTCTAAGAAAAGGATAGAATTAAGAATGTTACAGTTCACAATTTTTTGGTTTGAGCAAACTCTGAAACATATTTGAAGTTCTCATATCCAGGATTTCTAAGAAGCAAGTCACTTCTTCCAGGTCTAACGTACAATAGTAGGGTAGACATCTGCCTACTTTTACTCAAGATTTATTATACTTTAGTGGACCATAATCATCACTGTCAGTACTCCCCTCTTACAATGCATATCTTAGTCCTCCCATGTTTTCTCATCTTGTAGTATGATTCTTGTCCAGATTCTGCCATAAATCCTTCATAGAGGATCTATATGAAATGCTAGTGACCTTCCAGCATTCCAGAAATAGTTAAGTATAGCACTTGGGCTATATGTGTTATCTTTCACTCTATCCTGACTTCTTCCACAAAAGTTCAACTCTGATTTCTCATTATGGCATGGAGGCTACCCTGAGTTCCTGGAAGGCTATGCCAGTTGAGCACTATATCTAGCAGCTTTTACAAAGCTGAAAAGGCTTCTAGAATGGTCCTTGTAACATGGTATATCTGTTAAAGACCAGCCCTGCTATGTATGGAGAAACTCATCACCAGCAGGTTAGCCACTAGATAATGAAATATTCAACTACGACAACCTATTAAAACAAAGAAAAAATAAAAAAAGGTCCTTAGTACTATATGCCCCAATTTCACTTCATTAATGATTAAAAAGGGATAGAAAGTATAAGTTTTAAGAAAAAAATTTTAATTTGATTATTTATATTCTAAATGGGAGACCCTCATCCAACCACCAAGGTATGGACATACTAGAACTAAACTACAACAATACTGACATTCTTGCTAGAAAGGAAATCAGAAAACATAAAGAACTTTCAGCCAAATGGAAGATGGCTTAAAAGTTCTTTTTTATTTTTTCTTCAGTTGTTATTTTCAGTTATGTCCAACTGTTCGTGACCTCATTTGGGATTTTCTTGGCCAAAATGCCAGAGTGGTTGCCATTTCCTTTTCCAGCCTGTCCCCATTTTATAGATGAGGAACTGAGGCAAACAGAGGGTAAGTGACTTGCCCAGGATCACACAGGTATTAAGTGTCTGAGGCTGGATTTAAACTCAAGGATGAGTCTTCCTGATTGAGCCCAGTTCTCTATCCACTTTGACACCTAGCTGCCTCAAAAGTTCTTAGGGAGAGGCAAATAAAGGAGTCATAGGATCATAGATGTAGAATTAAAAGGGACCTTAAAGGTCATCTAGTTCAATGACTTCAAGTTACAGATAAGGAGACAGAGATTAGATATAGGGGTAGTTAGGTGGTGCAGTGGATATGGTACTGAGCCTGAAGTGAGGAAGATCTAAGTTTAAATCTGGCTTCAGACACTTACAAGCTGTGTGACCCAGGACAAGTCACTCAACCCATTTGCCTTATTTCCTCATTGTAAAATGGGGACACTCTGAAGAAGGAAATGGTAAACCACTCTGGTACCTTTGTCAAGAAAGAACTGGGGGGCGGCTAGGTGGCGCAGTGAGTAGAGTGTTGGCCCCAGAGTCAGAAGGACCTGAGTTCGGATCCGGTCTCAGACACCTAATGCACACACAAACAAAAAAACCTAGCCGTGTGACCTTGGGCAAGTTACTTAACCCCAATTGCCCTCCAAAAAGCAAAAAAAAAAAAAAAAAGAAAGAAAGAACTGGACACAAATGAACAAGAAAAAGATACAGATAAGGAGGCTCAGAGAAGTTAAGTGACTTACCAAAGGTCACAAAGATCATAAGTGTCCTAGGTGAGTTCTGAACTTAGGTCCTTCAAATCTGGAATAAAGTGCTCTTTCCTTTGAAGCAGAATTGGATCCATTATTTAACCAAAGGCAACAACACACATCATTTCCTAGAATGTGTGGTCATCTTGCTTTGCAGTACTCATGATAAAGAACTGAGCATGCTCTTTGATCCAGAAATAGGTAACTAAAAAAGGACACCATGAAGATAATTTTGTAACAACTGTCCTAAGATATGTCCTAATGTGTTACAAAAGATTAAGTAATGGAGAGCTTTTACAAAGAACACAAAAAAATCTCTCAAACCAAGTCAACATATACACATGTACACTGATAATTTAAGGTAAAAAGTGGGCACAGGGGAGTACAATGAAAAGCACATTGGAAAATGAGTTGCTGTTAAGGATAAAAATGCTCAAAGCTACTTAGAAGGCTCATAGCTATATTTATGACAACTTACCAAATGCAAGAAGCAGCTAGCTGGTACAGTGAATAGAGTGTGGGGCTTGGAGTCAGGAAGACTTGAGTTCAAATCCAGCCCCAGAAACTTCCTAGCTGTGTGACCTTAGGCAAGTCACTCAACCTCTGTTTGCCATTTAGAAAGAAATGGCAAACCACAAGTATCTTTGCCAAGAAAACTCCATTGAGGGGCGGCTAGGTGGCGCAGTGAATAGAGCGCCGGCCCTGGAATCAGAAGGACCTGAGTTCGGTCCGACACTTAATCCGCACAAACAAAAACCTAGCCGTGTAACCTTGGGCAAGTTACTTAACCCCAATTGCCCTAAAGGGGCGGCTAGGTGGCACAGTGAGTAAGAGCGCCCGCCCAGGAGTTTGGATGACCCGAGATAAGATCTGGCCTCAGAAAATGTGCACCCACACATAAATCAAATGACTAGCCGTGTAACCTTGAGCAAGTTACTTAACCCCAATTGCTTAAAAAACAAAACAAAACAAAACAAAAAACTCCATTGACAGTGGTGTTCAGCATCACAAAGAGTATGACACAACCAAAATGACTGAACAACATTAAATGCAAGGAGTTAAAAAAAAAAAGGGTTTTTTTTTTTGCTGGAGTTATCTTCTAATTTGTCCTCAAACCAGTAACAACCTAATGCCTCTAAGTAGGAAAATGATATAACCAAATTATGGTACATTATAGTGACTATAATGACTATTAAAGAGCTGTTAAAAAGGAAAACTGTGTAGACTATGTCTATATGTGGAAATGTATATGTGGAATAATTTAAAATGGAAGACAAGACTGACCACACAAGGAATGTTTTATAACAGAAAAACCCTGAACTAGTAATCTAGTGAACTAGATTCTAATGTTAGTGCTTTCACTAATTAGTTATGTCACCTTGGGCAAACTGCCTTACCCCTCTGGGCACCAGTTTCTTCAGCTCTAAAATGAGGGGACCTGACTAACTGATCTCAAAAGTTATTTTCAGTTCTATGATTTTTGTTCTTGCGGCATCACAAACAAATATTAAACACATATTGTAACCATGTAAAAACATGGCGTGAAGTACAGTCATGGAAAGAGTGGTGAATTTCATGTTCAGAAAACCTGGATTTCAACTTTGGCTCTTACTATATTCATGTTCCTGAGCAAACTACTTAAACTCTCTAGACCATTTTCTTCATTTGTAAATGACAGGGCTAGACCAGAGATAAGACTTAGGTCTCCTCCATTCTAAATCTAAGATCCTATGTAAATATATTAACAAATATTTGAAAAAAATTTGAAGCATTGTGAAATCTACTAATTAAAGTTTTGGGGATTTTTTTAGGGGGGTATAACACTGCTTCAGTTCATAATAAAAAAGCATATTTAAAATTTTCCTCCAGTCATACAAATTAAAACATTTTTTTTTTTTAAAAGCAATTGGGGTTAAGTAACTTGCTCAAGGTTACACGGCTAGTCATTTGATTTATGCGTGGGTGCTCATTTTCTGAGGTCGGATCTGATCTCCGGTCATCCCAACTCCAAGGCCGGCGCTTACTCACTGCGCCACCTAGCCGCCCCTTTAGGGCAATTGGGGTTAAGTAACTTGCCCAAGGTTACACGACTAGGTTTTTGTTTGTGCGGATTAGGTGTCGGAGGCCGGCTCTGAACTCAGGTCCTTCTGATTCCAGGGCCGGCGCTCTATTCACTGCGCCACCTAGCCGCCCCAAAACATTTTTTTAGAAACAAAAATGAACCCAAATATTGAAGGTCACATTTTTAAAGGGGCTTCAATTGATCAAGACCTATAATTTTCTGAATGAAGAAATTAGGCAGCTGAGGCATCTACAGAAAATCAGGAAACTTAACTATTTAACCTATTTGTGAAGTTGTAGACAAAAAAATGAAATTAGGCTAGTGCCTAAAGATTTGCAAACAACAAGTTTTCTACTTTGCAAGCTTTTAAAGACACTTACCTTTACTCTTCTCCGTTTCTTTTCCTTTTCTTCCCCTGGGACCTGCTTTTCTCCTTTCTTTCTCTTTTTTCTCTTTCTGTCTTTATGTTTCTCATGATCTGTTTTGTCATCAAAGAGGCTTGAATCATGTCCTGAGCTGCCTGTGGAGAGCTCTGTGACTTCGTTTCCTCCTACTTTCAGTACTAACTTCAAAGGTTTTTCTACATATTCTTAAAAAGAAAAAAAAAGAATGAAACAAGATTAAAACTCTAAGCCTCTAAAGATTTAAAGCAGATACATTAAAAATATCATTTGGGGGGCACTGCTGCCATTCTTCTGGGCTGTAGTTTGATGAAGTCTAAGGCTAATGCAGTTTGATAGAAATATTAGGCTAATTTCCATATTTATATATATATCACAGGATACAGAGACCTCATTAAAATTATTTTATTAATAACATACAAAATGATCACTGAATCAAATGAATAAATCTTTTCCAAACCTAAGTCTTGAACTACTAATACCCTGGTTTGTCTTTGGGGAAAGAAATAAATTCAGCACCAATTTAATATCACCAATAAAACCCGGCTATCACTTTTGAGATTATTCTACTAAATTCAAAAATATTCACTGAATTACAATAGTTACAGCAGCATAACGAGAAAGGCAAAGGGTTTTGCTCCAGAAGCCCTGGGCTACAGGCCTTGCTCTACTGGCTCTATGAACACGAATGGGCAAGTCGCTTGACCTCTTCTGTAAAACAGGGATCACCTACTTCTGAGACCTCCTTGCAGGGCTATGTCAAAACATTATGGACACACGACCAGTAATTATTAGGATTACACCTGCCACATCCAGTCCCAGTCTCCAGAAACCCAAACCCACTCTTCTGGTTTCACACCTTCCAAGTTCCCACCCATTCTCCCTCCACTCGGCCCAACCTCCTTCCCAAGGGCTAATCTATATCCCTTCAGACCTCAACTCCATTCAGTCCCCAGTTTATTAAGCAGCTTGTACGAGTTTACTAGGACTGTAGGCGGGATGGGGGTGGGGCGCGGGTTACACAGCCAGGAGCAGCAGCAGCTCCCACTCTATCTGGCGTAGGGGCGCCCCCAGACCTCCTCGCCGCCCCTCCCCCCGGGCCCTAAGCTCTCCTCGCTCTCACCCAACTTCAGTTCTATCCTTTAGCACCGATGAGAGGCCGGGCGCTGGGGACACCCGAATAGAGGGAACCAGTCCTGCCCTCAGGGCGCTTCCAGTCCCTTTCTGACGGGGTCTCCTCAGCCCCTCTGACGCCTCGGTCCCGGCTCCCGCCCTCGGGCTCCAATCCCCGCAGCCCCTGGGTCTCCTCAGCCTCTTGGGGCGCCTCGGGGTCCCACCCCCGACCCTCCTCGGTTTCCCGCCCGGCCCCTTCAGGGCCCGCGGCCACGGCCGGGCCGCTCACCCTCATAGAGGTGCTTGTCTGACTTGTGCTTCTTGTGCTTCTTGCCCATGTCGGTCCGGGCCCCGGTGCCCGCCCCCCGCGCCAGGCCCAGGCCGCACCGCTTCCGGCCCGGGGGAGCGAAGCCCCGGAGCCGGAGGGAACGAGGGAGGGACCGAGGGAGAGCGAGCGAAAGAGCGAGCGAGGGCGAGGCCAGCGACCCGGAGGAGCCGGCGAGACGACGAGCTGGGAGAGCCGGCGAGCTGGGGCAGAGAGGGAGGGCCTGCCCGGCGCTCTGGGACTCGGGGCGTCGCGTCACATCGCCCTCTCGCGGCTGGAGGTCGCGCTGCGGCCTGCCTGTCAGCATGTCAGACAAGCCGGCGCAGCTGGGTACGCGTGCGCAGAGAAACGGGAGGAGGATGCTTCCTTAGAAGGGGCAACCCCAGCAGGCAGAAAAACTAAGGGAAAAAGAGGAGACTAGAGAAAGATGGAAAGGGAAATGAGGGACTGAAAGAAAGGGTCAGGGAGGGAGAAGGACCCATACAGGGCTTGTTTTCTTTGTAGCTTGGGAAAGTCATTTAACTTTGGGTGGCTTCAATTTCCTTTTCTAGAAATGAAAAAAGTGAATTAGATTATCTCTAAGGTAACTTGCAGCTCTAAATGGATAACAGGAAGCTTGTCATGATGGTGAGAGAGTTTGCCAAGGAGTCAGGAAAACCCATGATTGGTGGTGAGACCCTGGGCAAGTCACTTGACCTCTAGTGCCCCAGGCCACTCTCTAAGTCTAAAAGTTTCTGGATGGTTGCATATCTGCATTGGTAGAGGGAGCTGCCTCAGTGGAAATTCCTTATAAAGAAGGTATCATTCATTCAGTACACTTTTATTAAGCCCCTACTTTGTCAGGCACTGTGCTAAACATTGGAGATTCAAAGAAAAGCAAAAGACAGACCCTTCATGGTGTAATGGGAGAGACAACTTGAAAACAACAATGTACAGACAAGATATATACAGGATAAACTGGAGGTAATCAGCAGAGGGAAGAATTAAGATCTAGACCAAAACAAACAAATTAAATCCTTTAAGGAAGATGAAATAAGCCCTAGAAAATAAGTGTTCTCTTTCTAGGTGCAATTTCCTCATGTGGTTTGTATTTCAGTCAAATCGGCTTGGTCTCTGTAGATTATCATTATCGCCTGATAGACTATTAGATCTGGAAGGGGCCTTAGACATCTTCTAGTCTGACCTCCTTATTTTATTGATGAATGCACTAAGACCCAGGGAAGGAAATGATTTACTGAGCTACTTAGGGTCAGGGGTTGGCCAGAATCCAGGTATCCCGAATGCTTCACATGTGCTCAGTCATTTGAACCCAACACTGACTCTGTGAGGAAGGCATGGCAGTTACTATTATTTCATACAATTCAGACTACACTCTTTATGATACTTGCCTGTTTTATCCTTAATCTCTGTTTCATCTTGGCTTCAAAGATGGGGGAATCAATGCAAGAGAAGTGAAGAGATTTGCTCAGGGGTTGTACAGTAAAATAGGCAGCTAGATGGCATAGTGGATAGAGTGCTGGAGTTGGAATCAGGAAGATCTGGATTCAAATTCTGCTTCAGACACTTCTTAGCTTGTGATACAGGGCATGACTTTGAGATTCATTTTCCTCATCTGTAAAATGGGAATAATAATAATCTCTACTTCACAGGATCAAATAAGATGACATGTAAAGCACTTTGCAAACTTTAAAGTGCTTTATAAATGCTTGCTAGTAGAGGTAGAATTCAGATTTGAACTCAGCTCTCCTAACACTCAGACCAGTCCCCTTTCCACTTAGAGCCCGCAACAGGTAAAATGCTGGTTTTTACCTTTTCCATCTTCATATTGTTCTGCTTATCATTGATAATGCTGCGGTTGTTGCTCCTCTTTCTGCTGCTGGTTAATTACATAAATACGACACTCCCCAGTCCAGCCTATGTCCATTGATCTTTACAACAACCCCATGCAGGAGGCAAGGCAGGAGTTATTAGTCTCATTTTTCAGCTAAGGCACAGACAAGTGAAATGACTTATGTGAGATTACATAGCAAGTTAACAGTAACGCTGTCACTAGTGTCCAGTGTGACCAAATTGTGGTGGTGGATTTTTTGATCTTTAGGTTTCAGAGAAACTCACCAAGGGGCTGGGGTCTGTTGAGCTGGCCTTAAGGAGTTGTCACCAACATTACCACACTGTACTTGGCTCTGGTAAAACAGGATGCAAGAGAAGATTGTTAAGGGGTAGCATGTCCTTCAGCTATGTTTCCATAGCAACCTAGAGATGTAACCCAGGAGGAGCATTTGGGTTCAGGAAAAGAGGCCTCTGTTTGTTGGCTTTTATAGAAAAAAAGGGGAAAATTCAGATGAAATCTTGTTTTTTTTCTTCTTCATTAATTACTCATTGAAGAAACACATGGGGAAAAATATTTCCCAGAAGGTTTATATTTGGTGATGAGTATTTCTCAGGCTTATATACATGTTTCTTGGGATTCCATGGGTAGGGAGGAGAAGACTGAGTAGCTGGTCAGCCTGAGGCAGTTGCAAACCAGAACCTGGGGTTGGGGGGGGCGCAGAGAGGGTACTAGTTAAAGAGCAGGTTGGGGATGGTCACCTGAAAGGAGGGGATAGATACTCTCCAGAGAGGAATATATGGTTGATTTTATGAGGCTCCAATGATTGTCTTTCTGTACTTTACCACACAATACCGAAATGAGTTCCAGTCACATACCAAGATATCTCACTGGGACCAAAGATAGAAAAGATAGCCTGGGCTAGGCTGTCCTTTTTGATTTGTGGAGAAGATCCAAAGCCATAACTGTTCATGACACCTTTTAAGGGAAGAGTCCAATAGCAAAGGAGGATACTGGAGTCTGGAATAACCCCAGTTTATAACTATAAAGTTGGCAAAGTTTGTCCTTGTCATTTATCCCAGAGGGGTAACCTTCCTTCTCCCCCATGCCTCAGGGCTGTCATGGTGTCACAGAACATTAATTAGCAATTAATGTACACTCATTAATTAATGTACACTCAGAGCTTAAAAACTTAATGTATAACCCTTCCTAGGGGTACTTGTACTTCATAGGATCATAGACCTAGATCTGTAAGAGACCTTAGAGATCAGCTAGCCCAGCACTCTGATTTTACAAATGAGGGAACTGAGGCCCAGAAAGGTTAAACAATTATCTCAAGGTCACCCAGGACCTCTGGTTCTGTGACTTCAAGAAAGACTTTAGCACTCTTTTCTTTGTCTTTTTCTTTTGGAGGGGGGGGAAGGCAGGACAGTTGGGGTTAAGTGACTTGCTCAAGGTCACACAGCTAGTTAAGTGTTAAGTGTCTGAGGTCTGATTTGAGCTCAGGTTCTCCTGACTCCAGGGTCAGTGCTATCTTCACTGTGCCACCTAGTTGCCCCTTTAGCACTCTTTCTACTGTACCACATTGCCTTACCAGGAGGGCAATGCCAAAAAGAATGATTTCTGAATATCAGAACTTCAGGTACTATGGTACCTGGAATTGGGGAGAGGGGTAGGATATATGAAGTTAGAGATAATCCTTCCAGAACTCAAATGCCATGTTTGGTGGCTGTCTAATGTGCATGTGTTGTGCAGAGAATAAGAATGAGACCAAGACCTGGGTTCAAGGTAAATTTAGGTGTGGATTTATTAATCAAGACTTGACTGCCAGGAGTATACACTCAAATCAGGTAGCCCTGAATGAGAGACCATACAATGCTTATAAAGGCAAAAACCACAATTGGGGAGGGGAGCTAGCATAAGCAATGATGTACAGAAGCCAAGAACAGAACTGGTTAGATCTATAGCTCAGGGCTAATTTGGGAATCATGACACAAGGGTACAAGGGCACTACCTTCCTTGTGACAGGGGGCCCTCCTAGAACAGGGTGGAGGGTACAGGGTGGAGGGCACAAGGGGTGTGGAATTCCCTAGAACAGGTTGGTGTCATGGAACAAGCCAGGGTCTTATTCTGGGTGCAGGGTGTGGGGGACTCTGCTTGGTCAGCGTTCTGGGTGGGGACCTTGCTTGGTCAGTGTCCCAGAACAGAGTGGTCTCTTGCATGGGATAGACTTGCCCCTTGATCTCTATACAGACTTGCACCAGAACCCTTGTACAAAATGCTGCTTCAAGGCTTACTGATTTAGGGAAGTACTAACTCAAAGAAAGATAAGGGGGCAGGGGACCTTGCTTTGGGTAATTCATTTTACCCAGGACTATGCCTTTAAACTATTACAAGTGGTTACAGGGTTTAGGATAGAGACAAAGATAAATATAAAAGGGACTTAATGGTGGGCTCCAAATCAGGTGGCATGTGATCTGGGTTAGGGTACAACACATGTTGTCCTGGGTATGGGGATGATTGAATTTTTTTTTGGCTTGGCCAATGTTTTTTTCTTTTTCTTTTTTTAAATTTTTTTTCTTGCCAATGGTTTTTTCCCAAAAAATTCAATTTTATTTTATTTTCAGTTTTAAATTCTCTCCCTCTCCCTCCCCCCACCCCTAGCCATTGAGAAGGGGAGAAAAACAAAGTCCATTACAAATATGTGTGGGCACGTAAACTAAATTCCCTTTATTAGCCATGTTGAAAGAAAGAAAAAAAGAAGGAAAGAAAGATAGAAAAAAGAGGGAGGGAAGGAAGGAAAGAAAGGAAGGAGGGAAGGAAGGAAAAGAAGGAAGAAAGGGAAAAAAAGGGAAGGAAGGAAGTGGAAAAGCTAAAAAGGAGGGAAGGAAGAAAGTAAAAAAGGCAGAAATTGTACTTCAAATATATACTTCAATCTACCCTTTGAGTATATCACTTCTCTATTTGGAAGTAGATAGTAGTGTTTCATCCTGAGTCATTTGGAAATATGTTAGGTCATTGTGCTGATTAGAGCTACTAAGTCTTTCATAGTAGATTGTCCTTAAGGTATTGTTATTGTACAAATTGTTTTCTTGGTCCTGCTTACTCTACTTTATATTCATTTATATAAGTCTTCTCAGGTTTTTCTGAAATTATCTATCATCTTTATCATTTCTTTTAGCACAACAGTATTCCATCATTCATATGCCATACCTTGGTCAGCTATCCATGTGGGAATAATTGAGGGAGAAGGAGCATATGATCTTTTTTCTTGTGTGGAGCCTCTTTTGGTGTTCATCATGGGGGGAAAGTTACAATTCATCCTCTACATAGCTGCTAAACTGATATGCACAAAGCACAGATCTGACTATGTTCCTCTTCCTTTTGTTTTTTGAAGGGGGAAGGCAAGGCAATTAGGGTTAAGTGACTTGCCCAAGGTCACACAGCTAGTAAGTGTGTCAAGTGTCTGAGATCAAATTTGAACTCAGGTCCTCCTGACTCCAGGGCTAGTGTTCTATTCACTGCACCACCTAGCTGCCCCCACATGTCTCTTCCTATTCAATAAACTCCAGTGGCTCCCTAATGCCTCAAGGATAAAATAGAAATTTCTCTGTTTGGCATTTAAGGTCCTTCATAATCTTTCTCCAACCTACTATTCCAGTTTATTGTATATTACTCTCCTTCCTGCTCTCTAACTTCCAGACAACCTGGCCTACTTTCTGTTCCTCATACAAATGGATAGACTGGCCATTGTTTAACAATTGGCATTCTGAAAAAAAAAGTACACAATATACCTTTAAGTTTAATCTAAACCATTAACATTTCCTCCATCACTTTCTTAAGACTGGGCAGTCAACAAAATAATAAATCAGGTCCTTATTTGTAATTATTTCTGATTTCTGATATATAAATGCTTGCACTGAAGATGTAATTATCAGCTACAAGCAGGCTGTAGCACAGCCTTGTAAGAAAATTTATCTCCCTCTTGTGTGCATGTATAGATTATCACCCATGTTTGGAATGCATTCCCTCCTCACCTTTATCTCTTAGAATTCCTAAGTTACTTCAAAGTTTAGCTGAAGCACTACCTCTTCTGCAAAACCTTAATTAATTCCCTAGCTACTAGTATTTCATTTAAAAAAAGCCTAAAAGCCTTGTATTTATTTTATATATACTTAGATATGTATTTGTTTTCTCTCCAGATTGCATATAAGTTCCTTAGGGCAAGGATGATTTCACTGGACCATTGTATGTCAGTGCCTAGTGTAATAATAAGTGCTTGTTGCTTGCTGGGTTGATGAGAGCAGGGGTTCTTAACTGTTTTTGTGTGTCAGAGGCCTCTTACAGCAGTCTGGTGAAGCCTATGGACCCTTCCCCTGAAAAATGTTTTTAAAAGCATGAGATAAAATATATAAGATTACAAAGGAAACCAATTATACTGAAATGCAGTTATCAAAATATTTTAAAATATTTAATATCAAAATATTTTAAAAGTCCGAGGACCCAAGATTAAGAAGCCTTAAGCTAGATGGAACAAGTAAACTTGGTTCTGGTCACTAATCAGTGCTGCCCTGGCACTACCACATACATACTCCAGAGGTCTGGATCCCTCCTTAGATCTTTTAGTTTCATAGTTCTAGAGCTATGAAAGATCTCATTTTAAAATGTGTAAACTGAGTCACGCAGAGGTTAACTGACTTGTTTAAAGAGGCAGTAAGTATCAGAAGTGAGGTCTAGAATGGGTTCAATTCCTTCACTGTGGTCAGGAGGTAGTAGGAAGGTCTCATGCTTTTTAGATCTGGATAAGAGGATGAATTGGTGGGCAGGAACCCTGGGTTCTAGTATCTGCTTTGCCACTAATTTGCTGTGTAACTTTGGGAGAGTCACCATGTGTCTCACTGTATGTAAGAGAAGGCATTTGGACCATTTGGACAAGATGTCCAAGGACCCTTTGAATACTAAACTCTGATGGTGTCAAACTCAAATAGAAACAAATCCCTATGGACCATAGATTGACATAGAAAACCACAAATGAACATTATTTATATTATGTTGTTTTATTTATTTTGTCAAACATTACTCATTTCCACTTTAACCTGGTTCAGCTGCACTTGGGAACTTGGTGAACAATGTTGAATTCAACACCTCTGCTCTAAACTCCAGTGATTCTGTGATTTTTCTCTTTTCTGTGTTGCAGGATGTTGGTGACTCACTGTGTCTAGGAGATATACAAGTACTTAAGTAGAGACAGCACAAAAAAAGATTAGGCCACTTGGTGGTGTAATATGCCCAGGGAAAGTCTTTGTGACATGCTCAACAGAGTCCTGTCAGTGATATTTAGATAGGGAACCAAGATACCTCACTTCATGCCAAAGTGGTCTGACAGGAAGGTAAAGAGAATCTCTAACCCCTCATTATTGTGAGGTTTGTTTATTTGTTTGAATAAAGGGAACAGAAGGCAGTGGAAGGCAAATATCATGTCTTTTTTTTTTTTTAAGCAATTGGGGTTAAGTAACTTGCTCAAGTTACACGGCTAGTCATTATTTATGTGTGGGTGCTCATTTTCTGAGGCCGGATCCAATCTCGGGTCATCCCAACTCCGAGGCTGGCGCTCTTACTCACTGCACCACCTAGCCGCCCCTACCATGTCTTTTCATGTCTTAGACTAAGGTACCATGTCATTCCCTGTCTAGGGAGGCTGTCTTTCTCTATCAGAAAGTACTGCTGCCCGTGATGTTTGGACACCCATCCCACTAAGCTAGTTCCTCTGATTCGATGACCTGGAGCTCGATGTGTGGATGCTCCTGTAGAGAGAAGAGGAAATAGCATAGACCTGGTAGTTTGAATGTTCTTATCCCATTCCAGTCTGATGTGAAGACAGAAGAGATCCACTCATGAAAAAGTTAGAATACAGACAAGAGACAACACAAAATCTCCTGATTTTTAATAAAAATTCCTTTCATCTGTACTATATAGATTCTTTTTTTTCAAGAGGTTTTCACTTCCAGGTTTTTTATTCTGTCCTAACATACCCCCTCCCAGGTAGAAAGGGACGAAGTTTTGATCCCCATTTGACAAACAGAACTAATGAGGCTCCAAAAGATTAAATAACTGGCCCAAGGTCACCAGGGTCAAAAGCCAGGATTAGAAACCAAAGTTTCTTGTATCATGGTCCCTGTCAGTCATTCAACAAAAGTACATTAAGTGTTTACTGAATGATTTTATTGTTCAGTTGTTTCAGTCTTGTCCAATGCTTCCTGACCCCTCTTGGGGTTTTCTGGGCAGACATACTGCAGAGGTTTGCCATTTCCTTCTCCAGTTCATTTTACAGATGAGGAAACTGAGGCAAATTGGGTTAAGTGACTTGCCCAGGCTGGATTTAAACTCATGAAAATGAGTCTTCATATTCAGCACTCCATTGCATTGTGCTAGCTACCTGTATGCTAGGGACTATGCTAATCACTTGGATAGACAATAAAAGACAAAAACATCCCTGTCCTCAAGTGGTGTGTATTCTAACAGGGGAAACTAACTAGGTACATAGAAGACATATAGAAAATAGATGGAAAGTATGCTGTGAAAGGGAAGGCACTAGTAGTTCAGGGGACTGAGAAAGATTTGAGCTGAGTCAGTTCAAAGGAAGCAGCCAGTGCAAATCTGAGACTGGAGATGAAGTGTCATTGTTTGAGGTATGGCAAATAGACCAGTGTGACTGTATCATAGGGTATGTGAAGGGGGGGTGCAGGGGAAAGGGAAGAGAATAAGCATTTATATAGCTCTTGTTATGGGCCAGGCACTGTGCTACATGCTTTACAAATATCTCTCTTGATCTTCATAACAACCCTCCAAGGTAATTGCTATTATTATCCCTTATTTTACAGTTGAAAAAACTGAGACAAACAGAGGTTAAGTGACTTGACTGTGATCACATAATGTCTGGTGCTGAATTTGAACTCAGTCCAGGCCCAACCTTTATCTACTGTGCCATCTAGTTACCCAGGGAGTAAGCTTTAATAAAATTAGAATGGTCAGAAGGGATCAGGTTATAAGGAAGTTAAATTCCAAATGGCTTTATTTTTGAGGGGTAATATGGTCATACTAGTACTTTAGGAAAGTCACAGAGAGGAGAGACCCTCTAGGAAGAGGTG
Source organism: Gymnobelideus leadbeateri (assembly GCA_011680675.1). Taxonomy (NCBI): domain Eukaryota; kingdom Metazoa; phylum Chordata; class Mammalia; order Diprotodontia; family Petauridae; genus Gymnobelideus; species Gymnobelideus leadbeateri. The sequence goes on along the minus strand of WOXC01005887.1, from coordinate 183,530 downwards.
AACAACAGTGCCAAATGTGGCAGAGGTCGAAAAGGAGAGCATTATGAAAATGAGGGTTGTCAATTAAGATGCCATTGTAAACTTTGGAAAGGGTGATATCAGTTAAATGCCAATGTTGGAAACCAGATTGTGGAGGGTTTAGAAGAGGATGATGGCAGAGAAAATGGAGTCACTGATAGATTTCTGAAGGCATTTAGCCATGAAGAGGAGGAGAAATAGAGGATGATAGCTGTGGGAAAGGTAGGATCAAAGTGTTTTGTTTTGTGGATTGGGGAGATAGACATATTTGTAGCCAGCAGAGAAGGAGCCAGTAGATGGAGAAAAACTAAAGATAAGAAAAGGAGGAGGATGATAGTGGGGGCAATCTGTTGGAAGATTGGGAGAGGATGGTACTGATGTAGAGAGCCTGGACAAGAAGAAGGAAGGGCCACCTCTTCATCCAAGTCCAAAATGAGGGAGGAGATATTGGGGGGAAAGTCTGAATAATGCCAGATGAGGAAAGGAGGGTCATCTCTTGGCCAATGGTCACAATTTTACTTTCCCCAAAGCTGCATTTGAATGGCAGGAGCTTAATTGAAGTATTCCCCCTCTGTACAAGGTCACACCTGAAGTACTTAATCTAGACACAAAGGGTAGTGGTATAGTAGAAAGATCCCTTATTCTGGAGTCAGTATCTGTGTGACCATAGGAAAATCATTTGCCTCTCTGAGCTTTGGTTTTCTCATTTTAAAGACAAAGTAGATGGACTTGATGACTCTAAGGGGCCCTTCAACTGTAATTTTATGAAATTCAACTCTGATGGATTTCACTGGTGATGGGGGTAGAGTGGCAAAGCAAATCTTTTCTTCTCCCCTCCTACTGGTTCTTCTTCTTTTTGCCTTTTTTCTTTTTTTATTAAATTAATTCATTTTTAGTTTTCAACATTCATTTCCATAATGTCCACAAAAACACGAGATTTTGAGTTCCCAATTTCCCCCCCATCTCTCTGCTCTCTCCCACTCCAAGATGGCATGCATTCTGATTACCCCTTCCCCCAGTTTACCCTCCCTTCTGTCACTGCCCTGTCTTATCCCACTCCACCCACCTTCCTGCAGTGCAAGACAGATTTCTATACTCCGTTATCTGTATATCTTATTTCCCAGTTGCACGTAAAAGCAATTTTTAACATTTGTTTTTAAAACTTTGAATTCCAAATTCTCTCCCTTTTTCCTTCTCCACACACCCTCACTGAGAATGCAAACAATTCAATATAGGTGTGTAGTGATTTAAAACACTTCCATAATAATCATGCTGTGAAAGACTAACTATCCTGCTAGTTCTTCTTGAGAGGTCATCATATAAGAATTATTTCCCCCAAACTTTATACTTGGGTTCGAAAGATCAACGTCATAAATATGTGATTGGCAGACTATTTTAGAGAACAGTTCCTATGAAGATTTGATGATTTTAATGTATTGTAAACTCAAAATTGGGTTAGCTAGGTAGCATAGTTGATAGAGTAACAGCCCTAGAGTTAGGAGGACCTGAGTTCAAATTCAGCCTCTGACACTAGCTATGTGACCCTGGAAAAATCACTTAATCCCTGTTTGCCTCAGTTTTCTCATCTATAAATGAGCTGGAAAAAGAAATGACAAACCACTTCAGTATCTCTGCCAAGAAAATTCCAAATGGGGTGATGAAGAGTCATGCATTTGAATTGAATAAACAAAATTCAATTTGAGTCAACAGTGTCACATAGAAGCCAAAAAACCCGCTACTACTAGGTTATACTAAAAGAGGCAGAGTGCCTAGGGCAAGGAGAATGGGATCTTTGGCATACCTCATATCATACTGTAGGCTGCTACTTAAGGAGCCTGTGTTTAAACCTGAGTGCATGGTTTATGTTCCAACATCTTGCAAAAAAAACACAGACTATCTCCCCATTAAAAATAATAAATATACCTTCTAGTGCTGGGGGTTAATTCTATAGAGCTGAGAGGACCAGAGATACTAAGTGCAAAGCACACTTTTACAATGTGTGCAGAGGACCAGAGAAGAGAAAGTAAAAAGTGCTGCTTTGGAAAGTTTGGTGTCTAGCAGATATAATGGAACTGCTGGATATTTCTTTGATTCTGGAATCATAGAACTCTAAAACCTTTGAATCTTGGAATCGAGTCTTAGAGTCATAGATATTCAGAGTAGGGAAGGGCCTTCAAGGTCATCTAGTTTAACTTTCCACGTAGGACAGAAAATCCCCTCTTTAACATCCCTGACAGTATTCCCCCCTCCTTCTCAAAAACATCATATGATGGGTACCCCATGATCTAACCAAACAACCTATTCCATTATTATAAACTCCAATTATAGGGAAACTACATGGTGCAGTGGAAAGAATGCTAAGCCTCAAGTCAGGAAGGCCTAGTTCAAACCAATCTTAGATGCTAGCTGTGTGATTCTAGGAAGTCACTGAGCCCTGTTTGCCTCTGTTTCCTCATCTGTCAAATGAGTTGAAGAAGGAAATGGCAAACCACTGTAGTATCTTTGCCAAGAAAAGCCCAAATCAGGTCACAAAGAGTTGGACATGAGTGAAATGACTGAATAAAAATACTCAAATTACTCTGGAGTTCTTCCTTACCTTTACCTGAAACATGCCTCCTTATTATTATTATCCATTGGTCCTTAGTTTTGGCAGACAGACCATGCCCTTTGCATTCCTTTCTAGAATACAGTTATCTTTTACACATCACAGAGTTTGAGTCATAGAGCCTCCAAAATGTGGAAAACACATGTAAAATGTTTTGTACCTTTGAACCAGAGAAGAAGTCTGATTTTTTTTTCCTTTTTCTTTTATGGGGTATTTACAGTACCTTATTATAAAATATGGGTTAAGTATTTGGGCACAGACTATATGTAGGTCAATGTTAAGTAAAAATATTTTATGAAAAAATACAAAATACTAACTGTAATTTCTTATGCCAGTCCATAATATATTGAAACTGATGAGGAAAATTGCGCTATGGAAGTGATAACTGTATAGTAAACTGAATGTCCTGTGGTCTGGCCCTTGAGAAGCCCAAGTAGCAGGAACAAAGAGGTTCCAAAAGAGTCTCACCTATATTCTGTGGAAGTAGATAAGCCCCCCTTCCTTATTCTAGACCTCTGCTCAGTTGCACAAAAGGAGATGGTGGTGGGTCATTGCTTTGGCTTATTATGTGTTTCTGAAATCTGTTTACTGAGATGCACATTCCTTGTGTCACTGGTGATTAGCATTGTTGGCACAAGGGGCCTGTGCATAAGAGGATTGGGGGGTGGGGGGGAAATTCCAAAAGAGCAAATCATCAGAGTGAGGACCAGTGGAACAGGATGAGGGAGGTGTGCAAGAATGTCAGGCTTTTGTGATCAGCTCTGACCAACTGTTGACATTGCTCTTTCCCCCTGCAGATTATTCACTGTTCACTTACAGTTCTTGGCTCCATAAACATTCATTTTCAACTACCTCTTTCTCCCTCCCTTTCCCCAAAGAGGATGAAATAACCTGCAGGAGGTTAAATGAACAATGCAAATGCATCAAATGTAACTGTTCAGAAAACCCTCTATTGGACAGATGTGTTACACTGTTACCTTCATGGTTATCAACCTTTTGAATTATTGTGCTTAATATACATTGGCATTTCCTTCAAGCTGTTTCTAACTCTTAGTCTATGATGTGTAGTGTTGAAAAAAACCTGCCAGGAATTTACTGGACCTTCCCTAGGATGCCGGAAAATAGGGCCAAGTATCTGGGGGCTCAGGCCTCTGTTCCTTCCTTCTTCCAATAGGATAGGGCCCCTCCTAAGCTTTTCAGTACACAGCCATTGTTGTTTTGGGGAGTTCCTTTCTGGTGTGAGGGATGCCATTCTTTTTTTTTTGGAGAGTAATTGGGGTTAAGTAACTTGCCCAAGGTCACAAGGCTAGGTCTTTGTGCGTTAAGTGTCTGAGGTCAGATCCGAACTCAGGTCCTTCTGACTCTAGGGCTGACGCTCTATTCACTGCGCCACCTAGCCGCCCCGAGGGATGCCATTCTTTTTTGAATACTTTCCTCTTGGTGAGTTGTTGTTAGTTCCCTTCTAGCCTTCTTAATTTTCTTTCTCTAATAAGATCGATTATCCTTTCTTTTTGACCCAGTTCAAGTGAAACCTTCTTCATGAAGCCTCTCATGATTCCCCTGGCTAAAAATGATCTCTACTCAATTTCTTAGAGTATCTCTCTTTGTCTTTATCGTGTTCTACCCTCTATCACACGGCTCATTTGTGTTCATGCCATACAATTTTTAAAAATATAATATTATATTTAATATACTATCTTATATTTAATAAAACATTTTTAATATTCTAAGCAATTGTGTTATTTCTCACCTTTGTTCCCCGCCCCTAGCACAGTGTTTTGGATGCAGCGGGCTCTTTATGCCTGTTGAATTGAATTGCATTTTAATGTGTTCCTTTACTAGTACGTAGTACTTCAACGTTACTCAGACCTAGTTTCAGATCCTTCCCAGCTTCTCCATTAACTTGATGCGTAACCTCGGGAAAGCAATTTCGCCTCTTTGGCTCTTGTTTTCTCATCTATAAAATTAGGGAGTCAGGAGATCTCTAAAATCCTGTGGTTTATGATTCAGTTACTAGAGAAAATTCTATAAGTCTAAATGTATTTGGAAAAAAGATTCTGTCAATTTTTATTAATGGACCACAAAACATCATAAATTAGTTAAATTTGAAGTAGAACTGCCAGTTCCCTTGGGTAATTTCATGTGAAATGAATATAAACCTATTTTCATCTCTCTCTTAGGGAGTAGAGCATAAGAGAACCTTGCTATCCAAGTTTGTATTAATGGACAAATGTAGGATTTAATTTGGGTGTACATTTGGCAAAGGTCTCATGCTTATGTAGTGCCTAGGCTCTGGGATCACGCTCCCAAACTACATGGATTAGCAGGTCAGGTCTCTAGAATGTGATTGACTACAACCCCATTGTGGTTTCTAGGGGTAACCTTCAGAGGTTGGGAATGATCTTCTAATAGTATTATTCACAAGCCTTCATCTGATATAGTCCCCCAATATCAAGATATAATATCTCCCCTAAATCATTTAATCAGTAAACATCAATGAGCTTTTACAAAGGGATATTTATTGAGGAAGTATAACAAAAGCCCAAGTGCAACAATATTTCAAAACTAGAAATACATGCCAGTTTGGCAACTAATTAAAAGACTTTTCACCACCACAAAGTCAACTGAGAGGAAACAGAGAATATCTAAATATATTTGAAGTTGAGAAGGAAAGGACTAGTCCCTATTTCTGGAAGCAGGCTCACTAAACCTCCATTTATGTTGGCAGGTAGAGCATATGTTGCACATGGTATAAGGTATTGTCCTATATTGACCTGTCTACCTCTGATGCTCATGTCATTTTTGGCCTAGCTAGCATTAGCCCCTCATAGATTTGTGCTTATTTTTGTAGAGACTTTACACCCCCATTAAAGTATGAAACATAGCTATTTGAAATCCACTGTGATCTAGGTAGGCAGTTATTAATTTCTGGGTTAACAGAAACCTAAGTAAACAGTAGCATAGAATAAGCAGCTGGAACAGAAAAAAAAGAATCATCCTCAGAAACATTTTCAGCAACTGTTCCCCAACCAAATGAAAGCACTGTCTCCTCTTCTTTAGTAGAATGGAGAGGAAGACTTCTTCCTCCAGGCAAAGCCTTGGTAGCCTTGATCAAACTGGTATGTGCAATTCTTGGTCATTACTTTGTCCCCTGGGTTGTTGCTTCTGTATGGCATTGGCCAGAGCTGATAGTTTCTTTGGATTCCCTGCCTCATCTCCTCAAGACTGGGTCTATAGTTTGGTTTAACCTGTCCCTAGTTTTGTCCCTGGTTAATCCCATGACTTGGCACATTTTGCCATCTTTGCCATATGGGCTTCCTTCTACTTCCTCCTCTTAGATGTCTGCATCCCCTCGCTGCTGGCATATGTCTTCTGGGAATTTAAAATCTCTGAACCATGCCTTTGGGCCCTATTCTTGGGATCTATGGCCTTACAAGAAATATAAGTCTAAAAGGATAGTCATGTGCTTCTTACCCTGGAAGTTTAAGCTATTTCTTATCTAACTCCTAGTGGGCTTAATAAAGTTTCATTGTTTTTCCTATGACCTTGACCACTAACAGATAGATGGCACACAAAGTTATTTCTTAGAGATCAAATTCCTATTGGCTTATCTCCTGCTGATACTCTCATCGCCTCGGAAAATGTTTTCCATTCATGCAGTAAATACGCAAGGCCAGCAAAGATTTTTTTTTTTTTCTGCTGGGCTCTTCATTACCCTGTCATTCAGAGGGATGTGGGATTAGTTTTTAAATTGCTTAGATTCTCAGTCATAGGAAAAGCCTTAGCATGGATTATCCAAATCTGTTTGTACTGAATTTTACATGAACACTGAACAATCATTTGGACTTAAACTGATGAAGGGTTTTTTTTTAAAACCACACACAAAGGTGTTTTTGGAAGACTCTGATGCATCGGCATTTTTTTTCACTTTCTGAGGCAGAAATGGGCCACACAGAATTGCCTGTTATTTGGGAGGAAGAGGCTTGCCCTGGAAAATGTGAAATCTGGGTAAACTCCATTCCCCTGGCTCCAGGGTCCACTTTTCCTGTAGGTGGAGTATATGGCCGTTTATATGATTTGAGGGATGCCAGACTGGGCCCCCTGCCCAAACTGTCTCCCCTGCTGATTTGCCTGCCATTGTGCATGAAATTCTATTATTAGAGATTTATTATAGGCTATTTTAAAATGCAAATACCCTTGGAAGAGGTAACAGGTTAAGCTATCTGTTATTTATTTCCTTAATACTTCAAAGGACCTGTGATTTCATCAGCGTGGGTTTCATATGCTTATTCTTTCCACCTTCTCAGGATATAACCCTTCCATCCTTTAGTAGATGGTCTTCAGAAATTGCTGTGGCCAAAACAGCTAATTCCCAAACAACCCAATCTCTGTAGTATGAACACCCTTTCTCTCCACTCAACCTCTGCTCTATTTCAGGTTCTCATCACCTTTTGCCTGGACTATTGCAATAATCTATTTCTTGGTTTCCTTACCTTCAACCTCATCTCTCTCCACTCAATCCTCCACACAGCTGTCATATTTATATTCTTAAAACACAAGTCTGATCATGCCAACTTCTCTCTTCTCCCCACTCAGAAATCCTCAAGAGTTCCCTGTTATCTTCAGAAGGGTTGGTCCTCAGCTGGGTGTTTAAAGCCTCCCATAGTCAGGGTTTCACCTATCTTTCCAGTCTTATTTCACACATATCCTTGTTCAAAACTGGCCTATGAAGCACAGACATTCTATCTGCTGCCTCAATGCCTTTCTTTGTATCTCCAGAATTTGGCATAATGTCTGGCACTTAGTAGATTCTTAACAAATGCGACTGGACCCCTGTGTCTGGAATGTCCTTGCTTCTCATTTCCTCCTCTTCCTTAAATCTCTAGTTTCCTTCAAAACAAGGCCCCTTCTATATGAAGACTTTTCTGGTACTCCCAGTTAATAGCACTTACTCTCTCTTGAAATGACTTTGTGTTACTCTATATTTATTTGTTTGAGTACAGGTTATATCTACCTTGTAGGATGTAAGTCTCTTGGAGTTAGGGACTGTTTCATTTTTTTTTCCATCTCTTTGCTTAGCACAATGTCTGGCATGTAATATCTATATATCTATATCTCCACATGTGTATATGTGTATATGTATATATATATATTTATAAAAATTGAATTTAATTAAATCACCTATTGATTAAATGTCTGATGATAAATTTCTCTGAATTTAGCAGGTAGGAGACAACCTCATATATTGGCTGGAACTCTATACTAGACCTGGAGTCATCAGATCCGACTTTTGAATCCTACCTCAAACATTTTTTGTAAGTTTTCACTTAACCTTAGTTTTCTCATCCATAAAAATGGAATGATAATATTGATACTACTTACCTCCAAGAGTTGTTTTAAGGAAAGCACTTGAGAAACCTTGAAGTGTTATACAAATGTGACCTGCTATTGTCATAGATAGCTAATTCATGCCAGGTCCATATAACAAAAAAAATTTCCATGGTGGGTGGTAGGATTAGTAATACTATCAACAGTTGATATTCATGTAGCATTTTACATATATACTCATTCATGCTCATAGAAACCCTGGAAAAAGGTATTATTATCTCCATCTTACTGATTAGAAAACTGAAGCACAGAGGGATTTAAGTGATTCCCCCATGGACACAAAGCTAGGAAGTGTTTGGAACCCAATTAGATTTGTATCAAGTTCTCTCCATCCCCAAGTCAGATTCAAAGCTCTTTATACGATGGTATACTGCCTCTCTTAACATAAACTTCATGTGGGCAGGGACCCAATCTTATTTAATCTTTTTATTTCTCCCCAGGGCCTACTTTGTTTATCACAGACATTTAATAAATAGTTGTTGAACCCAGAAGAGTTAGTATCCAGTTGGCTTAACCTTGGAGAACCTCAGTCATCTTCACACTAGGATGAGACCTCAGAATATGGTCATTGATGTATTTATATAGATTAGGCGACCTTTTCTAGTTTTTGAGGCCCCTTAGGAAATGGGAATTTTTGTAGGTGAATAGAAGGAAGGAAGGTACACTTCTCTATCTCTGTTTTCCCATCTGTGACATAAAGGTCATAGGATAACAGAATTTGAGGAAGGGATGTTGATGGCCATCGAGTCTAACTCATGCACAAAAAGAATTCCCACTAGAATGTGACCTGACAAAGATCATACAACCTTTACTTGAAGAACTCCAAGGAGGGAGAACCCACCACTTTTCAGGCAATTAATTCCAATTTTGTGCATTTTTAATTGGTGTCTAGCCTACATTTGCCTCTTTGCAATTCCTACCTGTTGCTTCTGATTTTGTATTATTGCAGATAAAACTGTTGCCCACAATAACTTGGAGATAACTGATCCACAATAATATAAGAATGATGTTTTCAGTAGATGTTACCATGTGAAATACTAATAATCTCTAAGCTATGTGGAAAGAAAAACTTTTAAAATATAGAGACCTAATAGAAAAAAGCAAAACCACTCATGAATAAGATATGGTACATATACTTCCTACCTTCCTGTCTATTACTGAATTGGTCCAGAAGATGCTTTCAGTGGACCTACATAACCTGGGTGCAACATCTTGATGCTTTTTTTCTTAGAAACGATCAATCAATCAATAAGCATTTGTTAAGTGCTTATTATGTGCTAGCAGGAATACAAAGAAAGGCAAAAAACATCTCCTGTCCTCAAGGAGCTTACATTCTAAAGCAGGAGCAACATGTATGTAAGTAGGGGCATACAAAGATACATACAGAGTAGATGGAAGGTAGCCTTTGAGGAGAAGGCATTATTATGGAGGACAAGGGAAAGGCCTCTTGTAGGAGGTGGTGTATGGGTTAGGAAGGAAGCCAGGGATTATAAGAGATGGAAATAAGGAGGGAAGGCATTACAGGCCTGGGGAACAGCCCATGCAGAAACAATAAGTAAGACAGTTATTTTATCCACCTGTGCAATAGTTGGAAGGAAGAAAGGAAGGAAACAAGCATTTATTAAGCACCTACTATATGATAGGCACTGTGCTTAACACTTTACAAATATCTCATTTGATACAATAACCCTGTGAAGTGGGTGCTATTGTTATTCCTGTTTTACAGTTGAGGAAACTGAGGCAGACAGAAGTTAAATGACTTGTTCAGGGTCATACAGCTAGTAAGTATCTCAGGTCACATTTGAATTCAGATCTTCTTGAGTCTGAAGAGTCTGAAGAACATTGACTGCCCTTAGCATAGTGTCTGGCACATAGTACATAGAGGGAAAACCCACACATTTCCTCTCACAAACTTGGTCAAATACTTGCATTGGTGCCAATGTCTTTACTCAGTCATGTGCTTGGTCATTTTTCAGTCTTTGTTGAGGCTTTCAGCCATGAGGATGGTCATGGCTGCATGCATCAATTACAGCAACAGCAGAAGAGCTGAAAAAAATTTTTGAGCAATTACAATGTACCAAGCACTATGCTAAAAATTGAGATACAGATTCAAAAAGTGAAACAGTTACTGCCCTCCAGGAGCTTATATTACAATAGGGGAAAACAGCATAAAGGGAGATGATGGCCAACGGTGGGTGTTTTATTCAAGGAAGGTGAAGGGATAGTACGTAAAGTCATAGAAAAATCGGTCAGTTCTTCCTAGAAATGATCACGTTGATTGATTACTATTATAAGAGCCAGAGATGGAAAAGGGGACAGGGAACAGTATATTTATAGCAACGTAGCATGAAGATAGTTTTGGGGACACCGTGGTTGGTCTGAGTTAGGCTTTATGTGATGAACTTTCACCAATCAGAGGCCCAAGGCCCTAGGCAGGGAGCTAGAATTCCAATATGGAAGTAGAATCGGGAGCACTGAAGAATGGCGTGAGTTTTACTGAAGAGCACATCTCAAACTCAATATGTCCAAAACAGACTGTATAATCTTCCCCCTAAAATTAAATGGATTAATGGATACTAATTAATTAATAAAAATTAATAAATAAAATGGATTAAATATAATCCCTGCTCCAATTTTCCCTGTTTGTGGTGAGGATAACGCCATCTTTCCAGCTGCAACCTTATTCATTATCTAGGAATCTTTTTCATCACTTAAACCTAATCCAGGGGTGGGGAACCTGTGGCCTTGAGACCACATGTGATATGACCCCAGGTTTCCCACCCATGAACTAGTCAGTTGCCAAAAATGTATTGGCTTTTACCTTGTAGCATCTCTTTTTCCTGTTCCCTTCTCTTCACTCTCATAGCCACTGCACTAATTCAGGTTCCCATCCTAGTTCAGTCCCTCATCACCTCTTGTCTAGACTATCTAATTAGCCTCTTAATTGGTCTCTGAGTATCCTGCCTTCTCCCTTTCAATCCATCCTCGATAGAGCTACCAAATTAAAACCAGCAAAGCCCAAATCTCAATGTTTTTGACCTCTGCTTAAAAATAATGATAGCATATTCATAGTGCTTTTCATATTTTTTCACATTTGATCACTTTAGCAACACTGGGAGGTAGGTACTATTATTATCTTCATTTTAATAAATGAAGTTGAGAGGTCCAGTGACTTGCTCAGGGTCCCACAGCTACTAAATGTCTGTGGAAAGATTTTGTTGTCTGTATCATCAAATTCAGACTCTTCTGCTTGGCATTTTCAGTTCAGTCATTTTTCAGTTGTGTCCAATTCTTTATGACCCCATTTGGGGTTTTCTTGGCAAAGACACTGGAGTGGCTTGTAATTTCTTTCTCCAGCTCATTTGACAGATGAGGAAACAGGCAAACAGGATTGAGTGATTTGCCCAGGATCATACAGCTATTAAGTGCTGGAGTTCAGATTTGAACTCATGAGTATAAGTCCTCCAGACTCCAGGCTTGGCATTCCACCTAATTCCTTTATAATATGACTCCAGCCTTTTTTTCTTCCTAGGCTGATTGCATACTACTCCTACTCACAGCTACCATTGATCTCTTAATTACTAAATCTAATGACCTTTTCTCAATTCTTATCCTTCTTGACCTCTTTGCAGTGTTGACATTATTAATAACTCTTTTCCATGATACTCTTTTCTCTCTAGGTTTTTGTGACATTGCTCTGACCCAGTTCTCTTATCTGTCTGATTGTTCCTTTGCAAGATCTTCATCCAGGTCACACCTGCTAACCATGGATGTTCCCCAAGGCTCTGACTTATGCCCTCTTCTCCCACTATGTTATTTTGCTTGGTTACTCATTAGTTCCCATAGATCAAATAGTCTCTTTGCAGATGATTCTCAGGTATCTAGCCCTAACCTTTCTTCTGACCTCCAGGCTTGCAACTCCAATTGCCTATGTATGTCTCAAATTGGATGTCCCACAGACCATTTAAACTCAACATGTCCAAAACTGAAGCCATAATCTTTCCCACTAAATGGTTCCCTTCGCCAACTTTTCTATTACTATTGAGAGTATTGCTATCTTCCCAGTCAACCAGACTTTGAATCTAGGTATTATCCTTGATTCCTCATTCTCTCACATCCCTCTTCCCCCATGTCCAATCAGTTGCCAAGTCCCGTCAATTCTACCTTTGTAATTTTTCTTGTACACACCCCCTTCTGTCCTTTGATACTGCCATGACCCTGGTTCAGAAGAGTGCAAGTCTGACCATATTATTAGTCCTTCAATCCTGTCAATTCCGGTGACTACCCTTTGCCTCCAGGATAAAATATACAGTTATCAGTCTTATTATTATAATAGCCTGTGGGCTGGTCTCTTTGCTTCAAGTCTCTCCCTATTCCAGCTTATCCTCCACTCAGTTGTCAAATAGATATTTCTTTCTTTCCTTCTTTCTTCCTTCCTTCCTTCCTTCCTTCCTTCCTTCCTTCCTTCCTTCCTTCCTTTCTTTCGGAGGGAGGAAGGCAAGGCATTTGGGGTTAAGTGACTTGCCCAAGGTCACACAGCTAGTTAAGTGTTGAGTGCCTGAGGCCAGATTTGAACACAAATTGAAATTTCTAAAATACAAGTCTGATCATGTCACTCCTCTAGGGACTCACTATCACCTCCAAAATCAAATATAAAATTCTCTGGCTTTTAAAGCCTTTTAAAATCTTGCTCACTCCTACCTGTCTATCTTACTCTTCTCCATTTAGTCTTCGATCTAGTGACACTGGTCTTGTTCCTTACACAGAATCTCCATTTCCTGACTCCAGGCACTTTTACTGGCTGTCTCCCCATGCCTGGAATTCTCTTCCTTTTCATCTTCCTTTCCTGATTTCCCTGACTTCTTTCAGGTCCCAGCTAAAACCCTATTTTCTGTAAGAAGCCTTTCCCAATTCCCCTCAATGCTAGTGCCTCCCACCAAGAGTATCTATAATTTATCCTATCTATCTATCTATCTATCTATCTATCTATCTATCTATCTATCTATCTTGTTTGTGTATAGTGATATAGCATGTTAAATTTCTTGAGAGCAGGGTCTGTTGCTTTGCCTTTCTTTGTTTCCTCAGCATCTAACATAATGTCTGGTACATAGCAGGTATTTAATAAATGCTTGTTGACTTAGTTTCTAGCCAGACTGGCCCACTTGCCATAGCTTACACAGGACAGTCCATCTCTTGTCCCCATGAGTTTGCATAGGCCATCTCCCAAACTTGGAATGCAGTCCCTCATCACTGTTACCTCTCAGAATCTCTAGTTTCTTTCAGAGTTCAGCTCAAATGGCAGCTCCTTCAAGAAAGCTTTTTGATCCTCCTCTAATGCTTCCCCCACAAAATTACCTTGCATTTGTTTTGAAAATATCGTGTATGTATGCACCTGTTGTCTCCTGAGAGAATGTGAACTCCTTGAGGTAAGGGACTATTTCATTTATGTCTTTTTATCGCCAGAACCTTCCAGAATGCCTGACATATAGCAGACACTTGATAGAAGCTCATTGATTAATTGATTGTCCCCCTCTCCTCCCAGGGATTTATTGAGTCTGTTTTTAGATACTTTTGGCATGAGCAGAGGAAAGGAAATATGTGCTAACAATGTTGAAAGTAGGGACTGCAAGCGTTGTTAGAAAACTGAGGAAAGTAAATGGATTCCCTAGGGCAGCACAGAGGAGAGGAGCCCAGTCGTGCCCATTCTCATTACTGGTTCATCTATTTCCAGCTCCTTTAGCTGGGGCTCCCTGGGGATTGCTGCACCATCTCTGTGGCTTTGATCAGGGTCATTTCTGTGCCCAGTGACTTTGGATTTTCCCTTTGAATGCCTTTGTCTTGATGTTGACTTGCTGACCCTGGCATTTCCCTCTCCTGCTGGACCCATCAGTTGCTGGGCAGGGGGAGGAGGGAGAGGAAAGCTTTTGAAATGAGTTTAGGGTCTGGGGAAAGGCCAAGCTCCTGGTGTTTCTTCCTCTTTGCATTGGAATTGCTCCAATTCTCTGTTTCCAAGCTCCTAGAGGCTTCTTGGGGGTCAGGTTGGCCCCAGAATGTCTGTTCTCTGCTCTAGACTCTGGTTTCCTTTAGGTACATGCTTTGATAAAGATGGAGTATCACAGAATCTCTGTCTGTGAGGGACAGAAACAGAATTGGGGCTGAGGGCTCTAGGCCAACACTTTGGGCACCAACCTTCCTTTCTGACTTTTTAGGCTTTCTCTCTTCAGAAAAGTCATGGAAAATACCCCTGAGCCAAGCAACAGGGGAAAGGAAAGTAGCAACATGAAATCTTTCCTGATGGTGAAACCAGTGTGGTACAATGGAAAGCACCCTGGTCTTGGAGTCAGGAGACTTGAGTTTAGTTCTGACTCTAGCTTTCCTGTATAACTTTGGGGCAGTTCAACCAATCAATTGACAGACATTCATTAAACATTATGTAACAAGCACTATGCTAGAGATGCTGGAGATAAAATAACAAAAAAGTTCCTTCTTTTAAGGAATTTATATTCTATTAGGAAACAACACACATAGGTAGAAAAAATATCTATCCAAAGCAAGGTAAATTTTTTGATGGGTGAGGGCTTACCACCTAGGGCCAGGTTTGGGGGCAGGAAAGACCTCATGTTGGAGTTGAAGGAGACAAAGGGATTCTAAGAGGTGGCTGTGAAGGAAGTATATTGCATATGGGAGTGGGGCAGAGTGTCCCATGTGAAGGATAGAAAATAGGGTAGTTTGATTACAACACAGAGTGTGTGAAGGGGAGTAATGTGTTGTAGGAATGGAAAGGTAGGTCAGAGCCAGATTGTGAAGGGCTTTAAATGCCAGAGTTTGTATTTTCTCCTAGAAGCTATAGAAATCCAACAGAACTTCTTTTGTGGTGACATTGTCAGACATCTCTTTTAGGAATACAATCTTGAGGGACATGGATTGGAGAAGGGAGAAACTGGAGGCAAGAAGCCCAAAAGGGAGGCTAATTGCATTAGCTCAGGTAAGATGTGACAAGAGTCATCTAGGTGGCACAGTGGGTAGAGCACTGGCCCTGGAGTCAGAAAGACCTGTGTTCAAATTTGACCTCAGACACTTGGCACTTACTAGTTGTGTGACCCTGGGCAAGTCACTTAACTCTCATTACCTTGCTCCCCCTCTAAAAAAAGTGGTGAACATATCCCTACTCTAAAGAAGTTTATATTTTGATAGAGGACATAGCAATTACAGCTACCAGGTAGCTCAGTGTATAGAATTCTGGACCTACAGTCCAGAAGACCTGAGTTCAAATCTTGCCTCAGACATTTTCTAGCTATGTGACCCTGAATAAGTTATTTAACCTTTGTCTCAGTTTCCTTATCTGTAAAATGGGGAGAATAATAATACCTTTTGGGGTTTGGGGAGGATCAAATGAGATAACATATTCAAAGCACTTTGCAAATTTTAAAGTGCTGTACAAATTTTAAAGGCTATTAAACCTTAAAACTATACTTAGACTTTTAGGACACCCTGTATAAAAGCTAACTTCTTATTAATACATGATATTTATTTAATTTATATTACTATATCAAATCATGAAGAAAAGCTAGTGCAAAGGCATGGAGATGGGACATCAAATGTCCTATGTAGGGAACAAAAAGAAGGCCAATTTGGCTGGATCACAGAAGGGGGGAGGGAGATGTCAACTAGAACAGGAAAGACAGGTTGAGGTCAGGTTGTGTAGGGCTTAAAAAGCTAGACAGAGGACCAGAATAGAACCTTGGGAAGTACCCACAGTTAAGGGATGTGACTGTTGAGTCAACAAAGGAGAATGAGAAGGAGTAGTCAGATAGATGGGAGGTGAACTAGGGAAAGGGCAGTGTCATGAAAATCCAGAGAGGAGAGAGTGGCCAGGAGAAAAGGATGATTAGCAGTGTCACATACAGCAGATATGTTGAGAAAGATGAGGACTGAGCAAAAACCATCAGATTTAGTATTTAAGAGATCACAGATAACTTTATAGAAAGCAGTTTCAATTGAGTAATGTGATCAGAAGCCAGACTGCAAAGAGGAGAGAAAGTGAACAGAAAAGATAGCCTTTTCTTCTTAAATTAATTTTTTTTCAATCAATAAAAATATGTCTTTTATTTCTCCTTCCTCCCAATCAAGAATGAAAGAAAAACAAAACTCCTGTTACAAGCATATATAGTCAAGCAAAATGAATTTCTGCATTGGCCACATCTAAGAGGAAAACACATACATGTATATACACACATATACATATATACACATATAGATGTATACACACATATATGTCTCATTCTGTACTCTGAGTCTTTCATCTCTCCATCATGAGTATAATGTTTCATCATTGGTCCTCTGGAATTGGTCATTAGGCTGATCAGAGCTCCTAAGTCATTCAAAATTGTTTGTCTTTACAATATTGGCATCATATTAATTTTCCCTCTGCATTGGTCCATGTAAATCTTCTCAGGTTTCTCTGAAATCTTTCTCTTAAAAATTCTTCTGGAATCCCTTTCATCATTTCTTACCGCACAACATTATTCTATCATAGTTATATTCTATAATCTGTTTAGTCATTATCCAGTTTGATAGACACTCCTGCAGATTCCCATTCTTTGCCACCTCAAAAAGAGCTATAAATATTTTTGTACATCTTTAATTAGACTTTTGTTTTGTTTGGGACTAATTCCCTCCCTTAAATTGTCTTATCTCTAATTTCTCCTTCTCCCCTTCCCCTCCTATTTCCCTTTTGAGTAAAATGTATTTCTATTCCCTTCCGTGAATGATTGTGTATTCTTTATTCCTTTGAGAGAGGTTCGAGTGTCAACCACTGCTCCCCATCCCTTCTTTCTCCTTTGTATAGACTTCTACTTATGCATCCAGATTATTTCCCTAACCTTCATTTTTCTTTTCCTACTAATATGTTCCTTTCCCCCTTTCTTTCCATTCTTAACAACCTCAAGACATAACAGGACTTCTGCCAGGTCTTCTCTCTAATTAGACCCCCTCTATGACCTCTGATTAAGATAGAGTTCAATCCTTGTTTACTTTATGATTATTTGTTTACATTTATGTATTTAGGTTTCTTTTAACTTTTGTGTTTAAATTTCAGATTTTCTTTGCAGCTATAGTCTTTTTCAGCAGGAATGCTGGAAAATCCTCTATTTCAGTAAAAGCCTTTTTCTCTCCCTGAATGATTATATTCAGTTTTTGTTGAGTTAGTTGTTCTTGACTGTAATGCCATATTCTTAACCTTCTGGAATGTTGTTATCCCAAGCTCTTCACTTCTTCATCATGGTGGCTGCTCAGTCTTGCACGAGCCTGATTATGGTTCCTCAGTACTAGCAATCTTCTTTTTTGGCTGCTTGTAGAATTTTTTATTCAATCTGGAATCTCTGGATTTTTGCCATGATATTCCTGGGAGTATTCATTTTGGATTTTCTTTCAAGAAGACAGTGGATTCTTTCTGTTTCCATTAATGCACCTGAATAGGGACTTGAGTCAATAGCATTAAAAAAAGAATCACTCCTGACCCCTAGAACCCTGAGGGAAACCAACTTGTTAGTTGTATGTAGGTTGGGAAAGTAAGTTCAGAATCATCATTACATTTGGGGAAGGGTTATTATATTCAAAATTAAAAACAACAACAACACACTTATGCCTCTTCCTAATTTCCTTCTTTGTCAAAGGCACCATCATCCTGCCTAGGTCACCCAAATTTGCAACCTAGGAGTCATCTTTGACTCTTCATTCTCACTCTAATTAGTTGCCAAGTCTTATTAATGGTTCTTCTTCAATATCTCTCATGACATCTCTTTCTTTCTACTCATGCCACAACCACCCAGTCCAGGCCCTCATTACTTTTACTTGAATTATTCAATAACTTCCTAACTGATATCCCTAATTCAGTCTTCCCCTTATCCAATTCCACACAGCTGCCAAATTGATATTCTTAAAGTGCAGATCTGACCATACCATCCCTCTCACCATGAAGCTTCAGGGGCTTCCTACTGCCCGTAGGATAAAATATACACTCTTTTTGGCAGTGAAAGTCCTTCACAATCTGGCTCCAGTTTATCTTTTCCAGGCTTATTATATGTTACCCTCACTTCACCCTTACCCCCTTGTACACTATCTCTAGCAAAACTGGCCTAATTGCAATAAATGGCATCCCGTTTCCCACTGCCTGTCCCCTATACATTGGATGTTCTCTTGCTTTGTCTCTGGTTCTAGGAAGTCCTGGCTCAGTTCAAGTGCTACCTCCTTCAATATTCCTTTCCTGTTTGCTCAGTTAGTGTCCCTTCCATCACAGCATATTTATTTGTGTATATTCTGTGTATGATTCTCTGTGGATGTGCTATATTTTCCACTAGTAGAATATAACACCCTTGAGGGACTTAGAGCAGGGATCCTTATGCCTGTTGCTTGATTGCTTGATAAGTACTTAACCATCTCTTTTAGTTATCTTTGGTTGGGGGAGCTTGAACACCATCACTACTCAACTGGTGACAGCTAGGGAAATTGAAGGTATAGGGTCTAAGAAGAATTCGCTTTTTTATAGAGCTCAGACTTTCACATTTACTCCTTTTTTTCCTCTGGTGAATTATCTGGAGAAGTCATCGTGAGTAGCTGAGCAGAGTTACAAATTTGATAATCTCAAGTATAAATTTGATGACGAATCTGATGATCTCTTAAATACTCTATAGACTTCCTGTTAGACAGATTCTAAGATACTTCTCCCCCATTTCAGTAGCCAACCACCAACCATCCCCCCACTCCTTTCCACCATAGGATCTTCCTTCCTGTTCTTTTTGGTCATATGAACTAGCTGGAGACAGTGTCTGGAAACCCTTGGGCTAGCCTTATAAAATGCAGATGGTGTTTCCACTGTATGGCTTGCTGTGCTGGGCGTGTGAGTAGGTCCCTGTCTCTAGGAGACCGACTGGCGCAGATGTCCGGGATCGTGAGACTCTTTGCTTCGGTAAAAAGGGGACACTAAGCTGGCATTCTGAATGCCAGTTACAAGAGTCCTCTGACTCTGGTTTCAATTCCATGATGTTGGGAACTTGGCCGGCCTCTTGTGAAGCCGAATCATTTTGTGTCATTCCTGTCCAGCACTGGGGATTAGGATGGTCTGTCTTTGAAATAAGTCCCTCAAAGCTGCAATTGATGCAGGGATATTGCTTCTGATGGTCAGACTGGTGTGGAAATTGCAGGGCCAGTTTTTCAAAGGGACTATTTGCGTCATCTTTTAGCTGCATTCATCTCTAGGTCTGTTGAGTTGCACTGTCTGTCTCCCCACTATACAGGAAGTTCCTTGAAGGGAGAGTTTCCCTTGTTACTGTGTTACAGTGGATTGAGAGTCCAGAGGTCTAGGGTCCAGTTTGTTACTAATGCAGTGTGTGGTCTTGATTGAATCACTTTCCACCTCTGGGATTCAGTTTCCAAATATATAAAATGAGGGCATTGTACTTCATGGTCTCTGAGGTTTCTTCTAACACCTCATTATTTAAGGAATAGAAATTCGCTAAAGACCAGGGACATATTTTTCTGGTTCTTAAGTGTGCCCTTAGTCATGAGTTCATTCATTTAATAAACATTTATTAATCATCTGCTATGTGCAGATTGTACTAGGTCCTGGGAGAGGAACAAAATTTAGATATGACTCAGGGAGCTTACAGCCATCCTTCCCATCTCTCTCCAGTAGTCCAGGAGAAGGGTCTGGACACAGAGACACTAATGGCAAAGACGGACTAACTGGACTGGGAAATGTGTTGCTGTCTTTGTACCACAGATATGCTATTTGACAAAACTTTGTTGTCTCTAGCGCCGTGGTTGTGAAGGCAGCAGCCAAAACGGTAACAAGACCTTGGCTGTGAAGGCCAGAGGTTGTTCCCATCTCTTTCTTGGTTGTATTTTCTCAGCTTCTTACATTCTCTCTAGGTCCCTTAGGGTCTGTGACCAGCCCCAGGCACATGGATGTCTGCCAGTCTTCCTATCACATAAGCATTTTTAGTTATCTGAGGGTGGATTATACACATTGCGGATTATCTGTGGCAGATGTTTCGATCAGTCCAGCTTCCACCTCCTCACCAACCCCACCTCCCCAGCACACATCTGGACCATTCCAGCCTGTCGACAGTGGGTGTGTCCAGGGGAAAACAGACTCATTTGAATAATTGCCTAAGCAAACAGGTAATTAAGGCTACTGTATGTTACCATAATGCCTTCTAAATCCGAGCAGAAATGGGTTTTCACTCATCTGCTGTTTTAAATTATCTGTCCAGTCCACAATAGAGACAGTTAAGTTTTGACTAAAATACCTATTGGATTCTCATGGAAAGAACAGGTCACCAGGTTGTAGTCTACAGTGTCTGACCTAGGAGAGTAGGTAACAAATTGCTAACAGGAAGGGTTCTGTACAGGAAAGGAAGGGATAGGCAGCTGTTCTCCCAAGCTGCCCCCACCCATGGCTTTCATTTTTCTCTCTGGAAATGTTTTCTTTTCAGTGTATCTGTGAGAAGAAACAGCTAGGATCCCCGTGTGAAACTGGCACCATTTATACTATTACACTAGGAAATCTCAGTCTGTCTCATCTCCTTGTACCAATGCCAGCTCTTTATTGGGGAGGAAGGAAAGAAGGCAGGAGCCAGCTGTGCCAGGGTGTTTCCTGAAGGTGATTTTCCTGCAAGGGGGTGGGGAGGGAGAGAATCCTGAGTAGCTGAAGTGTCTGAGGAGGTCTGTGACCTTGACATGAAGGTAGAGGAATGCTTTAACCTGGCACAGCCCTGTCTCCTCTTCACTGTTGTCCATAGAGGAAGATTGGGATGGGAGAGAAGGGAAATAAATGAGTGAAAAATCATTCATTAAGTGCTTGCTATGTGCCTAACACTTCAAGGTGAGGGCCTGGGGCAGAGTGAGGAGGAAATCCTCCCAGAGCCATGCCTAGTAGGTTCTTAATAAATGCTAGTTGAATTGAATTAGGGAAAAAGGCACAATATCACAACTTATCCCAAAGGCCACAGGGCAAAATTCCTCATATCTCTTTGGGGATGATAGAATTAAAGAGGAAGCTTGATATATTTGGCAATGATATCTTGGTATGATTAGGAGGCAAATTTAATTGAATTGCATTCAATAGCATTTATTGAATGTTAACTATATTCAAGGCATTGGATAATACCTTAGATTTGTGTCCTAGTGCTTTCACAAACATTCTGTGAAATTCAATCTTCACCACAACCCTGTCAGGGCAAATATGGCAGGGATTTTTAAATCTCCATACATGGCTATTAGCTCAGGCCCTCATCATCTGTGCTGTTGCAAGAACCTCTTACTGCTTCCAAATTCTCAGTCTCCTAAGCTTAGAGACATCCATCCATCCCCCACCCCCCACCTAGCTGACAAAGCAGTGTTCCTTAAAGCATTGTGTAAGTGAAAGAAAAAAAATATTATGCACTCACCTTATACAAATCACTGTGCTAAGTACTGGGGATACAAATAGAAAATTAAGAAAGCCCTTTTTCTCAAGGAGCTCACTTTCTAATTGGGGGAGATTACACATGTAGAAGATTTCAATTCTGAGGCCTTTAGGGAGCACTCAAAGTAAGTTGTAATACCTCTTCTTTCATGTAATTTCCATTGATCAAATCACATTAGTTTCTGATATTTCTGATAAACCATTTGACAGAGCCAAGGACTTTGGTGGTGAGAACTTTCTTTTCTGGGTCTTCAGGAGCTATAACACCCATAGAAGTAGTTTCTAGGACACATCTCCATTGGGGCTGCTTTCTAGGATGAGAACAGAATTGGTAGTTTATGGGACAAATGGGGGGGTAATGCTGTAACTTCCAGAGCTCTCTGGCCTACCCGCCCATGAATGGCAGTTGGTTAGTGGTTATTGTTGGTGGCAATAAGGAAGGTAAGCTCCTTCTTTACAATGATTTCTCCCTTTGGTGATGATCGTGGGGCCCAGACTGGAAGAGTTAGAGGTTTTACAGGTGAGTACTACCATTCCAGAGACTCTTGGGCTTAGTATTCTAGAGTGGGGGCGTGAGGGGAAGTTGTGGTAAAGATGGTGGTGATGGTTTGACTTGCCTGCCATGTACTATCTCCATGTGCTATCACCTTCAGGGTGATAGCTATGCTTCTCCAGCTACACTGGTTTGCTTGTCCTATGGGTAGCAGTTGGTGAGGGTGGCTGACCTCTTCTCTACTGGAATTGTTTCTCTGGATGATAGCTTTCGGAAACAGGCTGGAAGCAAAATTGGATGTCTGGAGGACACTGCTTTTCCCAGGACTCTTGGCTTCAGAGTAGAGGTTGCCTACATCTGGGTCTCAGGGGTGGGGGGGTCTGGGTCTTAGTGGTGGTAGTAGTTTGACTCATCTGGTGCAAACTGCTTCTTTTGTCTCCCTCACTGATTGGATCCTTTCAATCTCTGTTCAGAAAGTTGAAGGGGCTCCCTAAAGCCTGTAAAATAAAACACAAACCCTTCTTTCTGGCATATAAAGTCCTTCACAATTTGGTTCCAACCCACCTTTCTCTACTTATTTGCACATTACTCCCCTTCATTCACCAACCTCTCAATCACCCAGGCTTAAAACTTAGGTGCCATTCTCAATTCCTCTTCATTCTCTTATACCCTTTATCCAACCAGCAGGCAAGTCCTGTCATTTCTACCTACTCATAACACCACTTATACTCCCCCTTCTCCTCCTCTGACACTGCCACCACTCTGGTGCAGCTGTCATCACCTCAAGCCTTCACGATTGCAATAGCCTGCTGGTGTCTCTTTCTGCCTCAAGTCTTTGCACTCCAATTCATCCTCCACTAAACTGTCAAATTAATCTTTCTAAAGTACAAGTCATATGTTATCATATCATCCCCTATTCAACAAACTCTAGTGGCTCCCTATCACCTCCAGGATCAAACACAAAATCCTCTGATTTTCAAAGCCTTTCATAACCTGGCCCCTTCCAACCTTTTCAGTTTTCTTACCTCTCACTGCAAGAATTTTCACTGACTATTCCCATGCCTGCAATACTTTCCTTCCTCATCTCCATATTCTGGCTTCCTTCAATCTCAGTTAAAGTCCTACCTTCTACAAGAAACCTTTTTCATTCAGCCTCTGTCATCTTAGGCTTTCCCTCTGACATCACCCCCAATTTGTCCTTTCTATTTTCTTTTGTACTTAGTTTTTTCCATGTTGTCACCCCATTGGACAGTGAACTCTTTAGGATCACAGTGCTTGACACACAGGAGGCACATAGCACTAACTGATTGACTGGCTTCATTCCCTTTATTTTCCCATCAAACTGGCCAATTTGCTTTTCCTCATACAAAAGAACCATGTCCTGTCTCTGCTTTTGTACAGGGTATCTCTCGCTGTTCCACCAGCCCACCGACCCAGAAGGCTCTCCTTCCTTAGAATCTTGCATGCTCTTCAGGTAACACCTCCTAAATGGGGTCTTTCCTGATCCTTCTCCATGAGGTTATTTTGTATTTACCTTGTACATATTGGAGTTTACTTATATGTATATAGGTAATTTCTCCCCAAAAGAAGGGAAGCACATCGAGGCCAGGGACTGTTCCAAAGTTTGTCTTTGTATTCCTAGCAACTAGAACCGTGCCTAGTACACAGTCAGTGCTTAATAAATGCTTGTTGATTGAGCTGTGAAGAAAGTGAGCCCTGGAGAGAGTAAGTGATATAATGAAGTTCATGCAACTTGTAAAGATTAGCTAGGATTCACTGACCTAGTTCCTTCATCTTTATGCCTGGAAGTAGGACCAGCTATTAGCAAAACTCAGCCAAGTTTGTCTTCGGTTCCTGCCCCTTTTAGGACTTCTTCCCCTAAGGTACCTAATACTCTCAAACTGTCCTCAGCCTTTTTGTGGTTCCTGTTGTGCCTCGGCCCTCCTTGACTATGTCTAGTTTCCTGTTCCATGTCCTATTTCCTAGGACTCTACTTAATACGAGGATGACAAAGTGGAAGTAATCCTTTTCAGATGACAAATCTATATTTTATCAGAGGCCTTTTGGAGAAAGTATCTTAACCCTAAAGGAATGACACTAATGGTGGAATTTCAGGCACTGTCAGGTTAGGATTTGAAGTTCCTTATTAAAAGCTGAACTACCTTGACTAGGAGCCCCTTCTTTTACTCTTTTACCTCCCTCCATGCAGGCTTTCAGGTAAAGCCCTATTTACAGGTTTCTAACCATGCAATGGACTGGGACTGGGGCTATTATTAAACTTTCTGTGGAGTGATTAACACTTCTTTTAAAAGTCTGCTCAAGCCCCAGGACTAGCCTAGCCCACATATTTGTAGCTGTATCAGCCACATCCCAGGCTGCCTGTATTTTCTCATCAACTCCATTCTTAGGGCATACATGGGTGTATGAGACTATATAACCTGCCAGGGGCTGTAACTACTGGCTGCAGCTTAATCTCCAGTTTCCTCTTAGGCACAAGGGGCTGTTGACAAGGAACATGAGCTCCTAATTGCCTTGTTACAGGTCGAGGGGATAGCTTCTGCTTTACTTTGGCCAGCACACAGTGAACTAGCTGACTGATTTCCTACTATCTAGCATCACCCAGTGATGTTGCTTCATGATGTTACTCTTCAATAAAAGAGTAGAATATGCAAGTACTTAGCTCCCACTTCTTCCATGAAGTCTTTGCTGATGAATGGAGAGGAAGGAAATTGCCTTTGGCTCCTCCTTATCCAAACATACAAATCTTCCATTGAACTCCACCCCCCCCCCCCACTGCACCCAATGATTCCTTCTTCCTCTTCTGCTTATCTGTGATATGAAAACCTTAAACAAAAAACAATCTTATGTTTACCTAACAGTTTATAGTTTACAAAGCATTGTCCTTCAAAGTACTCCATGTGAGGTAGGCAATGAGAGTTTTATTATACCTATTTTACAGATAAGGAAAGTGAGGCTCAGGGAGATAAAGGGTGGAGAAGTAAATGTCTAATGAGTTGGAGAAAGAAATGGCAGACCACTCCAGTATCTACCAAAAAAAAAACCCCCGAAAAAACCAACCAACCCAACAACAAAAAAACCCCAAAACCCAAATGGGGTCACAAAGAGTTGGATATGACTGAAATGACTCAACAGCAACAACAAAATTGTTACAAAATGTTCCTTTATGTTGAACTGAAATATGTTTCTCTATAATTTCCATTCTATACTTATGATTCTGCCTTCTGGGGTAAGGTGGATGGATGGCTAGGCCTGAAATCAGGAAGACTCATTTTCTAGAGTTCAAATCTGGCCTCAGACACTCAGATACTAGCTGAGTGATCCTGGGCAAATCACTTAACCCTGTTTGCCTCAGTGTCCTCATCTGTAAAAATGAGCTGGAGAAGGAAGTAACAAACCACTCCAGTATCTTTGCTAAGAAAACCTCATGAACAGTATTGGTGTGGTAGGGGTCACAAAGAGTCAGACACGACTGAACAACAACAACAAGGGGCAGTAGGGAGCTACTGTAGCTTCTGAAGGAAGAGAATGGCACAGTCACATCTGTGCTTTAGGTGCATTAATTTGGCAGCTGTTCGGAGGATGGATTGGAGAGGGAAGAGACTGGAGCCAGGGAGACCAGTGACTGAACTTTTTTTCTAATTTTCTAGGCAATTAAATATATGATATCTCATATTGTTCTTTGATTTTTCACATGCATAAGTCTTGCCTCCCTAACTAGTTTGTGAGTTCCTTGAGGCAAGGATCAGGTCATATCCTTTCTGTGTTCGTAGCTAGAAGCACAGGCCCTTCCTGTAGGAAATAGTCAAGTAATGCTTATTGATTGCTTACTTTCACAGTCTCTGTTTATCCTCCTGATATCTTCAGGAGGTTGGTCCTTTGTCTTCCTTCTCCCATGTCACATAGGGTTTAGGCTGGATCCAGTTATTTCTTTTGGTGGAGTCAGGTGGAGTCTCAGTGGAGTCTAGAACCATTGTATGTCTCGGATCTGGTCTGTTGGAAAGGTCACTCCAGTGTCCTAGAGGTCAAATGTAGACATAAGCCCAAAGGTATCTTGGGTTTGTGTTGCTTCTTTGTTTCTCCTCTTAAGGTTCCCTTTAGCCACCTTTGGGGGCTCAGCACCCAGACATCAGATTTTGTGGTCCATATTGAAGACATGTGTTTGTGGTGTTTTCAAAGGCAGCTAGTTGACATAGTGAATGAAGCACTAGGTCTGGAGTCAGGAATACCTTTGTTCAACCTCTTCCTGATCCTGGGCAAGTCACTTAACCTTTCTTTGCCTCAGTTTCCTCACCTGGAAAATGAAGCACCTACTTCTCCAGGTTGTTGTGAATATTAAATGGGATAATAGTCATAAAGCTCTTAGCACATAGCATGGCATTTCATAGAGATTTATATAGATATGATCTATTATCACCCTTATTATTGTTATTATCTACTAGAAATGTCCTCTTCTGTATCTACATAGAGTCAGAGGAACAGATATGTTCCCTGAGGCAAACGATTAAGTAATTTGCCACAGCTAGTAAGTGTCTGAAGTCAGATTTGAACTCAGGTCTTGCTGTCTCCTGGCCAAGTGCTCTATCTACTGAGCCACCTAGCTGCCTCAGGGATAAAACTGTCCCTAGGATAAAACAAACCTCTTCCCCCACATCCATTTTATTGGTGTAGGAGCTAAGATAGAAAGAGCATCAAGGACTATTTTTGTCAGGTAAAGATGGTGGTGGTGATAGTGATATCTTATTCTGAGATAGCAAAGAATTTGGGATTAGAGTTAGTGCAGAATAATAGGAAAGCTAGAAAGAGATCAGAGGATCTGGGGTCAGATACTAGGCAAGCGATTTATCTTCTCCTGTCCCCAGTCAAATGAGGAAGTTGGACTAAGTAAATCCCTACTGTCCCTTCCAGCTCTAAACTCTACCCACTTGGCTTTGATTCCTACAAAATTCTAGAAGGTGCTATTCAAGAGATGCTTAGTGAGTCTCCAGAAAAGGAATCAGCAATCACAAAGCCAGCCTGGCTTCATAAAGAGGTCCTGTCAAAATGAGCTTACTTTTGTGACAGGTTTACTGAGCTGGTGATTCTGAGAATGATGTAGTGAAGTTTACCTAGATTTTAGCATTTGAAAAGTCATGGCATCTTTTATGGAAAAGATGGAGAGCTGTGGGATAAAAATGATAAAGTAATTAGATTTATCTGGAATTTGTTGGACGGTTGGATGGAAAGTAGTTATTAGTGGTTCAATGTCATTTTGGAAGAAGGTCTCTCTCTAGTGGAGTGCTTCAGGGATCTATGCTAGGCTCTGTTCTGTTTATCATTTTCATCAGTGAATTGGATAAGGACACAGATGGCATCCTTATCAAATTCACAGGTAATAAAGAGCCAAGAAGGATAGCTAACACACCTTATGGCCCAAAGGATCCAGACAGATTTTGTGGGCTATAAGAGTAGGCCAAATCTAATCAAAGGAACTTGAGTTGAATAGGGAGAAATGTAAAGTTTTATACTTGGGTTAAAAGAAAAACAATGTCACAAGTACATTGGCAAGTGATAACAGCAGTTTGTCTGAATAAAGATCTAGAGTTTTTGGTTTTTCTTAGTAGACTACAAGCTGTATATGAGTCAACAGTGTGATAGGGTAGTCCCAAAAGGTAAGGCAGTACTAGGTTGCTTTGAGAGGCATAGCTTCCAGGAATAAGGAGATAATAGTCCTTTTGTACTTTTTTCTAGGTAGACTGAAATATTAGGTTCAGCTTTAGGCCCCACAGTTTGGAAAGAACATTGATAGCCTGGAGAACATCTGGAGGAGGGCATCTAGAATGGTGAAGGACATCAAATCCATGCCAGGTGGAGAATGGTTGAGAGAACTGGAGATTTTTAGCCTGGAGAAGACTCAAGGGAAACATGAGGGCTCTTCACAAATATTTGAAGGGTTCTATTATGTGGAAGAGAGATTGGACCTATTCTCCCTGGCCCCAGGGGCCAGAACTTGCAAAGAGGAAGATATATGCTGAATGTAAGTAAAAACTTCCTAACAGATAGATGATACAGCATTATGCAATTGCTTATTAAGCACCTGGCTGCTCTGGGTACAAATACAAGCAAAGAGAAAAGCAGTCCCTACCCTCAAGGAGCTTACATTCCCCAAGCTGGAGGTTTCTAAGCAATTGGCAGAAATGTTGGAGAGTGGATTCTTGTTCGGGTGTGGGATGGAGGGGAGGAACCTTCAAGGTACCTTCCAGTTTAAACTCTGTGACTCCCCCATCCTGCCCTCTTGCCCCTCCCTCGGTGCACTGCTCTCTGCTCCCAGCTTGTCCAAAGGAATGTCCAAGCACCTCGAGGTAGGCTGTCTATTACGTAAGCAGGATAGCGCCTTTCTAGAAAGGAGCCCGCTCCGGCCACAGAGTGTGCTCAGAGCCAGCGCTGCCGGGGGTCGCCCAGGTTCTGAAATATTGATGCTCTGAGTGTGTTAATAATGGGCCGACAATTGCAATTAGGGCGGCCCTGACAGCTTTTTATCTCCGGGCTGCTCGCCCCACACTCAGGCCAACCTCCGCATCAGCTTCCAGTCCGACTTAATTTTGTGTGTATACGAGGAGGAGAAGGAGGGGGATGGATGCTGGTAGGTGGGGGCGAGTACAAATACTTGTGGCAATTCCAAACCAAGTGTTTAATTGTCTAATTACCCAGCGGCCCGCCTCCCATCGCCTCCAGCGGGCTTCATTAAGGCCGGCCCGCGCACCGCCCCCCACCCCTTCCTGCTCGGTCCTCTCCTCCTAATGGAGAGCCACAGCCGCGCTCCAATCAGTCCTCCGCCCGATTGCCTAGGTGTTCTTGGGACTTCTGAGGGTGACACATGAAAGCCGCAGCCCAAATCAACAAATCTGCCAGCCAGCCATTGTTGCTTTGAAGAAACTGTTTCAATCACTTTATTTTGTCTTTATGTCAGGTTTGCCAGATGGTTTGGGTCTTTCTGAGGTCCTGTACCAATGGGGCTCACAGGGAACTGGTGGAGCTTCAAAGCTGCTTTTTAATCTTGAGCAACATCACAGGGGCTGAGAAACTGCCTCGGCTCCCTGAAGTCTCCCCCACAAAAGAGGCCAAGCAGAGCCTGTAATGAAAGCCAGATAAAGGGATTGCTGGAATAAGAAACAGAGGGAAAAGAGCAGTAGTTAGTCTTTCTTGTAGCTTTTTCAAAAGAAATTCTAAGACAAATTATGGCTTTGGGTGTTTTTCTAAAAGGACTGATGCAAGGAGAGATGTTGAGGCAGAATATTTTGACCTGGAGAACCCTTAACCTCGAATGAAAAGAGGCTAGAACTTAAAAAAAAACCCAAAAAAACACAAGGGGGAAAAAAAAACAATAAACTTTCTTCATCCTGAGTGTGTGCGATGAAAGGGGCCTTGCATAATTACTGGCATCCCTGCAAAGGAAGCCAGGACAGAGACCGCTTTTACCTTGCCAACAGCGGTATTCGCACCATACCGAGGTCTCTCCCATCTCTCCCTCTCTAAAGGTGCCTCTTTTTTTGTCTGTCGAAGCTCTGTTGCCACAGCAAAAGCTGTTGCTCTCAGATGTGCCTGACATCTAGTGATTGTTGTGTTTATTTGATATGCCACTCTGTCTGAGTGAGTGCACCACCTTCACTGGAGAGATAAAGGCCAAACTCTTGGCTGCTGCTTAAAATACTTTAGCTTGTCTGCTGTCCCCCATTCTAATCTATGCATGTCACAGTGTGTCTACAGCGGCAGCTTCTTGCTGCCTCTACCCATCGCTGTAAACCCTGGGAATTGCTTCTGGTCCTGGAATTCCTGTCACATCCTCAGCTGGTCCCCCACCCACTCATTCTCTTCCCTGTCAGCTTGGTGCTGTGGCTGTGCCTGTCAGTGGGGTAAAAGGCAACTCTGAGAAAAGGTGAACCCTTTCACAAAGGAAAGATTAGCTAATCTGGAGACCTGGGTTCAAACTCTCCTTCTTGGTGTAACATTTGCTCTGTATTAGGAACAATGGATCTTCAGTTAGAGGACCCTGGGTTCAATGCCTGGATCTTCTACTAATTACATTCACTTTTATTGTTGTTGTTTAGTTGTTTCAGACTCTTTGTGACCCCTTTTTAGAGTTTTCTTGGCAAAGATACTAGATGGGTCTGCCATTTCCTTTTCCAGCTCATTTGACAGATGAGGAAAGTGAGGCAAACAGGGTCAAGTGACTTGCCCAGGGTCACACAGCCAGTAAATGTCAGGGGCTGGATTTGAATTCAGGTCTTCCAGTCTCCAGTAGATTCTCTACCTACTATGCCACCTAACTGCCATATTATATTCATAGCCTTAAGCAAACTACTCAGTAAAAGAAGAGTGTTGCATTAGTTTACTTATCAAGGAAGGAAACAAACATTAATTAAGCACTGACTGTGTGCCAGGCATTTTATAAATGTTACCTCATTTGATCCTCACAGCAATAGGAGCTATTATTATCTCCACTTTATGGTTAAGGAAACTGAGGCTAACCTCCCAAGGTTACACAGCTAGGAAGTGTCTGAGACTGGATTTGAACTCAGGTATTCCTGATTCCAGGCTCAGTGTTCAATCCACTGCTGCTCCTCACTGCCCTTCCAGGAACTCATGGGCTAATGAATGCCCTGTGCAATTCACTACCTCAGCTTTTCCATCTGAAAAATGGATATCCTAATATCTGCCCTGAGAGGCAGCCTGGCATGGTGGGGTCAGGAAAACCTGGATTTAAGTCCTTCCTCCAACTCCCACTGGCTATGTGGCTTTGAACAAGTCATTTAATGTCTCAGTAGCCAACTCTCTAAAACTATAGGTTGGAGAGCAGGTCCTGATTCGCATTGATATAAGAGCTTCCTCCATAGGAGTTCCCTAAATGCCAATGAAATCACAAGTTTGGTTTAAAAAATACTTGCCCTACTTACCTCACAGGGCTGTTGTGAATGGATGAATTAATGGATGTGAAAGTACTTTGTAAATGGCAAAGCTTATTATTATTACTAACTAAATTTAGAAGGACTTTAAAAAGCTTGTCTGCCTTCAAGTCTTTCCTCATCAGCTTGTTCTGGTACCTGAAACTTCCACCTAGAGTCATTTCTTAGATTAAGACATTGTAGGCCCTTTAAAAAAAATAGAACAATTACTATTGGGGTAACACATTAAGCTATGATTTCTCATCAGCATGATGGGAATTATCCATCCCTTTTGTGCTAAAATGATCTGCCTCATCATCCTCCAAGGGCCTGCAGGATTAGATTAGAGGACAGGAAGGTTTTGATGGGGAGAATAAAGAACCCCCCAAACATGAACTGCTATTTGTGAAGTGTAGATCTTGGCACTGAGGGGTTTTGGAGGCCTGTGTAAGTCTCCATTGTGGTAAGGGTAGTGAAAGCACATTTGACTCATTTCATAGTTTGCCAGGGGCTCATCCTCACTATGGTAAAATTTTCAGGAAGTATACATTTAAGGAAAGTCTCAAAGGCCTTCACAGACATCTTTATTTTGTATGATCCTGGGGAAGAAGGCCATATAAAATGGGAAGAGGCCAGGAGTGAGGGGGATTGTATGGGAAACTGAATCTTCTTTCTTCTCTATACTGTTCAATTTAGCCACCCGAAGTTCTATGTTTACATTTGGGAGAACATGGCGTCTTATAATTGAAAGCATCCTGGATTTGGAATTAGAGGGTCCGAGTTCAAATTCCAGCTTTACCACTCAATGCTTGTGTGACTCTGGGCGATTCAACCTCTCTGGGCCTCAGTTTCTTCATCAGTAAAAAGAAGGGATTGGATTAGATGACCTTTAATGACCTTTCCATCTCTAAATCTATGATCCTATGACTTGAAGCTCTGAAAGGAGGAAGGATCTCGGATAACTTACAGGCAGGATTCTTGAGTGCCAGACAAGGCTAAGCACCTCTTTTAAGTCAACAGCTGGCCAGCAGATTTGTTGGTTTGAGCTCTGGCTTTCATTTGTCACCCTCAGAAGTCACAAGAATACCTAAGCAATCAGGTAGAAGACTGATTGGAGAGCATCTTTGGAGCTCTATTGAGAGGAAAGGACAGAGCAGAAAATGGGAAGGAAGGTGGCAATTAATGGGGGATCCAAACTGGCCTTGATGAAAACCTAGGTCATAGGGCAGTGCCCAGTAAACTGTTCAGGGACTTGCTGTTCCCTCCCCTACAATGGCACAGAACAGCTTATGGATTTGGTCCTCGTTGCTCTGGCTTGTCCTTTATCCTTCCAAGTTGCTGCCCTTCTTTTCTTAGCTCTAGGATTTGGGGGCTTTGGTACTGGAGGATCTGGGTTCTAATCTTGCCTCTGCCACTTATTATTAACTGTTCCTCAGTTTCCTCTTCTGTAAAATGAGGAACTGGACTAGATAACCTCCAATGTCCCTTCCAGTTCGAAATCTGTGATCTGGTTCTGGAATCCATGGAGAATTGTTCCTGATGAAATGACGCAGATGAAGCTTCCAGATTTCAATCTGACCTGTTTTAAAGCTTTTTTTCCCCTTCTTCTCCAAGTACACTGAAAATCAAAGGTAGCTCCTAGGGGGAAAAAGGATGAGTGTCTCTCTCAATCTCTGTCTCTCTTCTCTTTTTGTTGTCCTCCCTTGCTCTTCTTTCTCTTCTTCCCCTTCCTCCTCTTCATCTGTCTCCTCTTTTCCCTCTCTTCTTGCAACCTTTTGACTCCAAACTGTCAGTCTGGTGAGGTAGGGGCTCTGTATATGGGAAATATTTGTCTTCCTTTCCCACTCTTTGGTGGGAGGGATCAGAAGGACAGAAGTGAGGGCAGATGCTGTGTGCCCTCAGACTGAGTTTAGCCATATTCTAACTGTCCAGAGACATTCATATACTATGATGGAGGATCCTTAGAATGGATTCCTGTTCCCTTTTTAATTTCGCCTCCCTCCCACTGTCTCCTGCTACTCCTGCTTGCTCCACTGGTCTTGCTTTAAGAATATGCAAGTATACAAAAAAGCTGAAATTTTGTAATATCTTTTTCGTAACAGATAATTTAAAGAATTGAATGCTCATTTTGAAAATTCTTTTTGCAGAAAGACTCACCATAGGATTCCTTTAAAACTTAAATTCTTGTGCTCAATTTTTTGAGAACAGAGCTATTGTATAAATTGAGGTATGCTTACACACAGTATTTGTGAGTCTACATACATGTATAAAAGAGGAAAATGTCTCCAGTTCTTGATTGGGAAAAGTATGAACAATGGAGAGAAAAAACAACTATTCAAAAAAATTATTGTATCTGACTAAGAACTCTACACTCCCTCCCAGCCCCCAGCCTATTGTGACAGTCCTGACCTCCTCTCTGGATCGTTTGTGCTCTAGGTAGAATCCGGTTCACAGCTGGAGCTAAGGGCAAGGAAGGCATGCTGAAACTAACAGGGATCATGTACTAAGCAGACCATCTGCCCATGGATAGTGTACACATGTATACACATGCATAGGAACCCACTCTTATACATCCAAATACAAAAAGTCCCCTTAACAACCTCTATTAACCTGTCTGTCAATATCTATCTTTCCCTTGGCTAGATCTCAGAGCAGAGATCGCAGAACCTTACTGCAGCACAGGGCTCAGTTATTACTGAGCACCTATTATATTCCAGTCACTGTGGTGGACTCTGTGGGGGATGAGAAAACAAGCAAAGCAAGGCCCAGCCCTGTCCCTGCCCTCAGGGAGCTCACAACTAGTAGTGGAGATAAGAAAAATCACAGATAACAACAATAGGAGGCGGAATGTGATGTGCATCTTAAGAGAGGGATGAAGCCAGAACTGCAGGGATTAGAAGAGAGAATTCTTTTTTTCTGTGTAGTGGAATAAGAGCTGATCCTAGAGTTAGGACAACTGGGTTTGAATCCTGACTCTGCCCCTTACTAAGTGGGTGACCCAAACCCTGGCATCTTTAGTCTCTCTTCTGTAAAAAGGGAATAATAACACCTGTCCAAGGGCATTACGAGGATCTTGCTTTGTAAATGTCAGGATGCTATAGAAACATAAGGTGTTTGTCTTCTTCTGTCTGAGACATTAAGAAAGACTTCATGACAAAAGTGGAATTGGACTAATACTTTTCAACAGAGGGAGATCAGAGGAGTGGAAAATTACAGGGAAAGGGCATTTTATGTGCAGTGAACATATAAGCATAAGCAAAGGTGTGGATTCTGGAAATTGAAAGGTGTGCTTGGAAAACACTAGACCAGTACATGATGTTACTCACAATCCAAGTGACCGTGCTAGAGCCAAATAAAAATGAGGACAAAAGAATTTTAAAACTCTTATGAAAACAAGAAGTACTGTCTGGTTGCTCAGAAGTTTAGGATTAGGGTAGGGAAGGATTAGGAAGAAGGATTAGAGAGGCAGTCACAGAGGGTTCAAGCTAGAATTGACTTCAGAGGTTGTCTAGATCAACCTATTTGTTTTACATATGGGAAAACCTGGGGCCCAGAGAAGAAGAATGGTTTGTCACTCAGCGACATTTTTGTTCGGTTGTGTCCACCTTTTTGTGACCTCATGAACCATAGCATGCCAGGCCCTTCTGTCCTCTACTATCTCTCCAAGTCTGTCTAAGCTCATGTTCATTGCTTCCATGTGACACTCTCTCTCCATCTCATCCTCTTTTATCCCCTTCTTTTGTCTTCAGTCTTTTCCAATGAGTCTTGTCTTCTCATTATGTTGCCAAAGTATTTAAGCTTCAGCTTCAGTGTTTGTCCTTCCAAAGAATAGTTTGAATTAATTTCTCTAAGTATTGTCTGATTTGATCTCCTTGCTATCCAAGGGACTCTCAAAAGTCTTCTCCATCACCACAATTCAAAAAAAGCATCAATTTTGTGGCACTCAGCTTTCATTATAGTTCAAATCTCACAGCCATACATTGCTACTGGGAAAAACCATAACTTTGACTATATGGACCTTTGTCAGCAAGGAAATGCCTCTGCTTTTTAAGATACTGTCCAGATTTGCCATAGCTTTCAATTCCTTGGGTTTTTGAGCAGGGAAAGGGCAAGTGCTTTAGAAGAGTCAGCATTTTGTAGTAGACAGAGATTTGGTTTAAGACACAAGAAGACTTGGATTTGAGTCCTACTTCTGGGAACCTGGGCAAGTTACTTAAACCCTCAATGCCCAAAGGTCTGAGATCCCAAGCAACTCTTAAGATTACATACAATGTGTGGAATAGGTGCTGATCTTCATGGTAGAGGGAGCATTCTCTTTGAGAGCAATGAAAAGACAGGTCTGGTTAAAAAAAGTGGCAGCCTGCATGGGATAGATTGGAGGGGAAGGGACTAGAGATAATTTAGGAAGTTAATGTAGTAGTGCCTGGGGGGCTGAATTGGTGTTAAACCTGTGGAAATGGGAAGAAGAAAGATGGGAGAGACATTGCAGAAAAAGAACTGATAAGACTTGGTAACGTAGCAATAAATATTTATTAAGCACCTACTGTGTGCCAGACACTAGGTTAAGTGCTGGGGGTACAGAAAGGGAACAAAAACAATCTTTGCCCTGAAGGAGCTGACATTCTAATGGGGGAGACAACAAGCAAACATGTATAAATGAGAGAGAGACAGAGAGACAGAGAGAGAGACAGAGAGAGAGAGACAAAGACAGAGAGACAGAGAGAGAAGAGAGAGAAAGAGAGAAGAGGAG
This sequence comes from Gymnobelideus leadbeateri, assembly GCA_011680675.1. Classification (NCBI taxonomy): domain Eukaryota; kingdom Metazoa; phylum Chordata; class Mammalia; order Diprotodontia; family Petauridae; genus Gymnobelideus; species Gymnobelideus leadbeateri. The sequence continues at coordinate 147,872 of WOXC01005887.1, read as the reverse complement.
AGGAGAGGAGAGGAGAGAAGAAAGAAAGAGAGAGAAATGTATTAAGAACTCCAAGCCTTTGAGTGCTATTAGCATAAATAGGCAAGCCAGGAGGAGGAGCAGGTGTAGCATGTGTGGAGGAGTGGCCAGGGGGAGAAAACAAAGCTTTGTTCTTTTAGACAAGTTGAATTTAAGGCAACATTAAGAAGTCTAGGTGGAGATGTATAGAAGGCAGTTGGAAATGTGAGACTGGAGCTCAGGTGAGAAGTCAAGTCAGAACATACAGATTTTGGTGTCATTTTCAAAGACATGATAATGTGCATAGGGTTGAGATTATTGAAGGAGGAATATGAGAGAAGAGATGAGGAACAGTGTAAAACCTTGGAAAATGTGCATATTTAGCAGACTGCTGGATAAAGGGAGATAATGGAGCTAGACAAGGAATAATCAGAGAAGAAGGAAGACCAGCATGGGTCATCATCTGAAGAATTAAGGGAGGATTGGGGGTAGTGGAATCTATTAATGAGCATCTCTCTCACCAGAGCTCTCAATTAAATTGAAATTGTTTCTATGTACATCACATTTAGAAAAAAAGGGGATGAATACAAAAAAAAAATCAAGATAATAGGGATTCAATCCTCAAAGCAACTTCCAGTGGATATCTTGAGACCATTGCATGTTCAATTAAATTAAACATTTAGGTATAAGACAGTGTTTTCTGTACTTTAGACAAAAAACAAGTGGATTAGTCTTTACACTCAAGAAATATATGATCTGGGGGGCGGCTAGGTGGCGCAGTGAATAGAGCGCTGGCCCTGGAATCAGAAGGACCTGAGTTCGGAGCCGGCCTCCGACACCTAATCCACACAAACAAAAACCTAGCCGTGTAACCTTGGGCAAGTTACTTAACCCCAATTGCCCTAAAGGGGCGGCTAGGTGGCGCAGTGAGTAAGAGCGCCGGCCTCGGAGGTTAGGATGACCCGAGATCAGATCCGGCCTCAGAAAATGAGCACCCACGCATAAATAATGACTAGCCGTGTAACCTTGAGCAAGTTACTTAACCCCAATTGCTTTAAAAAAAAAAAAAAAAAAAAAAAGAAAAAAAAAAAAGAAATATATGATCTGCTATCCAGGCCAATTTCCTAAACCATCTCCATCTCCGGCCCTGGGCAAAGATCAGTATGTATAGGGGCATATGCTGGAGCCAACTCAAACCTGCAGTCAAGAGCTGATTATTAAATTTTCAGTGTGAGATTTACACCTCAGAAATGCAAAACTACATATCAAGGCTTGGCTTATTGTTTTGTGGATTGTCTAGACTTGTGTTAATAATTCAGATTAAACTTAAAAAGTATGTCCTGTGCATATGCTATTTTTTCCAGAGAGGCAGTTGTTAAACATTTATGTATGTAATATTAGGATGGGTTGGAGTAACTGGGAATGTTTAACCTAAAGAAGAGAAGACTTTCCTAACTTATATGAGAACTGTTTTCAAGTATCTGAATGGCTTATGTCTGTCGCCAGAGGGAAGAAATAGATATTATGGAATAGAAGTTTACAAAGAGTCACACTTGGGCCTGATGTAAGGAAAACTACACTGACAAATTAGGGTTGTGCTAAAGTAGAATGAATAGCCTCAGGAGGTTGAGGGTTTCACTTTTCCTTTGGTGAAGGTCTTTGAGCAGAATCTGGATGATTACTTGCTGGGTATATTATTGAGAAAATTCTTGTTCACGTGGGATTTGGACTAGCTGTCCTCTGAGCACCCTTCTAACACTGAGATAGTAATGATCAGAATGATTCTGAAATCCTCAAAAGGCCTCAGTCATTGTAATAAAGGTTAGATTAGGGTCATGATACCTCCTTTAATAAGGTAGGAAAGTGGATAAGTGCATTTTAGACTTTCAGCAGAATTGGTTGAAGGAAAACATATTCCTGGTTTTCAAAATCCTGCTCTGATGCTTCATGGAAATGTGGAAGTAATGATAGGTTCTTGAAGACTATGATAGCAAGGCCCCACACCTGACAAATCCTACCTATTTGAAAATGTAAAGGATTCAGGTATAGGTCCCATGGTTCAACCATCTGTTTGTTATCTGCATACTAACCTAAATAAGTTTGGAGAGGCTCATCACCAGAAGGTTGGCCAGTGGGGGATAAATGTTTCTGGCCATGGCAGCTCATAAAGCTGTCTGCTTAGGTTGTTGGAGGGAACAGACACACAGATCAAACAATTAATAAACATCTACTGAACACCTACTATGTGCAAGGGAGTACAGATACAAAGACAAAAAAGAAATAGTTTCTGCTCTCAAGCTTGTATTCTATCAATTAAATCATGTATCATTTGAAGTTTTGAAGTGTCCCTGGCTTAGCCAGCAAATTCCATTAGTTAGATCCCTTCATTCCTCAAACATTCCAGATAATTGAGGACTGTCCCTGTTTCTATTATGATTCAGCTTGCTGTCCCTCATTGTTTTCTGTTCTTGCTCCACTCTTCTGTCAAAGAAGTGGGCCTTCCTCTGCTGTTAGTAAACGGTCGGGTCCCCTCCCACCTGAAGCAGTCACCAAATAAAGATGTCTTTATCATCTCACTGTGCCTGGCAGGGCCCCTAATGAAACCAGCTGAGTAAATTCCCTTTATTAATCCCGAGTTCTTTTTAGGGCTTTCAATGCTTTAGATCTGATGTGAGAAGTAGTGCTCAAAGCAGCCAATTTATAGTGGATGCCCAGGCTCTGAATAAGGGGACAGAACTTTAAAACATTATTAGAAGCAAAAAGCAATTATTTTCCAGAAACAGTCGTTTTTCTTCTTCCCTATTCCAGCCCATTCCCCCATTCTAAAGGTTCCTTTCATATTGGGCTTTTAAGTTGGAAACCAGCCCGTCCTTCTCAGAGGGAGTGACTCGTCATCAAACAACCTTTGTCCCCCAAGAAGAAAACCAGGAAAATTTCTCCAGAATCACAATTAGATACAGGAATGATGAAGAGAGAAGTCATTGCGGACAGCTGATTGGCAAGCAGGGCCTAGGGACTTCCTCACCCTGTGGGTAAGACTGACTCTATCTAAGTCAGACAAGTTAATGTCATGGGTCTCTTATGCCCCCAGAGCCCCTCAGTAAGTATTATAGGGGTGATGGGGATGAGGAGGGAGCTTAAGAGATCAGGAGCAGAGAAAGGAGACATAGTCCTTGCCCTCAGGGAGTTAATAGTTTAATGGAATGGACAGGACACCCCCCCCCCCCACACACAAAGATACACAAAACCTTGCAAAGATACATCAAACACAAATAAATATTATTCAGACTGAGTCCAGAAGTGTTTTGGTAATTGAACCAGTAGGGCTAATTAGGGAAGCATCAACTCTTTGGATGGTGCAGGACAAAGGTGCCTGCCTCCTTATGGTTTTCCAGGTCAAGGTCCTTGTTTCTATAAGCTTATGAGATGCCTAGAAAGCAAAGAGCTCTGGAGGTAGGAGCATTTCATTTTTCCCAGCTACTGTCCTTCATTTCATCTTTATCCCTATGGACAGCTGGAAGCTGCTAGATGACACAGTGGATTTGTCTGACCTGAAGTCAGGAAGACCTGAGTTCAAATTTGACCTCAGATATCAACTAGCTGTGTGTCCCTGGACAAGTCATGTAACCCTTGTTAGGTATGAAGTGCTATTTCAGGGCCATAGCAATTTGTGCAGTGCACCTAAGGAGTAGGAGGTTGAAAAGCACAGATTCTTGAGTGCTTGTTCATTGACTGATCAAAATTGAATCTCCTCTATTTAGCTCTTAAAGCCCTTCAAAATCAGGTCCCAATCTGACTTTCCATCTTCACTGGACATTATGGCCTTTCTCCTGTATGTCTCCTATGCCTAGAATGCAGGTGTGGTGGCTAGAGCACTAGGCTGGGAGTCAGGAAGAGCTGAATTCAAATCCAGCCTCAGATGCTTGCTACCTTTGTGACCTTAGGTGAGTTACTTAACCCCTGGTTGCCTCAGTTTCCTTATCTGTTAAGTGGGAATAATAATAACACCTACCTCTTATGGTTGTTGTGAGGATTAAATGGGATAAGAATTGTAAAGAGCTTAACATAGTGCCCGATACATGGTAAACTCTATAAAAATATTAGTTATCCTTATTATTATAGGGTCCATCTCCTCCTTTAAGATGTAGCTCAGGGGTGGCTAGGTGATGCAGTGAATAGAGCACCAGTCCTGGAGTCAGGAGGACCTGAGGTCAAATCTGACCTCAGACATTTAACACTTACTAGCTGTGTGACCTTGGGCAAGTCACTTAGCCCCAACTGCCCTGCTTTCCCCCTCCCCAAAAAAGACACAAACAAAAAAGATGTAGCTCAAGCACCATCATCTTCAGTAGGCCTTTCCTGATCCTCCCCAATGCTGGTGCTGTTCCAAATAGCTCTGTATTTATTCTGCATATTCTTATACACATGATTCATCTCATCCATTACAATATCAGCTCCATGACAGCAGAGATGGTTCTGTTTTTTGAATTTTATAGCCCCAGCATCTAATAGTGCAGTGCCTGGCAAATGATGGGCCCTTAATGAATGCATATTGAATGATAGCTTGATTGAAATGTTAAAGAATGGGACAGAAATGATATGCCCTTACCCCCAGCCCTGCTGTATGAGACCCTGGGTACCATCCCATGACACATGTGTCCTGTGTGCTGGTGGTGCTAGAAGCCATTCCTTGGTCCTGGCATACTTGGTTCATGGGAGTGGCCCAGGGTAAATGGGTCACAGGGAGGGGCCTAAGGCCTGGAGATGAAAGTGGAGGCCCACCTATTTGTTCTCACTGTAATGATAACACTTTATTCTACCTACTTCACTGGGTTGTTATAGGGAATCAAATAAGATAAAATATAAAACAACACTTTGTAAACCTTAAACTTCTATAACAATGGATTGAAAACTGAACTTGAAGCCAAGAAAACTTGGGTTCAAGCCTTGCCTGGGCAAATCACTTAACCTTTAAGTGTTCTAGGTAACTTCAGAGAAGGTACAAATCTGCACCTTCCCTGGTAGAGGGAATTTCCCAGCCTGGGAGTTACTTATACCAGTGAAATCAGAGGCTCAGTTCCTAAACTCCCCAAAAAGCTACAACTGCAAGTGATGATGATGATTTCTTCAATTCTTTTGACATCAGTAGGTCAATCCACTTTGAATTCTTTCCCCAGGCTGGTCCCTGAGTATCTGTCCTGGCCTTTTGTTCTCTTGTCTCTAGATCTTACCATCTATGGGCCTACACCTGTCTTCTTCCAGAGACCTCATTTACAGCTGACCTAAAGAGTGTGATTTTTTATATTTTTAATGATTCTTACTCCCCTGGCTCTGACTGTCCCATCCCAATTCTCCTATAGGAACCTCTAGAACCTTCAAGTTTCCTTCCCTGGGGCTCTAGAGCCCATCTCCTCTCTCTCCTCTGCTTCTCTGTTGGTAGAGGCAATTAAAAAAAAGTCAAAGAAAAATACTGCCATTTGGATGTTTTACTAGGAATTGCACAAATTAGTGTCTCTTTAATATTTATGGATTTGTGAATTGATTGGAATGTGAGCTCTGCAGGTGGTTTTCTGGCTCTCTTTTGCAAGGAGGAGGGGGAAGGAAGGAGTGGGAGTTAGGATAGGATCATCTAAGAATTTTTAATTTTCCTTTTTAGTGCTGAGCAAGTCATTTAACCTCTCTTATACTTCATGTAAAATAGGGATGATAGTATATATACTGTTTACCTCACCCATCACTTCCTATAATGACTCTTCCCTTCCATTGATTTTTATAGAAAGGAATATTCCATAGTCCCTGGAACAAATTGTCTTTGAATGCCCCTATACATTGCATTGATTCTTTCATTCAGTCAATAGATAACAATAATATTACTATTATATTGTGTTATTGGTATAGTATTTTGATTTAGTATTTGTAGTTTATTTAGTATTATTTAATAATTATTAGTATTTTTATTTAGCTAATAATATTTTTAGTATTGTATAGTATTATTTTTACCAACATTTATGTAGCTCTTTAATGTTTGTAAAACACTTTGAATTATTATGTATACACCAAACATTTGTTGTATAATGTTATAACAAATATTTGTTGAGATCATAGTACTCTTCTAGGGACTCTGAGGTATACAAAGAAGAACAAGGCAGGCTCTGTCCTTGAAATATTTCATCTTTTATGTGTGTAAGATTTGTTTCCCCAGCTGTGAGGTAAGTTCCTTGAGGGTAGGGGCCATGCTAGGAAGCAGCATGTCACAATAGGAACACTGATAGACTTTGAGCCAAGAAGCCTGGGTTCTTTTACTAGTTGTGTGACCTTGTGAAAGTCAAGTCAACTCTTTGAACTGAGGTTCCTTCATCTGTAAATTAGAAATAATAATACTTGCCCTACCTGCTTCAGTCATGTATTATGAGGAAAGCACACAGGTTTAAGACTTAAGAAAGCCTTCTATAAACCTTACAATGCTAACAGAAGCTTCATTATTGTTTGTTATTACTGTTAATAATTGCTGTTGCTCTCAGAGTGCTGGGCACATGTCTTTACATGTAGCAAATATATATGGACATAATGCTTGAATAGGAAAGATGGAAGATCAGTATTGGGCAGTATACAACAAGAAGAGGGATAAAGACAAACTAATGTTCACAGAGCTGTCAGACTCATGACCAGCGGTCTGCATATGGCCCCAACATGCTAGAGCCCAGAGTAAAATGTAATTGGGAAATATTTAACAAGATACATGGGCAGCTAGGTGGCACAGTGGATAGACTGCAGTGCCTGAAGTCAAGAAGATTCTTTTTTGTGAGTTCAAATGTAGCCTCAGACACTTATTATCTGTGTGACCCTGGGCAAGTCACTTAACATTTTTTGACTTAGTTTCCTCATCCGTAAAATGAGATGGAGAAGGAAATGGCAAACTACTCCGGTATCTTTTCCAAGAAAATCCCAAAGGGGCTCATGAAGAGTCAAATGAGACTGAACAATGACAGAACATATAACAAAAATGTATGCCAGACACCATGGTAAGGGATAGCAATATATTGAAAGGCAAAAGCCAGTTCCTGCTCTCAAGAGGGACTGACCAGGGTTTGAGTCCTACCTTCTGTAATTCCTAGCTAATATGATGATTGAGTAAGTTATTCAGCCCCTCAGAGACTCAATGAAATTGAGTTGGATACAACTGAAAAAACTACCGAACAGCTGACAGATAAAAATACAATACAACATAGATTTTGTTAATTTGTGGTTTTCTAAGGCAATATGTTACTGGCATACTGGGATCCTTTCTATTTGAGTTTGACACCACACATAAGATCAAATGGAGGGAAGGACTTTGGTGGGCTTAAGCCATCAGGAAAAGCTTTATCAGAGAGTTGGAATTTGATCCAGGCTTGAAAGATGGATTGATATGGATTTCCTACCCATCTTCACTCCTCTGGATTTCTCCATTGTGCCACCAGGAGCCTCATTATCGTACTAGATCACATCAGCCTTGGTATTACCATTTCATTAGTACCCTCTGTCCCTGGGGCCTCTTTGACTGGAGGGTGGAGTGAAGAGTTCCTCCCTAAGCTTCCATTTCAGGGGGGTGCTCAGGCCAGTCATTTCTTCATTCCCCACTCAACTGCATGTACTCCTTTTGACTTTTCAATGACTTTACATACTCCCCTCCCACACCTTTTCAGCTTCCTTTTGGATGCTGTCTTACCCCGTTGGGTTCTAAGTTCTTTGATATCAGGGACTTTTTTCTTTTGAATATTGGTATCTTTCACACTTAGCACAATGCCTGGTACATGTTGCTTTTGAGTCCTTTTCAGTTGTGTGTTCATGACTCCATTTAGGGTTTTCTGGGCATGATTTGCCATTTCCTTCTCCAGCTCATTTTACAGATAAAGAAACTGAGCCAAACAAGGCTAAGTGATTTGACCAGAGTGATACAGCTAAGTGTCTGAGGCCAATTTTGAACTCAGGTCTTCCTGACTCTAGGCCTGGCACTCTATCCACTGTACCATCTAGCTGCCCCATAGTGGATGGCACATAGTGGATACTTAAAAAATATTTATTGACTGACTGACTGGATTAAGAGAGGAAAGAAGTAGAAAGAGAATATTTCAGGTAGGCAGGATGGTTTGAATAAAGGTATAGATAAAATCTATGGACAGTCACAATCCTATACTGGAAAGAAAGGTTCATATTGTAGACTAGTGAGAATTTAGGTTGAAAAGTAGATTGTAGTCAGAGATAGGTTGGGACATTGAATGGCAGGCTAAGAAGTTTGGGCTTTATCCCACATTTGGTGGGAGAGCCTTTGAAGGCCTTTGAGCAGGTTAATAACATGATTAGTGCTATGCATTAGAAAGTTTATTGAGGCAGTCAGGTGAAGAATGGATAATACTGAAGGTGGGTAAGACTGAAGATGAGGAGATCCAGCAGTAGGTTATCGAAATGATAGCATTGTATTGTTCTTGGGTAACTGACTTGACCGGTTGTTTTTCTGTTCCCATTCCAACAGAAAGAGAAAAGGCATGTGTTCTTTCCAAAATAGCTTCAGTTCTTTGGCATCTTTCCTTCTCCAGAGCTTGATCCCTGCCCCACTCCTTGCCCCCATCACCATCCCTCCCTCTCACTTGTATTCTGCCAACTTGTTTGTCTGTTTAATTGTTTTCATTGGATTCATCTGCTGTGGTGAATCCCTTTGATGTAAATGTCTCAAGCCTGTAAAAGATTAGACAAACATTCTGACTTCTCTACTGTTCCATGGGAGAACTTAATCCAGCCTGATGAGACTAGCCAGCTCTTCTACTGCAGAGAGATGACTTTTTGCTGAGATGCCTTCATGGCATTCTTCTTCCCCTCAATAGGGAAATGATCCCAGTTCATTTAGACAATTAGTTTAAAAGAGGAAAGAAGAAAAAGAAGTGATAATCTGCACACAAGAAGGTATGAACGTCTCCAACTTTCCCACATTTCCAGTCTAAGTAGGTCACACGGAAGAACTTGGAGTCCCTGACAAAGTTTCAAGCAAAAACAATAACTTGGTTTTGACCTTGCTCTCTTCAAAAAGGAAGTTACTTCTGAGCTGCAACATCAAAAAGAATAAATAATTGTTTTTCTTTTTTGTTGTTATGATATGGATCATCTGAGCGGTTAGTGGTAAGCAAGCCGTCTTTGATTTGGCTCAGACTCCCCAGCGCTCAGGCCTCTCTTTATGTCAGCATGTTCCTGTTTCCACCCCAGGAAAGCAGAATCCCTTGATTAAATTCATATTTGTTTTAATCTTTCCCTGTGTCTGATCTCCAGCTCAAAGATTGTAATAAAAAAAGTAGGGTGCCCTGCTGAGGGGAGGGCCGATGTCAGCCTCAGTCTGTTTGTTCTGTCCTAACTTGATAATGCAGCCAACCGGCAGCGCTCCCCTACAGCCTGCTCTGCTCTGCCCTGCTCAGCCCCATCCCCAGCACAAGGCGATTTGGTTACTACATGATGGGTAAGGAGCAGGCATGTGTTCAGAGGTGCTGAAGAAAGGGAGAAAAATCACCAAGGAAAGAGCTCTGAAATGACCACAGACCATTGTAATGAATCAGGTTCCTCTTCAGGATGCAGAAATTTGATTGTTTTAATTATTCAAATCGGTGAATCGAATGGAAGAAAAAAATATAATGGCAAAGATAACTCCCTCCCTTCCCCCACCACATTCAACTCTCTGGTTATTTTCTTTTGAAGTGCTCAGTTTCATTCAATTTTTCCAGTTTGTGTTCATATTTTTCTCCACCCTACCCTCAATTTAAGGCAACAGAGATGTAGAAAATTAGGATCCAGAAGGCCTCAGTTTCTTTACCTGCAAAATGAGACAGTTGGATGGTTTATATCATCTTGAAGATTCTTTTGTTTGTTTTGTTTTTGCTTTTTGGAGGGCAGTTGGGGTTAAGCGACTTGCCCAAGGTCACATGGTTAATAAGAGTTAAGTGTCTGAGGTCACATTTGAATGCATTTATTGTGCCACCTAGCCACCCCTTGAAGATTCTTTTAGTTCTCAATCCTAAGGTCTAAGGGTGGGTTCCTACATTGGTCCTAGTGCTTTATGTACTTGGTCCTAGTGCTTTATGTACTTTTTTGTAAGGGAGGCAAGGGGCAGTGGTTGAAGAACCCAACTACTCTGATCAGTGTTTAGATGCTTAGAGACAGAAGGCCCAGATGTCTTAGACAAAATTACCGCTTCTCTCAAGAAGCGTAATGTTCCACCACTGGAATTTTGAGTCCCTCAGGTGTGGCTATTTCTCAAGATTCTTCAGTTAGAATGTCCTGAAATATAAATTTCATCAATTCAGATACCTTCTTCATCTTGAAAGATCCTGGAAGGGGAAATTCTTTGGACCCACTGAACTGGAGTCCCTGGAGCAGGAAGGACTAAGTATCTCAGGCTTCCTTGTTTTAGGGCTCAGTTCCCAAGACATTGTAGGTTCTCACTACGTTAAGATACCTCCTTGACTTGCTCATTGCTGCTAATGTCTTACCAACAGTAAGTTATTCATTAAACATGTATTTGTTGAGATACTAACACAATTCTATCAATTTACATTGTGAGCCAGTGTGGTATAGTGGGAAGCTCATTACACTTGTAGTCCAGAGACCTGGATTCGACTCCTGGGCCCAGCATTTAGGGGATCTTTTTTATTTTGGAGGGGGTAAGGCAGGGCAGTTGGGGTTAATAGACTTGCCCAATGTCACACAGCTAGTAAGTGTTAAGTGTCTGAGGCCAGATTTGAACCCAGGTCCTCCTGACTCCAGGGCTGGTGCTCTATTTACTGTGACACCTAACTGCCCCAACTAGGGCATCTTTTACATGGTATTTTACTTCACTGACCCTCACTTTCCTCCTCTGTACAATAGTGGTCATAATACTTGTGCTATGACCCAGAGATTCCATTATTGGGCATATACCTCAAGGAAGCTATTGATAAGAAGTCCTATACACACCAAAATATTTATAGGAACATTTCATAGCAAAGAATTGAAAACAAAATAGATGCCCATCGATGAGGAAATGGCAAAGCAAACTGTGATACTTGAATGTTGTGGAATATTACTGTGTTGTCAGAAATGATGAACGGGATGATTACAAAGACTCCTGGAGAGATCTACATGAACTGATGCAAAGTGAAGTAAGGAGGAACCAAAATAACAATATACTCAATGACTCCATCACAGTATAAATGGAAAAAGCAGCCCCTAAAAAAAATCAAAAATGAATGTTGTGAAATTATAAAAAACCAGCATAGAGGGGCGGCTAGGTGGCGCAGTGAGTAAGAGTGCCGGCCTCGGAGTTGGGATGACCCGGGATCGAAACTGGCCTCAGATAATGAGCACCCACACATAAATAATGACTGGCCATGTAACCTTGAGCGAGTTACTTAACCCCAGTTGCTTTTTAAAAAAAAAAAAAAGCAGCATAGCTCAAAAACAGAGATATGAGAAGATCCCACCCCACCCATCCCTTTGCAGAGCTAAGGGATTTACATTACTTTACACATGTCTAAAAGTGTTATACATTGTACATATCCTTAGACTTTTCCAGCATATTGATTAATTATGCTGATTTTTTCCTCTTCTTTTTGTCTTTAAAAATACTATCTGTTATATGGGATGTCTCTCTGGGAAGGGAAGAGGGAAAGATATTGGGGAAAACTATGGTGATGCAAACCCAAAATTCATCAATAAAAACTTATTTTAAAAATTCTTACAATATCTGCCTCACAGGGTTGTTGTGAGGAAAATCCTTTGTAAGCCTTCAAGTACTATCTAACTGGGAATAATTATATAGCGCTAGATCAATGCATTAGAATCTTATAATAGTCCTCTGAGGTGTGGCAGGTAAAGATGACCATCCCCATTATATGATAATAAAACTGAGATGTAGTGATGAAGTGATTTGCCAAAAGTTAAACAGGTAAAAGAGGGACTGAGACTCAAACCCAAATCTTGACTTCTGGTCAGGCCTTCATTCTACTGTATTATTTGGATTAAGGCATTGTCCTTTGCTTTAAAAAGTAAATAGAGTCCTGGGAAGGGGAATGCCACTGGGGATTATCATTCATTTACATTATAGTGTAAATTGGTTTAGTGTATCCGTTTTACTAGAAAATTCATGAGAGCAGCTTTTGATATATGTAAGGATGAGAGCAAAGGATAACCAGTTTACTACCTGTGTACCCTACCGAAATCATCCTGATGTCAGGACAATGTGAGCCCATATGGGGTTGTGACTCAGTTTAAGAAGTGCTGAAGGGGTTGCTAGTGGAAGCACTGGGAGGACTGACCTTGGAGTCAGGAAGACCTGTCTCTGTCTTCAGAGCTTGAAGGGACCTTAGAAGCCTTCTAGTCCAACCTTCTCCTTTTACAGATGAGGAAAGTTAAACCCAAAGAGGTTAAATTACATGTCCAAAGTCACACAGGTGGTGGCAGAGCTGAGATTCGAACTCAGGCCCCATGATTCCAAGTTTATTGCTCTTTGTACCAGATACATAATGGCTATATAGTGTTAAATTTTTGTTGTTGAGTTGTTTCAACTGTGTCTGACTCTTTAAGACCCCATTTTGGGGGTTTTCTTGGCAAAGATACTGGAGTGCTTTGCCATTTCCTCCCCAGCTCATTTTACAGATGAGGAAACTGAAGCAAACAGGGTTAAGTGACTTGAGTCTGGATTTGAACTCAGGTCTGACTGTATGACCATGAGGCAAACTAATCTATCACTGTCCCAGGCAGCTCTCTAAAATAATACATTCCAAAACAGTTGCTGATCTGCATGGAAGAAAGAGGTTTCTTTACCAGGAATTCCCTCCACCAAAAGTGTCACATAGCCCATGAAGCCGGCAGTACTCCCAGGGGTGGTAAAATGTAATTGGGAAATATTTAACAATATAAATAAAAATGCAACAAAACACAGATAAGAGTACATTTAAAAACCAAGTCAATATGCTGCTCAGAGGGGTGTTTATGTGCCGTTTAGTGACGCTGCCTTTAAGTTTAACAACAATGCCCCACATCAGTGAAATCTTGTGCCTCAGTCTATGTGTCAATACTTTGTAATGTTGGTAGAAGCCCCTCAAGCTGGCTCAGGTTGGAGCAGATCTGCGAGGCTGGTTCTAATGGCCATGGTCTGCTCTGCTCTGCACACATTGGGCATCTTATAGAATGATTGAACTCTCAGGGCAAAAACCACATGGAGACTTGCAAAGGTCAAACCCAGTATTGGGGGTGGAGGGTAGTGTGAGGGCTGAGGATTTACATGAAGCCTTCTTCCCCAAGAGAGGTAGTTAGGATATGTTGTCCATCTGTTGTAAGGGAAAAACCACTGACTTTGGCAGGGTATGGGTTCTAATCCTGAACCTGCTGCTTACTACTATGTATGTGACTATCCTCTGGCTATTCAGCCTCACTAGGCCTCATTTCATTCTTTTATAAAATGGCTGTGTGTATGTGTGAAAGGGAAGTCAGATTAGATAGTATCTAAGATCTCTTCCAGCTCCAAGTCCTGTGATTCAGGCCTTCTCTCCCTTCCTCCCTCCCCACCATAAACACACACACACACACACACACACACACACACACACACACTCTCTCTCTCTCTCTCTCTCTCTCTCTCTCTCTCTCTCTCTCTCTCTGTCTCTGTCTCTCTCTCTCTGTCTCTCTCTTTCTCTCTCTCTGTCTCTCTGTCTCTCTCTGTCTCTGTCTCTGTCTCTCTCTCTCTCAGGTGTCTCTGGCAGGTTGCCTCTAAGACACTGGCCAAATGCCAGACCCCTGCTTTTCTCCATCTGTGTTCCTGCCTTTTTATTGCTCATCTATTCTTTCTGAGCTTTCTCTAGCCCCCATCTGGAGAACCCTCCTCCTGCCAGTGGGCCTCGGGTACAGCAAGAGGGTGTCTGTGGCAAGGCGGGATCCATGGCTGATCTCAGCTCTATCGATTGGTCGTCCTTTTGATCTCCTCAGCCCATTCTGCAGGGGAGGCAGGTGGCCTGTGGTCTGGTGCAGACTGGAATCTTTCTGGTTTATGCTGCATTTTAAAGTAGCACACTGCACGCAGCTTGCTCCCTCTTTTCATTGAATTCCAACTGCTGCGTTCCCAGCCCCCCTCCCCCCAGCACCACCCAGGGATTTTAGGAGGCATAGGACTTTCTGCTTGTCTCCAATGGGAGCCAGATCACTCCCATGCATTCACTCATTCAGTGGGTAGCTATGGGGCATGTACTCAATATAGAATGTGGAGGCAACATGGTAGGAAGAGTCCTGGCTTTGGAGTCAGAGAACTGGGTTCATATCTTAGCTCTGCCTTTGTGACCTTGGGCAAGTCACTGAGCCTCTTTGGGTCACTCCGAAATGAGGGAGATCCCCCAGGCATGATTCACAGATAGCTTCGACATGATCTGAAGCTTCAAGGAATTTGCAGTTTAATTGAGGAGTCAGCATTAACACTTTTAGAAAGTTAAATTGTATTATAAGGCTTCTTTCCCAAATCTACCACTAATCTACATGTGTGTCCACAGCTATCTGAGCCTCAGTTTCCTAATCTGTGTGTGGGTATAATATTATTCATGTTACCACCCTCACAGGGTCATTGAGAGGAAAGTTCCTTGCAAACCATAATGAATTGTAATTTTAATGATATGATGCCTCAGTTTTCCTATCTGTAAAATGAAGAGGTTGGATTTGGCAATCTCTAGGAGCCCTTTCAGCTGAATTCCTGGTTAATATTAGATTAGTGAGTGCTATTGGACTTGGGAGTAGATAGATCATTGTGGGCTAAAGTAGTAAGTGAAGGCTTCATGGAGGAGAGTCTTTAGCAGGATCTTCAAGAATGGGTGGAAGGAAGACAAGAGGCCATGGGGGTAGGGGTTTAGGATAATTAAAGGTTCCCAAAGGTTGCAAGAGAGGCCAAAATGTGCACAATACACTGGAAGGGAAGTTGGAGTTACCTGGGATAGGGAGAAAGTAGACTAAAATAGCAGTAACTGAGGGATTATAGTGGGAAACAGCAGGACATAAGGCTGGACAGATTAGAAGGGACTTTGAGATTGTGATGGGCCTTAAAGTTAAAAGTAACTATGAACTTCATCAAAGTAATTATGAACCTGTAGGCAATGAGAGCCATTACAGGTTTTTGAGTGGAGGTGACAGAGATGTTTTAGGAAGTCTAATCTAGCATATGTGTGCTGGATGAAACAGAGTAGGGAGAGGATGGAGGCCAGGATAAGCCAGTTGTTAGGAGGTTATTAACAATATTTAAAGTGTGATTTGATGAGGGTCTTGACTGGAGATAATGGGAGGGACAGAAAAGGGAAGAATGCAAAAGACATTATGGGGAAATAGTTTAAAAGGATTGGGTAATGGATTGGATATAGAGGGTGCGGTAGTGAGGGAAAAGAAAGAGTCAGAGATTACTGAGCGATCAGGATGGTGATGGTGACATTGGCAGAGACAGGGAACTAGGAAGGTGACCCCTCCCCTATCAGAGCCCAGGCATCTTGAAGGCCTGCCTATGTAAAGGCTTAGATGTGGAGGCAGACTTCCACAAGCAATGTGGCAGGAGAGAAAGCCTGTCTGTGTAACATCTCCCCTTAGGGAGCTGCTACCCCTTCTTGCTGTTGCCAATTCTGTGAGCTCTGATCCCCTGCTCCTTTCTATAAGAGGGGTGCGTGAAGACTCCAAATGTCCACCCTCTGACACTCTTTCCCTGTCCTGGGTGGGTGCCAAGGTGACTGGAGAGCCAAGCAGCTTTGGCTTCGTTTGAAGCTAGTTGAATGAATGGCCAGGAGTCTCTCTCCCCGTTAGTGACAGTCACAGAAGCCGGCACAAAAGGTGGCCTGTGTCTGGGTAACCAGAGTGCTTTAGAATGCCGATGATGGGGGTGGGGACAGCCCATAACCCGGCCAACAGAACCGGTGGCCTTGGATGTGACACCAAGAGGCGGCTCTCATCAAAGCCTGTGCCGCCCCTGCTTTGTGGCTGACCTGCCCATGCTCCCAGCAGCAGGTGCCAATGAGAGGGAGGGCTGGCTCTGCACAAAAGCACCTGGCAGGTATTTGGGAAGAGAGGGGAGGGCTGCGCTGATAAAGAATGGGAAGAGCAGATGGAGCCCACCCCACCCCTAACCCTCCCTCCGAGATAGAGCAGAGCTGGACTGGGCCCCAGTAGCAGAGATAAAGCCATACCTCCCACCCAGCACTGGAGTGATAACATTGGCTAGCTTGCTTGTTATCTCATCCTGTCTGTGTCAGCCTCTGGCTTAGACAGAAAGGGAAGGGAAGCTTAATGGGTATGAAGGATGGTCAGGAAATGTGATTCTTTCCTTTTTTCCCTGGGGTTTATTTCCCCATCCCCCACCCCCCAGATGAAAGACATTGGTAACCCCCAAGGGCTGATGTAGTGGAAAAAGCATTGAATTTGGAGCTAGAACACCTGCTATTTATTACTTGTATGACTTCGGGCAAAGCAATTAACCTCCCTAAGGCCTCAGTTTCCTCACCTGTAAAATTATTTCAAGGTCTTTTCTGGATCTACATTTGTCATCCTTTGAAACAACTTGGGGGTCATCGGCTTTGATTAATTAAATCAATTCTAGTGCTCCTCCTTCCCTTGTCCGTGGTGAGCTGGGGAAATGTTTACATTATTTAAGAAAACGATCTCCCTTTCTCTCCTGTCCTAGGCCAACAAGAAAGGCGGGGGGTGCTTTGAGGCCCAGCTGTACCTATTGTTACAAAGCCTCGATAGACAAATATTGTCAAGGGAAAATGACTCAGGTTTCTCCCTTTCATCTGCGCAGGCCACCAGTAAAAGACATGGCCCCTTCTCACTTCCGATGCATCACCTGCTTCTCTCTCTCCACCCTCCCCCTCCCCCCAGCTTCTTTTGTTTCAGCCTTTAAGCTTTGTCCTGCTTATTAGTGTCTTGGATCTAATTCAACTTGCTCGTTTTCTAGATGAGGAGACTGAGGTCCAGAAAGGGAAATGATTTGCCCCATGTCGTGATGCTGGAGAGTTGTTACGAACCAAGCCATGTCCTGACCAGTGTTCCTGAAGCCAGAGGTGTCAAACAACAGACCCGTGGGCCTCTGGAACCAGGTTGATATATAATTGGGAATATTTAACAAAATAAATAAGAATACCATAAAACACAGATAATATTACATTTAAAAACTAAGGCAATATGCAACCTGAAGGGATCCTTATGCATGGCTTAGCTCGTTTCTTTTTAAGTTTGACTCCATTACTTTAAGCAATACCAGGGAGACTCATGGAATCTAACACTTTAGTGGGAATGAATTTACCAGAACATTTTTTTAAACTGATGGGGAGAGAGCTGAAAATGATGAGAAAGACACAGGAAGTGGGTGTGTGATACCCTGAAAACAAACTTTTATAAGTTCACAATTTTGCCTAGAGGAGGGGAAATCATAAACTACCACATGATAATGAAAGTCAAATAAATTCATATCCATCTCTTGATGCAGTAGTTTCCAGATTTTATTTAGCCATGCCCTTCCCTCCGCCAACCTCTGATGGGCACCTTTTTTTGGTATTTATTTAGTATTTAATTTTTTCTCAGTTACATGTAAAAGCAATTTTAAACATTAGTTTTTAAAATTTTGAGTTCCAAATTCTTTTCCTTCTTCCCTCTCCACCTCCCCTCATTGATAAGGCAAGCAAGCAATTCCATATAGGTTATATATGTGTAGTCATGTAAAACACATCCATAGTAGTCTTGTGAAAGAAAAGATAGACCAAAAAAAAAAAAAAACAAACCAAAAAACCTCAAGAAAAGTAAAGAAAGTGAAAAAACCCTACTTCTTCAGTCTGTATTCAGACACCATCAGTTCTTTCTCTGGGGATAGGTACCATTTTTCATCATAAGTCCTTCAGAGTTGTCTTGGATCATTGCATGGCTGAGAATAGCCAAGTCATTCACAGCTGAACATCTTACAATTTTGCTGTTACTTTGTACCCATTACATTTCACTTTGCATCAACCCATGTAAGTCTTTCTAGGTTTTGCTGAGAGCTTCCTGCTCATAATTTCTTATAGTACAATACTATTTCATCACAATTACACATCCCAAATTATTCAGTCATTCCCTAATTAATGTGCATCCCCTCAATTTCTAATTCTTTATCCCCAGAAAAGAGTTGCTATAAATATTTTTGTATATTTAGGTCCTTTTCCTTTTTTTTATTTCTTTTAGGATTCAGACCTAGTAGTGGTATTGCTATGTCAAAGGTCATGTATGGTTTTATAGCCCTTTGGGCATAGTTCCAAGTTGCTCTATAGAATGGCTTAATCAATTCACAACTCTGACAATACATTAATGTCTCATTTTTCCCACATCCCCTCCAACATTTATCATTTATCTTTTCTGTCCTATTATATAATCTAATAGGTATAAGGTAGTACCTCAAAATTGTTTTAACTTGTATTTCTCTAATCAGTAGTGAGTTAGGATATTTTTTATATGATTATGGATAGTTTTAATTACTATATCTGAAAACTGGTTATATCTTTTGATCATTTATCAGTTGGGGAATGACTCTTATTTTTATAAATTTGACATAGTTCTCTATATGTTAGAGAAATGAGGGTTTTATCAAAGAAACTTGCTTCAAAATATTTTTTTCACAGTTACTATTGCTGACTATATTTCTCTCCATCCTATTACCCCTATTCCCATTTATTCTATTCCTTTCACCCTGCCCCTTCTCAAAAGCATTTTGCTTCTGATTACCCCTTCCCCCAATCTGCCCTCCCTTCTATTACCCCCTCCCCTTCTTATCCCCTTCCCCTTTTATTTTCTTGTAGGCTAAGTGGGGAATTGCCTGTGTATCTTATTTCTCAGGTGAATGTAAAAACAGTTTTTAACATTTGTTTTTAAACTTTGAGTTCCAAATTCTCATCTTTCCTCCCTCCCCACCTACCCTTACTGAGAAGGTAAGCAATTTGATATAGGTTATACATGTGTAGTCATGTAAAACACTTCCATAATAGTCATGTTGTGAAGGACTATATTTCCTCCATCCTATCCTATACCCCATTTATTCTATTGTATCCTTTTACCCTGTCCCTCCTCAAAAGTGCTTCTGATTACCCCCTCCCCCAATCTGCCCTTCCTTCTATTAACCTCCCCTCTTATCCCCTTTCCCCCTACACTCCTATAGGGTGAGACAGATTTCCATATCCAGGTGAGTCTGTTTGTTATACTCTCCTTTAGCCAATTCCGATAAAAGGTTCACTCATTCCCTCTCACCTCCCTTCTTTTCCCCTCCACTGTAAAAGCTTTTTCTTGCCTCTTTTGTGTGAGATAAGTCACCCCATTCTATCTTTCCATTTCTCCTTCTTCAAGTACATTCCTCTCTCACCCCTTAATTTTATTTTTTAGATATCATCCCTTCATATTCAACTCATCCTGTGCCTTCTATCTCTTTCTATCTATCTATCTATCTATCTATCTATCTATCTATCTATCTATCTATCTATCTATCTATCTATCTATATTCCCTCCAACTATCCTAATAATGAGAAAGGTTATGAGTTACAAATATCATTTTTCCATGTAGGAATGTAAACAGTACAACTTTAATAAGTCCCTTATGGTTTCTCTTTCTTGTTTACCTTTTCATGCTTCTCTTGAATCTTGTATTTGAAAGTCAGATTTTCCATTTAACTCTGGTTTTTTCTCAAGAATACATTAAATTCCTCTATGTCATTGAATATCAATTTTTCTCCCTCATGGATTGCACTCAGTTTTGCTGGACAGGTGATTCTTGGTTTTAATCCTAGCTCCTTTGACCTCTGGAATATCATATTCTAAGTCTTATGATCCCTTAATGTTAGAAGCTGCTAAATCTTGTGTTATCCTGGTTGTGGTTCCACAATACTTGGATTGTTTCTTTCTGGCTACTTGCAATATTTTCTCCTTGACTTGGGAACTATGGAATTTGACTATAATATTCCTGGGAGTTTTCATTTTGGGATTTCTTTCAGGAGGTGTTTAGTGAATTCTTTAATTTCTATTTTAACCTCTGGTTCTAGAATATTAGGGAAGTTTTCCTTGATAATTTCTTGAAAAATGATGTCTAGGCTCTTTTTTTGATTATGGCCTTCAGGTAGTCCAATAATTTTTAAATTATCTCTCCTTGATCTATTTTCCAGGTCAGTTATTTTTTCCAATGATATATTTCATATTGTCTTCTTTTTTTCATTCTTTTGGTTCTGTTTTATAGTTTCTTGATTTCTCATAAAGTCATTAGCTTCCATTTGCTCCATTCTAATTTTTAAGAAATTATTTTCTTCAGTGAACTTTTGAACTTCCTTTTCCATCTGGCCAATTCTGCTTTTTAAGGTATTCTTCTCATCATTGGCTTTTTGAACCTTTTTTACCATTTTGTCTAGTCTATTTTTAAGGTATTATTTTTTCAGTATTCTTTGTGTCTCCTTCAGCAAGTTGTTGACTCTTTTTTCATGATTTTCTTACATCACTCTCATTTCTCTTCCCAATATTTTCTCTACTTCTTTTACTTGATTTTCTTTTTTTTTTTTGGAGGGCAATTGGGGTTAAGTAACTTGCCCAAGGTCACACGGCTAGGTTTTTGTTTGTGTGTTCGTTAAGTGTCTGAGGCCGGATCGGAACTCAGGACCTTCTGACTCCAGGGCTGATGCTCTACTCATTGAGCCACCTAGCTGCCCCATTTACTTGATTTTCAAAATCCTTTTTGAACTCTTCCATGGCCTGAGACCAATTCATATTTTTCTTGGAGGCTTTAGATGTAGGAGCTTTGACTTTGTTGTCTTCTTCTGAGGGTATGTTTCGAACTACCTTGTGACCAAAGTAAGATTCTATACTCTGAGTTTTTTCCCCATTGTTTGCTCATTTTCTCAGCCTATTATTTGACTTTTCTTTTAACTCTTTGTTAAGGTAGGGCTCTGCTTCCAGTGTGGAGGGCATACTGTCCCAAGCTTTAGGGGTTTTGTGCAGCTGTTTTCAGAGATACTTCTAGGGACCTGTATGTTTTCAGGCCTTCCAACGTGTTATGATCTAAGGAGAGGTGTTTACTCTTCTCCTGGCCTATGCTCTGGTCTCTGAGTGAACAAAAGCACTGTTTTCTGCTCTGGAACTGTGAGGAGGGTTGCTTCTTCACCACTGCCATAAGCTATGCTATGCCAATGCTTCTCCTTGCCCCAGGACTGTCACCTAGGACTGCAACCGAGATCCAAAGAAATGGGCAAAGCAATAGAATCCTATCTCAGTGTCAGTAAAGAGACCCCTGTACTCTTTCTTCTGACCAGTTGTTAAATCCCTTTATTTTATGTAGGCTGAGAGCTCCAGAAGGAGCCATTGCTCCTTCTCCTGCCACCACTGCTGCTGATTCAATCACTCCCAAGGCCTGTTTCTGATTTGCTGGAGATGGGACTATGCTGGGGCTAGGGCTGGGACTGGACTCGATGGGTACCTTTTTAAAAAAAATTATGAAATAATTTTCTTAGATCATATTTGATTCAAATAAAATTTAAAATATGTATTTTTAACACAAAATCAAATGCAAAATTAAAATACATTATATTTATTGATTGAGTCTTTTAAAATTTGCATATTTATATCTAGTTTTTCCTCTAGACTCATGAGTTTCCTTACGCCTATTGGCACTGTCATATTCGATCCTCAGAGAGTAGATACTTCTCTTCTCAGGATTCTAGGGATAACCGAGGGAGTAGAGTTTCTAGTTGCCTTACTGATGTGCTCCCTATCAACAATCAACAACCTGATTTATTAGCTTTTTACAAAAGGGATTTATTGATAAACTGTATTAAGAACAGTTGGAACAAGACATCTTCCCCAAATATGAAGCACACTCTCCCATGACACATAGCGATGATTTCAAACTTAAAGTACAATGCTAGCACAAGTCATATGTGGTAAAGTGGTGCCTCCCACTCTTGCCCCTGGAAGGTTTTTTCCCCCCTCATGTGGTCCTCATGAAGTTCTCTTTGGTTGTAGCTGTCATCCAGGCTCTGAGAATTGATGACTTTCTAGAGTTCATAGTTGGCACTTCTATACAACATCAGAAATAACATTCTTGGGGGTGGCTAGGTGATGCAGTAGATAGAGCATCAGTCCTGGAGTCAGGAGGACCTGAATTCAAATCTGGCCTCAGACACTTAAAACAAAAACTGGCTATGTGACCTTGGGCAAGTCACTTAACACCAATTGCCCTCCAAAAAAGAGAAAGAAGAAAAGAAAGAAAGAAAGAAAGAAAGAAAGAAAGAAAGAAAGAAGGAAAGAAGGAAGGAAGGAAGGAAGGAAAGAAAGAAAGAAAGAAAGAGAGAGAGAAAGAAAGAGAGAAAGAAAGGAAGGAAGGAAGGAAAGACGGAAGGAAGGAATGAAGGAAGGAAGAACATTCCTGGGGGTGGCTAGGTAGTGCAGTGAATAGAGCATTGTCCCTGGAATCAGAAGGACCTGAGTTCAAATGTAGCCTCAGACACTTAACACAAAACACGAGCCGTGTGACCTTGGGCAAGTCATCTAACCCCAATTGCCCTATCTTCCCCCCTCCAAAAAGAAAAAAAATAATATTCCTTGAAGCTGCCATCACCTTCAGGTGTGTATCCACATCTGTCACCTTCCAATGCTCTCAGTGTTGCTGTTCAGCCTTTGTTTTCAAACAGGACCATGACATCATGGGGTGATTCCTTGACTTGTCTGTGAATTGGATTTAAGTGAAGCAAAAGTACACAAAGTCTTCAGCCTCATTTTCTTTTCCAGAGTCATCAAAATCCAGTGGCAAGACAAAAGTCAAGACCACTGGCTATGACCTTGGATGCAGTGGATGACCTTGGCATCTTTGATGTCTGACCAAGCTCTAAGTGCACCTGCTTCATCCACTTCTCTGGCTGTTGGAACAAATTGTTCTCCTCTGTTCATTCCACCAGGGGAAGTCTTCACATGCTTGGGGTAGACATCCCCTAACTCACAGATTTGAGGCCTATAGGTTAACCCTCAGCCTTGGCTTATTTGCCAGGATGATTGTACCAGGATGATTGTACCAGGTGTGGCCACTGAGTATTACATCTTCTTGGAGCCACAGGTGAGAGCTGGGTGAACATGTACTCCAAAAGTGGATGAGTAGCCCTAAAAAGGACTTGGCAAGCCCTCACACCAGAGGTGTTAGTCCTCCCTGAACACTCCATACACCTCAATCATTACTATTTTTATGTTTTTTCCTTCTTCTACCATTTAGCTTTGGCCACAGATAAGACCTCTTGAAAGCAGCTTCCCAAACACATCTGTCCAAGGGTGCTGCTTGGTCACCTGCTCAGGGAAGGAAACACAAAAGAGAAATGGCTCCGTCCTAAGCACTGTTTTGTCTAGGCAGGGTGTCTGCTCATAGACCACCATGTAGTAGGGTGGGAGACAATGTTTTCCTCCACCTACCTCTTGGGAGACAACTCAACATAGTCCCTCTGTTTCAAAGTCAAGAGGCAGAGAGAAAGAGATTGTGCCTCTTGTGTCCAACTTAGTTATATCTCAGTGATCCCTGAATGATTGGTTCTTATGGCTCCACAGCCAGTAGAAGGCTTTTCATCATATCATGGTACTGAGTAATCATGGCTAGAATTAAATCCAATCCAAAGTTACATGTGGTCACTTACACTGAACCAAGAAGGGAAGGTGCGTCAAGGCCCACATTGGCCAGTCCACTTCCATTAGAAATAACATAAGAATAATGACCATGACAATATTATTATTAATGTGATGGACAGATTTGTTGAAAAAATTTTTAAACATGGTGTCATTGATGTTGAGATTTGTAGTTCTTTTTAATTTTTTATTTTAATGAATTTTCATTGATATCTCTCGTTTTCTATCACCTAGATTTCCTTCTTTATTTCTTCCTCTCCCTTTTCCTCCTAGCAAAGGACCCATTCTTTCTAGTAAAGCATTTTAGAAAAACAAAAGAAAAAAGAAGAGAAAAAATAAACAAAACTGATCAATACACTGAAAATATTCAATATCATATACAATATTCTACACTCATGTAGCCCTTTCTCTATAACTCTGCAAAGGAATGGGGGAGGTATCACCTCATGTTTCTTTTGGGATTAAGCTTATTTTCTTTATAATTTCTCAACACCCATTTTAAAAATTATTTTGTGTTTTCGTTCTTTCAATTTACACTGTTGTTGTCATTGGGTACTTTATTTTCTTGGTTTGCTTACTTCACTTTATATCATTTCATCTAAGTCTTTCCAGGCTTTTCTGTATTTACTATGCCCAACATTTCTTATAGCACAGCAATGTTTTATGACTTTCATATGCCACAATTTGTTTAGTCATTTCCCAATTTATGAACATCTACTTTGTTTCTGGTTCTTTAGTTTTACCAAAAGTGCTCCTATAAATATTTTGATGTAATGAAGCTTTTCTTTTTGTTAATGACCTCCTTGAGGTATATATACCTAACAGTGAAATCTCTGGGTGAAAAGTATGGACATTTTAGTCTCTTTATTTGCATAATACCAAGTTGTTTAAGAATGATTTATTAATTCACAGCTCCACCAACAATGCATTACTATGCTTGTCTTTTCACAATTCTTTAAACATTTGCTATTCCCATCTTTTGTCATCTTTGCCAATTTGTTGGGTATGAGGTGAAACCTTAGGGTTGTCCTGATGTGCATTTCTCTTATTATATTAATAATTTGGAGCATAAATTCATATAGTAAATAGTTTGTAATTCTTTTTTGAGAAGTTTGTTCATATCCTTTGATTATTAATTATGAGTCATAAATATTGCATTTAATTGGTTATATATCTTGAATACAAACCTTTATTAGGGATATTTGATGGAAATATTTTTCTCTAATAATTCTTTTCAAATAACAAATTGAGATCAACATTTTATCTTTTAATCGTTACAGCAAAAAATTCCATTTTTACAAAAGATGTCATAAATGATAGCAAATTTTTTATAAACCAGAAAAGTCTTTATTCACTTGTAACCAAAACATATAAGATTTTCAGTTTCAAATAACTTTTTCAATGTACTCTCCAAGACAAAGTTTACAAAGGAACAAGTTTTTCCTAATATCAGTTTCAATAACACACACACACACACACACACACACACACACACACACACACACACTCAAATGAGTTTTGTCCTGATGGATTAAGAGCACATGTATCATCTTTGTTTATGGTAAATGAGTTTCTTATCCATTCATATTTAGAAATATCTAGATTTTTACAATGAGAATTCTTCCTATAGTCTAGTTAAGTGATTAATAAGCAGGTCTTTGTTTTCTTCTATTTAACTCACAGGTCAGGTATTTTCAAACTTAGTAAGTAAAATACTATTTTCTAAATTTATTATTTAGTTCTAATTTTACCTTCCTAAACACACTTAATCGTTTTGTATTATCGTATGAACTTGAAGATATTGACTTATTTGAAATAGTTTAAAAAATCTACCAAATATGCAAGTTTTAAGAGGAAATTTTTGTTATAAAATAAAATCTGCCTTATGTTTATTATTAATGCTAAGGCAAAGACGAGAGTTTGAACTAAAAGAAAAAATTGCCTGATGGCATTGACCACTCGATTTTATGATAGTATAGAAGTGCCCTACAGTCTCCTGTATCATTACAACTTTGCAAGGAATCTTTGTCTTAATGCATTGTGGTTTTTCTTTTGAAAGTTGATTATTCCTGTAACAATTTGAGAAACTGCTTCTAGATCCTCACTCATGTTTATTAATATAAGTGATTGCCTTTGAAGCAAGTGTTATGTTCAAATTGTATAAGGGGTCACATTTTAAACTAGTGTAGATTTGCATATCATCCTGGCATCAACTGGATTATATCTGTAAAGAGTCCAATATAATTCTTCCATATTTTATTATTTCCATTAAAAGGTCATCAATTATGTTAAGCATTTCTCTTACAAATTAATAAATATTCTTTGAAGCATTTCAATAATACATCACATTTACAATTTGTACAAAAGGATAAGAGAGGATTGGAAAGGAAATTGATGGGTTGGACAGGTAGGTTTACCAAGATCTCCAAATTTTTATACATGTATATATGTATGTATATAGAAATATATGTAGCCAAATAAGCATCTTTACCTCTGTTGCTTTATCCACTTGCAATACAAAATAGGAAGATCATAGTTTTTCAATTGATGAAAAAACTGAATTTTTCAGAAATGTGGACAATTCTCCTTCCTATTGTTTTATCTGTAAATATAATTATTTGAAGCTGTTTTACATATGATTTAACAAGCATGACTTTTATTCCCATTACAAATATGTATAGTCAAGCCTGCATTAGCCATATCCAAAAACAGATGCTTCAATCTGCCCCCTATTCCTTCTCTATCTGGAGGCGGGTCCTTGGGAAGTATGGTTAGTTCATTGTATTGATCAGAGTTCCGAAGTTTTTCAAATTTGTTTATAACTAATTTGGTTTTTATTATGGAGTTAACAGTGACTGGCACATAGTAGGAGTTTAATAAATGTTTGTTGACTGGCTAGATGACCTGCTCAAATTTGACTTCATTTGTACATATTCTATTAAATAAAAATTGCCAAGTATTGTCTCTGAGTTTGAATATATTCACTGACTTGTTTTCTGTTGTTTTTGACTTGAATGTCTGTTTTAGTTGAAAAAGTAGGCATATTTTTTAGGCAGTTGTACTAAAAAAATACAATAATTTTCACCGTTGTGAAATGTGTCTTGTGTCTCTTGAGAGGGCCTTGTCATTCTTCCCCTCAACTAAGCGAATAGATACCCCACAGTTTAGAAAATTCTACTCTAATGTAGCCAGGCAACCATGATGGAATGATATCTGGGAAATACTGGGAGTTCCATAAATGTATATATTCAATGTGTACGTGCATTTACATGTGTGCATAAGAATGTACTCAAATTCACACACAGTATTCAGGAGGGAATCTATGGCTTACTTAATGCTCAACTTCAGTTTTATGATTTTGCAATTGTGAGGATTATGCTCCCAAATGTGTAAATGCTTTTAAATCCATTTAAACCCATTTAATTCTTTATGCAGAAATGGCATAAGTGTTGGGAAGGGAGGAGTAGCCAAGGATACATGTAAAATAATATATTATATTACATATCTATTATATATACACATAAAATATATACATGTATGTATTCCATTACATACATATGTCTTTTACAGATATATAAAATTTTAAAGTTATGGTTCCTGTAAGAATCATAACCTAATCACATTGCCTCTTGTTCTGGTAACTGTATGTGCTGTTTTTAATAGGTTTAGTCTCCCTATACAGTGCCCAGGTTTCTGTGGCTATAGTAAGTATAACCTGTATTTTATAATATTCCCCTGATTTTCTTCCTTTTGTATACTCTCTCTCTCATACTTCCCCTACCCCCACCATTAGATTGTAAGCTCCTTGAGGGCAGGGATAGTCTTTTAAATTTTTTTAAAAAATTTGTATTCCTAGTGCTTAGCACCATGCCTAGAACACAGTAGGTGCTTAATAAATGTTTATTGGAGTGGAGTAGAGTGAATTGGAAATGGAATGTCAAAGTCTTTTCTCATCTAACCCATACCAGTTGTCCTCTAGCCTTTGATTAAAGACCTCCACTGAGGGGGTAACCAACACCTTTCAGAGACAATCTATTCTATCTTGGAATAGCTGTTTGTTAATATGTTTTCTACTTATGATCACCTCTTTCTACTTATGATCAGCCTCTTTGGAACATTCAACCCATTACTTATAATTCTGCCCTTTGGGGACAAAAAGATTAAGGTCTTATCTCCTTTCCACATGATAACACTTCAGATATTCAGAGACAGTGTTGATGTTCCTTTCCCCTCCTAAGTCTAGTCTTTTATAGGCTAAACATTCCCATTTGCTTCAACCAATTCCCATATAGTATAAATTTAAGGCCCTTTGCTATCCTGGCTCCACTCTCAAGCTACCTTGAAATGTGACACTCAACACCAAACACAGTGTTGCCCAGGCCAGAGTACAAAGGAATTATCGACTCCCTCCCTCCCCTAGATTCTAAGCCTTTTTTTTTTTACGTAGCCTCCAATTAAAATGGCTTGTCTGGCATATCCCCACTCCCCCCCCCCCTTGACTTATATTGAAATTCCAATCTCCTAAAACTTCCAGACCTTCTTCTGTCAAACCACCACCTAACCCTGTCTCTCCCATCTTGTATTTATGAAGTTAATTTTCTGCACCTGTGTAAACAATGATCCCTATTCAGTTCTATCTAACTTATTAATTTTGGCTCAATATTTTAACTTTTGGGATCCTGATTCTATCATCCAATGTGTCAGTTATTCTCCCCAGCTTTGTGTCATCTGCAGATTTAAAAAGTGTGCCGTCTGTGCCGTTAGTCAAGTCATTGATGAAAAAGTGAAACAGTACGTGGTCAAGCACAGATTCCTGGCCTACTTTACTATCACATCCTTCCAAGCTAACCCTGAACTGTGAGTAACTGCTCTCTGGGTCTATTCAACTGTTTCCAAATCCCCACTAAGTGTTCTACTGTTCCCCCTGCCTCCCCACTTCTCCATCTCTTAAATGGGAAGAAGTAAAGAGACTCTATCAAATGCTTTCCTAAAACTTAGGTAGCATCTAACAGATAGCATTTCCCTGGTCTAGCAACAAAAGGACATAAGGTTTGTCTGGCATATTCAGAAGTCATATGGGCTCATCATGATCATTGCTTCCTTTTCCAGATGTTCACACACTCTTCCTTTAATAAAACATCCAGAAATAAAAGTATAGCTCACTTGGGTTATAGTTTGCAGACTCTATTCTCTTCCTGCCCCCCATTTTTTTTTGAAAATATGGACAGCATTTGCCCTGCTTCATTCTTGCTGTATTTCTCTTGTCCTCAGTAGTCTTTCAGAGATCATTGGCAATGGCTCAGCAATTCCATCTGTCAGTTCTTTCCAACCCCAAGGAAGTACTTTACCTGGGTCTGTTGACTTTGCCTTGTTAAGAGCAGCAAGGTACTCCATTATTGCTTCTTCAGTTATAACTTGAGTATCAACTCTTTTTTGAGCTATATTGTTTTGTTTGGTTCTTTATGTCCAAAGAGCATTATCCCTGACAGAGAGAACAGAAGCAAAACTTGGGAGTTAAACATTCCATCTTCTCCTCATCATGTATTGTCACTTTCATAAGCCACACAGGGTCGTAATTCTAACCCTTCTCTGATCTGCCCTTTTTCTTCAGTATAGCTGTTTAAAAAAGTCGTTTTTTATCCTAAGCTTTCCTTACCAGTCTCAGCTCATTTTGAGTGTGACTCTATCACACTTTTATATTTTTCCTAAATTATGTGTCTTTGCTTCCATCTTCTGTACATATCTTTTTATGGCTAACTTCCTTGGGGAGTTCCTTATACATCTATTTAGATCTCTTTAGGCAACTCCCTCATTTCCCCTCATTGGAATTATTTCTGTTTGTATTTTCAGAATTTCATTCTTAACTTTGCTTAGCTAATTTAGGATTCCACAAATCCTGTCTTGGAACTTTTTAGAATATAGTTTCCTCAAATTCCTGTGTATAAGAATATTCCTGGATACCTCTCTTCAGTTACATTTTCTAAAATGGCATGGTTGCTTCCCCACAAAGTTCCTATAAATTGGATTCCAGCAAATAGTTCCTTTTCATTGGTAAGAATCAAATCTAAAATGAAATTCCTTCCTGGGTTCTTCTACTTTATGAAGGGTGAAATTATTAAGGCAAGTTAAGAAATTATGAGTTGTTTTGCTTTTGGCAGTGAATTCTAGGAGATAGGTGGACAATTGTTGTGCTTCATAGCTATCACCTTGTGCTTTTATGCCATGCTTGTGATCTGTTTCTTGAACTCTTCTGTTTCTGTCTAGGTTTTCTGTAAGATATTCTGATAACAGTATCCCTCCCCCTTCAGTTTCTGCATGTCTTGACCCAAAAATTTCCTACCATTATCCCTGTCCCTTCTCTGATTCCTAGATTTTCTCACATGAGTATTTGTTGTTCAATCATTTTTCAGTCATGTCTGACTCTTCATGACCCCATTTGGGGTTTTCTTGGCAAAGATACTAGAGTGGTTTGCCATTTCCTTCTCCAGATCATTTGACAGATGAGAAAACTGAGGCAAACAGGGTTAAGTGACTTACCCAGAGTCACACAGCTAGTAAGTCTGAGGCCAGATTTGAACTCAAGAAAATGAGTCTTCCTGATGTCAGGCCTGGCCATCTATCCACTCCCTCACCTTGCTGCCCATGTGAGTATATCTTATTACATAGTGCTACCTGCTCCTTTACTCTTTTCCCTGTCTTGTTTGTTCTTTTGATGGGTTTTGGAATAATGTACACTTTGGAATGTGCTGGTAAATGTTTAACAACTGGTTCTCTGGGAAGAAAATATATGCACAGCACACTTTTAAGCTTAATCTGCATTATTACCATTTCCCTCCATCACTTTTTTAAGTCTAGACAATTGACAAAACACAAATCAAGTCTATTTTGTAGCATTTGCTAATTACAAAGGTGTAAATACTGACATAATACTGAATACATAAACTGAAAATGAACAATTAGCTTTCATGTACAGGCAGCAACTAACCTGAATTGTCCCAACATTCCCCTCCAAATAACTTTAAGATAACCCTTCACATTGAACTCTGAGATGGCACTAAGCACATCCATGTATAACGTTCCAGAGCCGTATTCTTCAGCCATGGGCCTCATTCTACCATGTTTTAATGATACTTATGAAGTCCACTTTGTCTTCTTGAGTTGAGATCTCTAGCTCACCTTTCTTGTTACGCATACTTTGTGTACATGTGTACAGATATTTGAGATTTTGAGGAATAGGAAGTGACACCAGAAGTCGTCTTGTCCAACTTGTAGCAGAATAAGAATTTCCTGTAGAAGATAACAAAGGGTTATCTAGCATTTCCTTGAAGATTTCTAGTGATGATATTGGGAGCAAAAATGGTGGAGTATAGGCAGCAGCTCAGTTAAAATGTCCCAACATTTCCTTCCAAATAACTTTAAGACAACCTTTCGAATTGAATTTCAGAGTGGTGAAGCCATCAAAAGGTGTGGGTGAGACATTTCCCAGCCCAAGACAACTTAAGAGGTCAGGAGACATCTGTGACACTGGGGTGGTGGTCATCCTAGGGCACAGTGCATGCCTCGGCAATGCCAGCAGCGGGTCATGGAGGCAGCTGCAATAGCAGAAGCAACAGCTTTGGGAGCCCCCAGCCCACAGACAGTAAGGGGGTCAGACAGCTGGCAGGGGACCCTTTGCTGGCACCGGGTGGAAGGTCCTGTTGCATTGCCCACACATATTTCCAGGTCGCCGTTCCAGGGTGAAGGGCAGCACAAAGTACTTATGGCTACGGGGGGCGGGGGCGCTGGTCTCAGTTCCAAGGCAGAGAGGAGTACTAGTGATTGCCACTTTAGGAGAACAGGGCACCTGGTCACCGTTCCAGCGCCAAGAGGAGAAGGGGAGAGAGACTGCCCCTGGGTAAAGACCAGAGCATAGACCATGAAAGCAGTGACCACGCCTCTCTTTGGCTCGTACCACTTCACTGGAAACCAACAGAACTTCCCTGAACTTGTCCTGAAAATAGGAACACCAAAAAGCCTGAAGCCTGGGACAGTGCCCCCCTGCCCCAGGAGCAGTGTCCAACTTTAGCATAAACTTAAAAGCCAAGACATAGGCTGGGAGAAAATAGGCAGACAATACCACAAAAGAGCGACCATCTCTGGTGATAGGGAAGATTAAGATACAGGCTCAGAAGAAGACAACGTCGCCAAAAAAGCTGCAAAAAAGCCTCAAAGAAAAAAAGTTAATTGGTGTAAGGGTTATGGGATTTAAAGATCTTCCATGCCCCATTGGACTTGCTGACATAGCAGGAAGGGGAGGGGCAAGAGGAAGCGGAAGAAGAGTTAGAGTTCCGGTGGGGACTGGCGGTGGCCGCGGCAGCAGCAGCAGCAGCAGTAGCAGCCAAGATAGAGGTGGAGGCACAAACTCCTTTTTGAGCCAGCCACAATTTCTGCTAAGGACTCTTGTTGGGGACTGCCAGGGAACAGAACTGCGGGGGGCCGGAGCTGTTGTGAGCACGCTTCCTGGACACTGAGCAGTTGCTGAGAGTGGGGAGAGAAGTACCTTTGCCTGAGGTAGCCTGTTCTGTTTTGAAGGCTTAAGAATGTGGTTGTTTACTATGTTAACTACTTGTGCCAATTTCATAACTACCCTGATGGCTTTGACTTTCTGGTTTTGGGACTCGGTTATTTGGTATTTTAATAAATTCTCTGGCTTTATCCCTCATATAGAGAGACTGATATATTTTGTGATTAATAACCACATAAGCCTATTTATAATTGCTATAGGCATAGTGAATATTGCATTGTTAATACATTTGGCGACGGGGAAGGGATCACAAAATATCAGGCCTCTATTTGGCAGCAGGGGGGCTTTAGAGGGAGAGATGGCTATCCCAGGATGGGAGGATTTGCCTTATTCCTCTCTAGCCAGAGAATGGGCCAAAAGTACAGGGCCCTGTGAAAACTGGGAACCAAGACTAAAAGAGGGAGAACCTGGAGATTTGGAAAGATGCTTGCAAGGAATACCTATAGAACCAGGCAAAGAGTTGGCAGGAGTGTGCAGGAGAGGCTGGATCCTGCTAACAAGTTATCGCCTCATGTGTAAAAGTAGGGATAAGCTGCTGGAGGAAAGAGCTCAGATGGCTAGGGAGTTGGCTGGTTTGCTTGAGGATTCTCCTGTGTCACAGCATTCAGAAGAGCAAACCGGAGGGACTCAGGTGGTCCAGGAAAAAGCTACTGTTCATGTAGCTAAAAGGAAGCAAAAACCTAGCAGAAGAAATGTGCATGCAGCTTTTGTACAGGCTGGGCAGAGTTGCCTAGACAGCTGCCAGGAGAATGTGTGTGTGGAGAATGCAACAAGGTTAGATGAGGAGTCTTCTAACATAGAAGTTCTCCCTATACGAAGAAGAAGACAGGAGAAGTGCCAGGGCCAAACAGAGTCCAAGGAGATAATTGAGGATTTCACTCAACAGGAGATTACTGACATATTGAGTAGATTCACCCAAAGAATGGGAGAGTCTTTAGTGTCTTGGATAGTAAGAATCACTGATGAAGGCGCTGGAGGAATAACACTTGACAGTGAGGATTGCTTAAAATTCATAAGTATCAGTCAGAATCCTTTTGTCCACCAAGCTTTTAGGGACTACCATGTGGGAGGAGGCCTCAGAAAAACTACTCTGTTAGCTTTAGTTGCCCAGGGATGCAGAAAGCAATATCCTACTGTCTCTATGTGGCCTAGTGGAGACAGACCCTGGTACTCACTTAGAGATTGTATGAGGAAGCTAAAGGAAGAGGTAATGAAAACGACCATCATGGTTGGAGATGCAAATGCATATCATGAAACCCCCCTAGGAGTTCCTCATAGAAATATCATAGTGAAGACTGCTCCTCCTGCTTATAAGCACTTAATTCTGACTTTATTAATTGGAGAAATATGGCACCCTCTTTCAGAGGTGCTGGATAAGATTTCACAATTAAGTGACCTAGGGGAATGGGGACAAGATAAATTGCCTAGAGAGAGAAGAGTACATAGCCAGAGGATTCAGAGACAAAATAGACCAACTAGAAGGGAACTGTTTTTTTGCTCTATTGAGAGCAGGGGTGGACTTTAGAAGAATAGATGGTATTCCAACTGAAGAGCTGCATAAGCTGTACCAAGAAAAGGTACTTAACATTAGAATGAATAGGGAAGCAAGAACCACCCCTGCAGGTACTCCTGAATCCGAATCTTTGTATCCAAGTTTGCCCCACCTTCAGGGTGAATAGGAAATAGGCCAGGCCCCAGCCCAGATTAAAGAAATATACAGAGGAGATTGTAGACCCCATATCAGTTTAACAATATATTGGAAGAATGGATCAACTACTGTGACTAGGGCGTTGCTAGATACTGGGGCTGAGGCCACACTTATCTATGGAAACCCTGATAAGTTTAAACATGGAATCCCTATTACCATCACAGGTCTAGGAGGGGCTGAAATATCAGCCAGACAAGTTAAAATAACAATGAAAATTGGACAGTTACCTAAGAAAGAATATACTGTGGTTGTTGTACCCATTCCTGAATACATAATTGGAATAGATATATTGAGAGGCATGACTCTGAATTTACCTGAAGGAAGATACCAATTTGCTGTAAGGAAGATAGGAATTAATACAGTTTTAGTGGGAAAAATAAAAATTGACCCAATCACTTTACCTGAACCTTCTGAAGTAATTACTTTAAAACAGTATCGTGTGCCAGGTGGGCAAGATGAAATTACCACTACTATAAAGGAATATGTTGAAGCAGGAGTGTTAGTCCCTACAACCACAAGATGGAATAATCCTGTCTGGCCAGTAAGAAAATCAGATGGGTCATGGAGAATGACAGTGGACTATAGACAATTGAATAAGGTGACTCCTCCTTTGTATGCTGCTGTTCCAGATACCATCACCTTAATAGAAAGGATCCAGAAATATGATGGGACTTGGTATGCAGTTATTGACTTAGCAAATGCCTTCTTCACCATCCCAATAGACCCTAAACAATGGGACCAGTTCGCTTTCACTTGGCAGGGTAGACAATATACTTTCACCCGCTTGCCGCAAGGGTACCTACATAGCCCCACTATTTGTCACAGGATTGTGGCTGAACAGTTAGATGAATTAATGCTGCCTGGTATACAGCTTACCCACTACATTGATGATATCATGATACAGGGAAAAGATGCAAAAGAAGTGGAGAGAAGTTTGACGCTTCTAATTGAGCATATGAAAAGTAAAGGGTGGGAAATTAACCCTGCAAAGGTTCAAGGACCAGCTCAAAATGTAAAATTTTTGGGTATACAATGGAACAAGGGACTACGAGAGATTCTTCCACAAGCCCGACAAAAGATTCAGGACTTTCCTACCCCTACCAATAAGAAGGAAGTCCAAAAGTTCATAGGAATGTTTGGGTACTGGAGGCACCACATTCCACATTTGGGACAGATTTTGAAACCTTTGTATAGAGTCACTCGAAAGAAATATGAATTTGATTGGGGACTTGAGCAGAGTAAAGCTTTTGAAGAAGCCAAGGCTGCCATACAATTGGCCCTAGAGTTGTGGCCCATGCAAAATGGTCCAGTGGAATTACAAGTGACGGTACAAGATGATTATGCAAACTGGAGCTTATGGCAAAAACAGCAAAGCAGAAATGTACCCTTGGGATTTTGGTGTAGGAAGCTCCCTTCATCTGGAGTCCAGTATACACCTTTTGAAAAGCAGTTGTTAGCTGCATATTGGGCTTTGGTGGAGACTGAACAATTGACTCTGGGCCATGAAGTGGTCTTAAGACCTGGAATCCCGATTATGACCTGGGTAATGAGTACCCCAGCTTCTCACAGAATTGGACATGCCCAAGAGGCTAGTATAATCAAATGGAAGTGGTATATTCAAAATAGAGCGAAAACTGGCAATAGTGGAGTTTCTGCTCTACATGAATCTGTAGCAAATGTAGGAATTGAGAGGAATGACACACCCCCTGAGCCAAAGCAACAGTTGGTACAATCCTCTGTAAAATGGAATGAGGGATATGATGGACTAACTGAAGAACACAAGAGACATGCATGGTTTACTGATGGGACAGCAAAATATTTGGGCCAAAAGAGACATTGGAAAGCAGTGGCCTATAACCCATGTACTAGAAGGACTTTGGAAAGTACTGGGATAGGTGGAAGTAGTCAGTATGCTGAACTTATGGCAGTACATCAAGCCATCAAAATAGAACAAGGAGGACAGTGTCATATATTCACTGATTCATGGGCAGTAGCTAATGGGTTAGCTACATGGATGCCCATGTGGAAAAATCAAAATTGGGAGATTCATGGCAAACTAGTCTGGGGCAAAGACTTATGGGAAGATATCTGGAATATGTCTTTGGTCACTGACTTGTCAGTTTTTCACGTAGATGCTCATGTGGCCCTCACCACGCCAGAACGTGAGTATAATGCTCATGCTGATCGACTGGCAAAGATTGCTACTCAACATATTGTCCCTACCTTGACCACAACTGATGACCCAGTATTAGCAAAATGGGTCCACCAAACGGCTGGGCACTTGGGGGTTCAGGCCACACACCGGTGGGCACAAGATCGAGGTATTAGTATCTCTCATTCACTGTTAAAACAGATAGCAGCAGAATGTCATATATGTCAATTGGAAAAGGAGCGAACTGTCCGTCGGGTAGTAACTGGAGAGATAGCAAGAGGAAAAGTCCCAGCCCAAATCTGGCAAATAGATTATATTGGTCCACTACCACAAGATAAAGGATGCAGATTTATATGTACTTGTGTTGACACCTATTCGGGTGTACTAGTAGCTTGTCCTTATAAGAATGCTACCCAGAAAAACACTTGTAAAACTCTAGATCTCATAAGTCTATATTATGGAACCCCAATGCAGATTCAAAGTGACAATGGGTCACATTTCAAAGGTAATGAAATGAAGAGATATTGTATATTAAACAATATAGAATGGATATATCATATTCCTTATTATCCAGAAGCATCTGGGTTAATTGAAAGAATGAATGGATTACTGAAAGAACAGTTAAGGAAGTTAAGTTCCATTAATTCGTATCAACATTGGAAGGATAATTTGTTCATGGCTTTACGTAATTTGAATAATAGGCCATTGGGAGGAAGTACACCTCTAGCCAGAATGATGACACCAAATCTGCAAATTAGAAAACAACAAACACATAAGATCCCAAATATTGAGTATTGGACCTTGAGGCCAGATGTCCCAGCACCATACCCAGGAATACCTGGCTCAGTGGGATATGATTTACATTGTTTAGAGGACTTTTGGTTAGATAGAAAAGAAATAAAAAAAATCTCCACTGGGATATGCATAAGAATCCCTCAAAATCACTTTGGACAGATTTTACCCAAATCAGGATTAGCAGCCCAAGGAATACATGTATTAGCTGGAGTAATAGATTCTAATTATCAAGGAGAAATTGTTGTGACATTCCATAATTTAGGTGAAGGGCCCATACAGATTCGTAAAAATGAGAGGATAGTCCAAGTGATTATCGTTCCTTGTAAAACAATACCACTTGTAAAAACTGACCCTCCTCCCAAAATGACTGTCAGAGGAACTGAAGGATTTGGTTCTACTGATAGAATAAAATTGGGAGCTAAAGTATGGGTAAAAAGGAAGCCAGATGATATTCCAAAGGCTGCAGAGATTATAGCACATGGGAGGGATAACACTGTAACTATTGTTTATTCCGGAGAAGATGATTACAAAATTGTACCCTTAACTCATATATTCTACCGTGAGTGAGGCTACAGTAGTCTGGTTATTTTCTCTTTGCTTTTTCTTGGTTTTTTGTCTGTTTACCTTGTTTGCTAGATTTGTTTCCACAGGCTTGGTACCCTCCACCTATAGATGCCCAATAGCTTAAGCTGGATGTCACCCCCTGTCTGCAACTGTGATGTGTCACCCTTGGACTTGGCATCAAGCACATTAAGAACTGACCTCTCAAATGGGACCCCTTGGGACAGGGACAGCTCTACATCCGATTTCAGCAGCAAGTAGCCATGGAAGAAGAGATCTTCGCCCCTTACCCCAAGATATCGGGGCCCCATTTGTTCGGGGGGGGAATGATGGGGAGCATGTGCTCAAACCCCACCCTGAAATATTGTTTTCTGTTTTCTGTGTTTATTGTGTGCTATCTTTGTTATATTGTTGTAAAATTCTGTTGACACCAGTTATTCCTAATATACTTTTGCCACGTAAGGGACATGAAAGATCTTGGGGCCGAATGTAAGGGTTATGGGATTTAAAGATCTTCCATGCCCCATTGGACTTGCTGACATAGCAGGAAGGGGAGGGGCAAGAGGAAGCGGAAGAAGAGTTAGAGTTCCGGTGGGGACTGGCGGTGGCCGCGGCAGCAGCAGCAGCAGCAGTAGCAGCCAAGATAGAGGTGGAGGCACAAACTCCTTTTTGAGCCAGCCACAATTTCTGCTAAGGACTCTTGTTGGGGACTGCCAGGGAACAGAACTGCGGGGGGCCAGAGCTGTTGTGAGCACGCTTCCTGGACACTGAGCAGTTGCTGAGAGTGGGGAGAGAAGTACCTTTGCCTGAGGTAGCCTGTTCTGTTTTGAAGGCTTAAGAATGTGGTTGTTTACTACGTTAACTACTTGTGCCAATTTCATAACTATCCTGATGGCTTTGACTTTCTGGTTTTGGGACTCGGTTATTTGGTATTTTAATAAATTCTCTGGCTTTATCCCCCATATAGAGAGACTGATATATTTTGTGATTAATAACCACATAAGCCTATTTATAATTGCTATAGGCATAGTGAATATTGCATTGTTAATACAATTGGACACAAACCAAATAAGAATTCCTAAAAGAGCTTAAGATGGATTTTAAAAATCAAATAAGAGATGTAAAGGAAAAATTGGGAAAAGAAATGTGAGCGATACTAGAAAATCATGAAAAGAGGGTTAATAACTTGGTAAAAAAAAAGCACAAAAAATACTGAAGAAAATAACACCTTAAACAATTAGAATTGGCCAAATGGTAAAAGAGGCATAAAAATACACTGAAGAGGGGTGGCTAGGTGGTGCAGTGAATGGAGCACCAGCCCTGGAGTCAGGAGGACCTGAGTTCAAATCCGGCCTCAGATACTTAACACAAAAACGAGCCATGTGACCTTGGGCAAGTCACTGAACCCCAATTGCCCTCCAAAAAGCAAAAAAAAAAAAAAAATACACGGAAGAAAATTCCTTTAAAAGCAGAATTGGCTAAGTGGAAAGAAATACAAAAGCTCACTAAAGAAACTAATTCCTCAAAAATTAGATTTGAGGAAGTGGAAA
The DNA here is from genome assembly GCA_011680675.1 of Gymnobelideus leadbeateri. Lineage (NCBI taxonomy): Eukaryota > Metazoa > Chordata > Mammalia > Diprotodontia > Petauridae > Gymnobelideus > Gymnobelideus leadbeateri. The sequence continues at coordinate 108,873 of WOXC01005887.1, read as the reverse complement.
CTAATGACTCCATGAGACATCAAGAAACAAAGTAAAAAAAGAAAAAAGTGAACTATCTCATCAGAAAATAACTGACCTGGAAAATAGATTGAGGAGAGATTGATTTAAGAATTATGGGACTCTCTTTCCCGTCTCTCAAGATGGCAGACCTAAAGCCACCCAAGGAAAAGAAGGTCAAAAAGGAAAAAAAAAGAGAAAAAAAGGAAGAAGTAGCTGAAAAGGCCAAAAAGTCTCGAAAGCATTGCAGTCGGAACCCCGTCCTGGCCCGAGGGATTGGTAGATACTCCAGGTCTGCCATGTATTCCCGGAGAGCCATGTACAAGCAGAAATATGCTGCCCCCAAAACCCGGATTGAAAGGAAGAAGAAAGACAAAGTGCCTGCTACTATCTCAAAGCCTGTTGGTGGTGATAAGAATGGAGGAACTCGAGTGGTAAAGATTCGCAAAATGCCTAGGTATTACCCTACTGAGGCTGTGCTTAGAAAGCTGCTAAGTCATGGCAAAAAGCCCTTTAGCCAGCATGTGAGGAGACTTCGAGCTAGCATCAAGCCCAGTACGGTTCTGATCATGCTCACTGGCTGCCACAGGGGCAAGCGTGTGGTTTTCCTAAAGCAACTGGCTAGTGGCTTGCTACTGGTGACTGGACCTCTGACCATCAACTGTGTTCCTCTGAGAAGGACCCATCAGAAATTTGTCATTGCCACTTCTACCCGAGTTAACCTTTCAAGTGTGAAAATTCCAAATCATCTTACTGATGCTTACTTCAAGAAGAAGAGGCTCCGTAAACCTAGACACCAAGAAGGAGAGATTTTTGACACAGAAAAAGAGAAATACGAGATTACAGAGCAGTGCAAGGCTGATCAGAAAACAGTATACTCTCAGATCCTACCCCAAATCAAGAAAATTCCTCAGCTCCGTGGCTACCTGTGTTCTGTCTTCTCTCTCTCCAATGGAGTTTATCCTCACAAACTGGTGTTTTAAATGCCTTGCAGAGAACACTTATTAAAATATTTGCAATAGTTAAAAAAAAAAGAATTATGGGACTTCCTGAAAGACATGATATAAAAAGTGCCTATACATCATATTTCAAGAAATTATATTCTCTCTGGCCCATCTGTGGCCAAGAACCTTTCCTTCCTATTTTTAAAGCAACTTTTCAGAAATTTAAATCCTGTTCTCACATGCCATTTTCTTGATCAGTTGTTGACTTTCTAAAGAGCAAGCTAGTTCACATTTATATACTGTGCTAAGCGCTTCATAATTATGTTCTTACTTGATGCTCACAACCCCCCTGGGAGGTAGGTCCTATTATCATCCCCATTTTACAGACCAGGAAACTGAGGCAGACAGAAGTTTAAGTGACTTGTTTAGGATCACATAACCAGAAAGTGTCTTCCTGACTTCCAACCTAGAGCTCTAGCCATTGTATCACCTAGCTGTCCTACCCCTCTTAGAATCTGCATTTCTCATCCAAAGTCCTTGCTCTATTGACATCAATAACAATAACATCAACAACTACAACAAAACCACCTGTGCTCTTTAAAGTCTTCAGATTTTTTGCATAAGAATGACACCTTGAGCAATACTTTCAAAGTTCCTTCTGGCAGTATCATTTAGGTCGGGTAAATCACCGGGAATGGAGAATAGTTATCCAGTAGTTCTCTATTATGGCCTGGATACAAGCCTTGGGAAGATAGCACACCATTCGGTTGTTATCAGGTCAACCAACAGCTGAATCTGTACCTCTCAAGAAAGAGCCACCAACTATGAACGCTGTTGTCTCTTATTCCTTGGATCCTTGCTGGAAGACTCTCTGACAATACCTGTGGATCCACATCACCATTTATTGGAAGAGAAGCAGTGTTTTCATCTTAAAGACATTCAGTTTCTTTCGGAGAAGAACCTTATGTCTATTTCTTATTTCTTATTCTTAGTGATTCTTTAAATAATCAACAAACATAAGCATTTCAAGATACACAGGATTGTGCAAGACCCTGAACCTCTGTTATGCACAGTTTTTTAAAAGTTAAAAAGAGAAATGTCACTCTTATTATATAAAGTTTAACAAGATAGTAACAAAATTGCCTGTATTTATTTTTTTATTCTGTGCATTTAAAAAATGCCTTGTTGTAGCACTTTTCTCCCCTGTGTATTATTACGTACTAATCTACCTCCCACTCACCCCAAGTAGAAACCTACTTTTATAACAACATGTATAATTCTTTATGTTTCTTTACCTCTAGTCCACCACCACCAAGAGGTGGGTGGTATGTTAATTTTATTGCCTTCAATGAATTAATTTTTACTATACCTCTAGTCCATCACCTCACCACCAAGAGGTGGGGGGTATGTTAATTTTATTACCTTTAATGAACCAATTTTTACCGTACCTCTAGTCCATCACCTCACCACCAAGAGAGGTGGTATGTTAATTTAATTGCCTTTAACGAGTTAATTTTTATAAGTATTTATTATCTCTCCCTCCTTATTATCTCTGCCCACTCCAAGAGAACAATTAAAAAAAAAAAACAACCCTAACAAGAAACACAACAGTCCAGCAAAGAAAATTCCCACATTGGCTGTGTCCCAAAATGCATGTCTCATTCTAGATTTTAAATCCATTCCCTCTCTGGCATGATTTATTTTCCACTCCATGGATCCTGAAGTCTTTCATAGTTGTTTTTCTCTATAGTGTTGACATTGGGTAAATTGTTCTCCTGGTTCTTTTCACTTTACTGTGATATCTGGTCATGGAAGACTTTCAGTTTCCTCTAAAATTGCCCATTTTTTCATTTCTTAGGGCACAACAATGTTCTATTACATTCATTGAATAGTGTGTTTCATCACTGATCTGTTGATTTACCAGCTTGTCTTCCCAACTTCCTAACATTCTCTTCCCCAAGCCATATTCTTCTTTCTTCTCCTTCAGCTCAACTTTATCTTTCTCTTGGGGTTCTTCACTTCCTTCTGCTCTTCCTCCCTCTTCTCAGATCCTTCAGTTTTAGGACTTCGTTTAGTAGGTTCGTTAAGTACCAACTCTACATCAAGCAATGTGCTAAGTGCTGGGGATATAAAGAAAAGCAAACCACAGACCCTGATCTCAAGAAACTCCTTCCATTTCTGCTGCCAAATTTCCTCTTTCAGAATGTAACCTCTGTCTTTTTCAGAATTCCAAAGCACTCCAAATCACCCCCACCATTCCTTCCCCTTTTTGTCACTCTTTGTCTTCAGCCTTCTTGTTCCTTCTCTTACACAATCTTCTCTTATGGAGCAGAGGTAGAGTGTAGAATACATCTAATCCTCTCTTCCAACAACCATCTAAATACATAAAAACAATTATAAATCCTATTAGGTCCTCTCTTTTTCAGGTTAAACTCTTTAGCTCATGCAACTGATTGTCAGAAAATATGATTCCAAAACTTGTTTATCCTTCTATTTGCCCTCCACTGTGTATTCTCCAGTTTATCAAAGTCCTTCCTAATGTGGCTCCTAGAACTGAATAGAGTGCTTCAGATAGAAGTTGACCCAGACAGAATAGAGCAGGAAACCTTATGACTTCCAGTCACCATGCCTTTCTCAACGCAGGCTAAGATAATTTCAGCTTTATTGGCTGCCACTATTGAACCATCCTGACCTTTCAACCCATTAAAACCCCCAGATGACTTTCAGATGAGCTAATGGTGGCTGTTGTTTGTCCTTTGTTTTGGAAGAGGACCAATGACATCATGGGGTGATGTCTTGACTTGCACATGAATTAGATCTAAATGAGGTAGAGATGTACAAAGTCATCAACCTCACTCTCTCTTCCATAGTTATTGAAGTCCAAAGAACAGGGGTCAAGCTGGGGAGGCCGTGGATGACCTTGGCAATGTCTGAACAAGCTTAGAGCTTAGGTGCTTCTCTACATCTGCTGCAGCTGCCTTCCTGGCTATTGGAACAAATTATTATTTCCTCTGGGAGAAGTCTTCACATACTTGGGGTAGACATCCCCCTAACTGACAGAGGGGTTTGAGGCTTATAGGTTACCCTCAACCTAGTTTAACCCATTTGCCAAGATGGTTTTACCAGGGTATGGCCACTGTGAGTGCTACAGCTTCTCCAGGTGGACACTGGGTGACAGACACGAATGGTGAATGAGCAGCTCTGAAAGGACTGGCGCAAGCCCTCACAGCAGAGGTGCTAGTCCTCCCTGAGCACCCTATACACCCCAACAGTGGTAATGTAGTACCAGAGAATGGGGCTATAGATCACGTCTATATGGTGTTTTAGGTTTGTTTATAAAGGACCTTCCTTGCACTGTTAGAGAGTATTATGAGTGTTATCATTCCCATCTTACTGGTGAAGAAATTGAAGCTAAGTTCAATTAGATACTATCTAATAATAATAATATTGATAACAATATTCTTAAACTTTCGCGTGCTAATTTCTATTGGATTTTACTTGACCCTTACAACAATCCTTTGATGTGGGAAGAAAGGAAACAAGCATTGATTAGGCAATTACTGTATGCCAGGAACTGCACTACATATTTTATTCTTAAAACAAATTATTATTATTATTATTATTATCACCATTTTACAGTTAAGGAAACCGAGGGAGAGAGAAGTTAAGTGACTTGCCCAAGGTCAGGCAGCTAGTAAGTATCTGAGGCTGGATTTGAACTCAGATCTCCTTAACTCCGGGCCTAATTTTCTACTGACGGTTCCACCTAGCTGTGTAGGTAGACCAGACATGATTGAATGAAAAGCATGTTAAAACTTCACATAGGGTAAGACCTGGATCTTAACCTTGCCTCTGATACTTACCAGCTCAGCGATCAGATCACAGACAAGGCCTTCAGTTCTCGGGGCCTTAGTTTCATCAGCTATAAATTCAGGATAAGAGTACATGCCTCAATTAGCTTGAAGGGTTGTTGTGAGGATCAAATGAGATAATGTATGCAAAGCCTTTTCCAAACCTTCAAGTGCGCACTATATAAAGGCCAGCTCTTATCCCATTAATAATAATAGCTGGGGGCGGCTAGGTGGCGCAGTGAATAGAGCACCGGCCCTGGAGTCAGAAGGACCTGAGTTCAGATCTAGCCTCAGACACTTGGCCCACACAAACAAAAACCTAGTCGTGTGACCTTGGGCAAGTTGCTTAACCCCAACTGCCCTAAAGGGGCGGCTAGGTGGCGCAGTGAGTAAGAGCGCTGGCCTCGGAGTTGGGATGACCCAAGATCAGATCTGGCCTCAGAAAATGAGCACCCACGCATAAATAATGACTAGCCTTGTAACCTTGAGCAAGTTACTTAACCCCAATTGCTTTAAAAAAAATAATAATAATAATAGCTGCCATTTATATAGCACTTACTATGTGCAATTATTACCTCATCTGAATCTCAAAACAACCCTGTGAGGTAGGTGCTTTTATTATCAACATTTTATAGATTGAAAACATTGAGACTGAGGTTAAGTGACTTGCCCAGGGTCATACAGCTAATAAGTGTCTATTGGATAGTTTTGGAAAATGAGAATTCTTTCCTCAGTGAACTGAGGACAGATTTGGAGGGGTTGTTGTTGGTTGTTTTTTTGCTTTTTTTGGAGGTGGGAGGGCAGAGCAATTGGGGTTCAATGACTTGCCCAAGGTCACACAGCTAGTAAGTGTTAAGTGTCTGAGGTCAGATTTGAACTCAGGTCCTCCTGACTCTAGGGCCAGGGCTCTACTCACTGCACTACCTAGCTGCCCTGTTGAAGACAGATTTGAACAAAGCAGGGTGGAGGAGAGAAAGAGTGAGCCAAAACCTAGTGAGAAACAGTTAACAAGGTGGGGAAAGGAATTGACAGAGCTAGTATTTCAGGAATGGGAACCACTTGAGCAAGGAGCCAGAGTCTCTAGTGAAGGCAGCATGTGGGAGGGGTGGTGAGCAGGCAGACAGGCCTACCTGAAGCACATGGGGTCTCCTGAAGAGCAATGAGCCTTGAGGGTTAAGGCAGAGGCCAGACTATGGAGGATCTTGGGGTCTTAAATATCATGCTAAGGCATTTGGTCTTTATTTGGTGGGCAACTGGGAGTTGTGGGAAGTTTATGAGCAGGGCAGAGACATGATCAGACCTATAGATTGGGAAGATTAATCTGTCAGAATACTCAGGAAGATTGAGAGCCTGGAGGGGCTGGAGCTGGGGATCATAGATTCAGAGCTGGAAGGAGCTCAGAGGTCTAGAATGATCTCAGCATTTTCTCAGTGAAGAAAATGAAGCGTGGGACTGGTATCAGGGAACACTACTGGTAGAATACTGGACTTGGAGTCAGAAAACGAATCTGAGTTCTGCCTCCAGCATTAGCTGTGTGACTCTGGGCAAGACATTTAATTTTCGTGCCTCGGTTTTCTCGTGTACCTCTTAAGGTTTTTGTTAGGATAAAAGTGAAACTATATATATATATATATATATATATATATATATATATATATATATATATATATATATAGTCCTTTGCAAACCATAAAGTGCAATATGTGTTATTGTTGATGTTGTTTTATATAGCTAAAGTCACATGGTAAGGGGTAGCTAGGTGGTGCAGGCCTTAGGCAAGTCACTTAACCCCAATTGCCCTCCAAAAAAAAAAGCAAAAAATTAAATAAATGAATGAATGAATAAGTGAATGAATGAATGAATGAATGAATGAATGAATGAAGTCACATAGCAAGAAGTAGAAGCTGAATTCAAACCCAGGCCCACTGACTCTAAGTTCTGTATTCTTGCCATTATGCAAGTATTGGATCTTCAGCTTGAGGCAAAGGTCCCTTGGTAGGTTTTAGTTTGACCTCAAAGGGCCTGTGACCTGACAATCAGAGGATGGGAAAATGGCATCCTATCCTCCCTGCAATAGCCAATTTGCAGAATGCCTTATTTATATTGCAGTAAATTTTATTGGAAAACAGGGAGAGAAATCAGCCTTTAAAAATGCACTCACGTTGAAACTAAGTAAGCCAGATAAATCAGGTACAAACCAGGGGACTTTGCTTTTTCTATTTGTTTGTAAGAATTCTGGGGCTTATTTGCAATATAACTACACTTGCCACTATCCTCCAACACTCCCACACATTCTCACACTCTACCTCCACCCCTCTCCCTGTGCTAGATCCAAGCCAAGCATAAGCCTCTCAGGTCATTTGCAACCCAGTTAATACCCAGGAACCCACAGCAAGTGAGTGTAAGTGCCACTGGGAGAATATTCCCCTCTGTTAGAGGGCCCACCTTCCATTCCCCCCAGCTCCTATCATCCTGGGGCTGTGGCAGGTACCCTTCAAAGGTACTCCAGAGCATTCTGGATGGCACAGGCAAGACTGGGTTAGGCATGCATTAAAGATCTCATTACATATCCTCCCCCCTCCCCCAATCCCTTAACACCTTTCCAGACTTCTTTCTTACACTTGAAGTCTCTGACATCTTTCTCTACACCCAGGTTCACAAGCTCTGTGTCATCTCAGACTTCTCCCTCTCCTGTATTCCACATATCTAATTATTGGTCAAATTTTGTTTCTACCTTTCGTCCTCTCAAATAAGTCCCCTTCTCTCTCCTCACTCGGCCACACCCTAGTTAAGACCCTCATCACCTCTCAGCTGGACTATTGCCAGAGCTTCTTAATTTACTGTCTGTCTTAAGTCTCTCCCCATTCCAGTCAATTCTCCAGAAGCTGCCAAAGAGACTTTCCTAAAGCTTAGGCCTGACTGTGTCAACAAAGTCGCGTCTTCCCACCCTGCTGCTCCCCATAGACTCTAGGATCAGATATTATCTCATCTTTAATTCATCTTCTTTTACTTCCTATTTTGCATATTTTCTAAGTAACTAATGATTAATATAGGAGTACATGTAAGCAGCTTACAAACAAATATACACATATAGGGGTGCATGCTTAAAAATGTTTTACTGCTGGAGGTGTGTGAATATAAAATTTGGATGCTACCAAACTATATGGTCTTGCCTCTCAGAGAAGTTACAAGGAAATAGACTCCGTGGCATAACACAAAGTGCTCTTGAATTTTGGGACGCCTATGTCAGTTAGAGGAAGGACATAAATGACCAGAGATGCAACTCACAGGAGCCAAGGAAGAACAACAAAGAGACGTTGAAGAAGCCAGGGTTTGGGAAGGGGAGGGGATGAGCATTTATTTACTGCTTGGCACCAGGCTAAGTGCTTTTAGAAATATTATCTCACTTGATTCTTACAACAACCCTGCAAGGTAGGTGTTATTTTACAGTTGAGGAAACTGAGGCAGACAGAGGTTAAATGACTTGCCCAGGGTCATATAGCTAGTAAGTATCTGAGGTTGGATTTGAGCTTGGGTCTTCCTGACTCCAGACTCAGCTCTCTGACCAGCTGCTTCAAAGGATTGTGTGAATAGGCTGGAAATCAAAGCTCCTGCTTCCTCCTGCATGGGAGAAGAAAATGCTACCACTGATCCACCCATTTTTATTTATTTTTTTATTAAAAAAAATTTTTGTGCTTTTTTGGAGTGGGGAGAGTAGGGCAATTGGGGTTAAGTGACTTGCCCAAGGTCACACAATTAGTAAGTGTTAAGTGTCTGAGGTCACATTTGAACTCAGATCCTCCTGACTCTAGGGCCGGTGCTCTGCTCACTGTACCACCTCACTTCCCCTCCCTGTATGACTTTGAGCAAGCCAGTTGTTCTTTGTGAGCCTCAGTTTCCTCCTCTATAAAATGAGGAGGTGGAACTAGATGAGCTCTAAAGACCCTTTCAGCTCTAAATCCTGTGAATCTATGAAAAGCTGTCAGTCTAAGTGAGAATCAAAGAGAGGCTGAATGAGGGTGAAAGCAATGAGAATGAAAAGGAAGGGGGCCAGCTGACATTTTAAAATAAATGTCTAGAGGAATAATGCTAACTTTCCTTGAATGTCGCTATTTTGAGAGATCTCTGATCTTCATGCTATGGACCCTCCCTCCCCTAATGTAAATTACCACCCATTTGTGCCTCCTTATCCAGGGTGATTCCTTCTCCTATCTCTCTACATATCTTCCTGTTTTTGTCAATGTACCTGAAACCTTTGCACAGGGTCACAAGAGAACTGCACATGGGAAAGAATGCAGAATTCTGAGTCAGAGAACCTGAGTTCAAATCCGGCTCTGCCCTTTATGACCCTGGAAAAATCACTTAACCTTTGTAGTTTGCTTTCTTTTCCTGTAAAATGAGAGAGTCGAATTATTTTGAATGACCTTTCCAGCTCTAAATACTGGGAGCCTATAAGCAGAGGCAGTATCATCACAACTGTCTCCTTGCCATTCCCCGAGAGGCAGAACAGAAGCCATGGCCATCCGTGGTTGGGGTCTTCTGGGAGTGAGGGTGTCAGCAATGCACAGTAGCTAGCGGTCTTGCACGGCATGGGGCAGGGGGGGAAGATAGGGTCAGGAATCAGCCCTTCACACACATTTAAATGGGAAGACGCTGGCTTCAGATCTTCTGTGTTCCTGGCCCGCTAGGGTCAGCCTCCTGTTTCCTAGGGAATCTCAATGTGACCACACTCGTTTTCTAATTCAACTGAAAAGTTTTTAATCCCTTTTCAAAGTGTAAGATATCTTCCGGCATCTTGAAAGGTGATTTTCTAAAACCAGATCAAATAGTTTTGACATTTGCTGTCGAGCCATTTAAAGACATACTACAGATGTGCTGCTGGCTTTGACTGGTTGATTTTGCTGTAGATAAAGGGCGAACCTGCATCTATCATTATAAACATGAGGAGTCCAGCTTGTGTGAGCAGCGTCCCGGAGAGAGAAACATATTCCTTAAATATTAATCTGCCGCTTTAACTTTGGGGCCCACTCTCTCTTTCATGAAATCCTGGGCCCGACTCTCAATTGAATTTCTTGCACATATTTTTTTAATTTGTTAGAATTTGCTAAAATACATCAGTGACTGCTGCCTTTGGGTTTTCGTGTTTGCCCTAATAATCCCACATCTTAACCTTCAAAGAATTTTTTGTGACAATGGTGATGAAAGCCATGGTGTTGTGGCAAGACCTTTGGTTTTGACATGCAGAGATGTGGGTTCAAGTCCTGGTTTTGCCACTTACTAACTGTATAACTTTGGACAAGTTCCCTGGGCCTCCGTTTCCTCATCTGTAAATTGTGGGGGTTTTACTAATGATCTCTAAGTTCCCTTATTAAAAAAAAAGTTAAAATCCTCTGATCCCATCCTGAGTTTCCAAATGGAAAACCAGACCATGAACAAATATAGAGAGAGCTGGTGTCCCCAGTGCCAGGACTGGGGGCAGGGAGGGATAATAACAATTATAAAAGCTGTTCATGTTGTGTAGAAGACAAACCCAACAAGGGCAGGAGCTGTCTTCTTTGTATTTGCATCCTCAACATGTAGCATGGTCCCTGGCACATAGTACGTGCTTAATAAATGTCTTTACTTTTTCATTCATCCATCCCTTCATAACTGACATTTATATAGCAGGTTTGCAAAGTGTTTTATGCTGATTTTCTCACTTAAGCCACACAACAATCCTGTTGTGAGGTAGGTTTGTTTTGTTTTGTGTTTGGTTCTGAATCTCACTCTTTTCATTTATAAAGCACAATATCTCATCATCTTAGAGCGTGGCCTGCGTCAGTGAGTGTCCATATGTTTTTTTCGTGGTCACATGGTATGTGAGGTGTGACACAAATCCAGATCTTTGAGACTCTAAGGCCGGTATTCTGTCTACTACGGTGCCACACTGGTGCTTGGGAGGAGGACATCGCAGTTATTTATCCCCATTTTATAGATGAGGACAGAGAAACTGAGTCTCAGGGAGGTTAAATGAGTGCCCATGCTCAAACTATAAGAGGTGGGATTTGAACTTAGATCTTTCTGTCCCCAGGTCTAGCATTCTACACCACACTCAAGTCTCAGTGCAACAGATTAGGGGAAGGCTTGGAAGTTTCAGCCACATCAGATGGCACTGACCTCTGTTCCTTTTCCTTATGCTGATTTCTTAGAGTTCAAATCCCACTTCCCTCTCAGTTTCCACCAGTTGTTGGCTTAGTTTTGGCTGGAGTTGGCAAGGATTTCTGTTTTAGGGTGTTAAGGCCAGAATCAAAAGACAGTTCAGAATCTGTTTCTGAGGCCACTGGCTTTGCCCTTTGACTGATTTTGGGCAAAACTGTGGAATTTGAGGAAATCTGCCTTTAACGATTTTTTATTTCCTTCAGTTCACTCAGTTTTTCTGCTTGTCATCTCCATCACTCCCACCCACTCCTATCCTTTGTCCCTCACTTATTCTCAGGGGCCTGCCAACTAACTAATCACGGTCTCCTATGGTGTTAGCCCATGATGGTTTAACCAGGGCTTCTGTTTTGGGCTATTTGCCTTTCACCAGGAGACTCCAAGAGACAAGAATGATGAAAGAAGTGATATTTTTTCATGGTGAAATTTCAGGCAATGTGATGAACTGATGGGAGATACATTTTTGGACTCAGTGGGGAAATTGTTAGAACCTCTCAGATCATACCCTGAAGAATATTGCTTATTCTGCTTCTTGTAGCTGATTTTGGGCGAGGGTTTTGCCCATGGGAATCTCTGGATTATACAGCTGCTTTCCCATCCACATCTCCTTTTTTGGGACAGACTAGTGACCAGTGAGACTGCTCTACTAGAGTGCATGGCCCCTCCAGATTACTCAAAAGGTCACATTCCTGGGTAGTTTTCACATTGGTAAGGTCAATGAAAACATCAGAATGTAATGGAAAGAACACTGGACTGGGAAATAGAAGACAAGTTCTAGTTCAGGATCTCTCGTTAACGTTCTTCAGTGACCTCTGGCAAATCATTCCCTTTCCCTGGGCTTCAGTTTTCCCATCACTTACTGGGCAGGTTAGACAAGGTAACCTCTAAATTTCATTTTGGCATGCACATTATGACTCTAAGTATAAAACTTCAGAGACAACATGGATTTAGATGATAAATAATCATCTGTGGCTAGTAAGGAGAGCAGTACTGTGTCCTCTAAGGCTTTGCAAATTTAAGAAATCCATAATTTATTAAAGGTATTTGCTGTAGAAACAATATACTAAGGCAACATATGACAGAAGCCAGACAACATGGTACAATAGGAAGAGTCATGGGACTTAAAGTCATGGGATTTGAGTTCAAATCCCACTTACTACCTACCTATCTGACTTTGGGCAAGCTACCTTGAGAAAACTTCCATTTTCTCAGCTATAAAATGAGAGGATTGAACTAGATATCCTCTAAGGTTCCTTTTCTTCCCCTCCTGCCTTTCAAGCAACGAGGTGAGGTAGTTGATAGAATCTTGGACTTGGTGTGAGAAAGACTTGAGTTCAAATCCTACCTCAGACGTTTACTCACTGTTGAACTCTGAGCAAGTCTCTTAATCTTCCTGAGTCTGTTACCTCATGTGTAAAATGGAGGAGTTTGGACTCAGTGATCTTTAATGTCCCTTAGAGCTCTAAATCTGTGATCCTAGGGGCCATCTTCTTCCTACTTCTGATGAGATCAGTCCCCATTCCTAGAACTTCCTACTTTCTACCATCCACTACCAAGGGTACCGTGGAAGTTGGAATTCTAAGGCACAGGGGTCACGCCACCCTCATGCCCCCAAGTGAGCCCAAGCAGATGACTCTTGTGCTCTGGCCATCGGCTTCTTCTGTACTTGAGTGTGTGGGTGTGGGAAGGGGATCCCCCACGGACCATGGGCAGCCCAGTCATCACTCGGGCCACTGACCTAGTCCTTTCTTTATTTAACTTTGCTTTTACTGGCCTGAGATGAATGTTACTGAGATTAAACCAGATGTGAGGCTGTGGGGAACTTAAAAGACCAGGTAATCAATATCATCTGCCTTCTCCTTCTTATCTTGATGGGCTGATGTTTACAGCACTAACCTGGGGAGGGGTGCAGTTTGAGGGGGTAGAGGCAGTGACCTTCTCTGTATAGAATGAGGAATAGTCCAGAGGCTCCTTGGTTCACAGAGGGCTCCTGCTCTGTCTGTGAAGTGCAAACAGCTGGATTTCTCTCTGTGTGCAACCTGTTTCAATCTGATATCATGTTCTTTCAACTTCTTTCCCACTAAAAGGAAAACTGAAACCAATCTTGTTAACTGGCACATTGCCATGGTTAATGTTGGTGAAACTATCCAGGGATCCCCCAAAGAGAAGATGCCCATACTTCACTAGTGAGCCCTTCTACCCAGCAAAAGGATTCACCCCTTTAGATTGCAGTCTTGGGACTTCGCTCCATACTGCTTTGAAATGGGTCATCAGTGCATTACATGTGCAGCTAGCTGTTGAGAGTGTAAAATCTACTTTACTAAAATGTGAAGAATTTCAGCTGTATAAGCTATATGCAGCTTGATAAATTAGAGGTGTTTGGCTCAGTCACTGAATCCAGCTTGCCGCCACTGAAATTACATAAAACTGGTTTCTTAAGTTCCACACCTTTCAGCTTGCTTATTCCTTGGTGACATTTGGTCCTTTCTTACCTGAGTACAAGTAAATTCTCAAATATATTTTTCAGTGGAAACTGCTCTCTCTGGAGCAGCCTAAGCCCATTGAGTGATCTGCTCCCTTAGATTCTTCACTTGGAAGATCTTTCATAAATCTTTCTTCTGATGTTCCTATACCCCAGGTTCATATGGATTATTTGTGTCTGACATGTAGTAGAGTCTCCTGAGCTCATAGTGGTCTGATCAGCCACGGTTGGACACACTGTACGAATCCAATGTAGTGATGTCATTTTTCTCTTCTTTGAGAATGAAGGCCAACACCTACCAGCCAACTCCAGGTCCAAGTTTGGTCAACTTTCCCATCTTTACTCTCTAGCCCTGATTTCTCTCTCTCCAAAGTGAAATGAATCCTGGTCTGGGATTCAGGACATCTGGATCCTAATCCTAGCTCTGTTATGATCTAATTGTGGGACTTTGCTTAACCTTTCTGCTCCTCATGTTAATTAGATGGTTAAACCAGATGTGAAGCCAGAGAGCCCTTGCTCTTGTCCACCTCATAGGGTTGTGGTGAAGTTTAAATTGGAAAATGCAGGTGGATAATAGGCTTAAAACTGAAGGGAAACTGAGGTCATTTTGTCCAACCCATTCATTTTACAGATGTGGAAACCAAGGTCCAGGGTGGTGAAGTTTCTTGCCCAAGGTCAAAGAGGTATTAAGACCCAGGATCTGAAACCAGGTTCTCCTTTTTCTACTACACTATGCTGCTAAAAAGCATTCTGCAACCTTAAAGCACTATATGAATATAAACTTTTATTGTCCGTAATATAACTTTTGTCTATAGCCAAAAGAGAATGAAATTCAAGCAATCTTTATTCAGCTCTTACTATATGCCAGGCACTGTACTAGATGCTGGACACAAAAATAAAAGTGAAATTGTCCTGCCTTCAAGGAGCTTATATTCTATTAAGGGAAATACCATGTAGTCTGTCTAGAGGTAAAAACATATTCAAAATAAATACAAGGCAGTTTTAGGGAAAGGCACTAAGAGATGGAGTTATCAGGAAGGGCTTCATGGAGAAGGTGGACACTGGACTGAGTCTCGACAGAAGGTAGAGAAGCAGGGAGGGATTTATTCCAGGCATCAGAGACAGCCAGTGCAGAAGCATGGAGATTGAAAATGGAGTATCACATATGAGGAAGAGTAAGAAAGTCACTTTGACTGGACCCAAGAGTGTGCAAAGAAAGTATTATGCAATAAGCCTGGAAAGTATGTTGGGGCCAGGTTAGGAAGGGTTTTATAAATGCCAAACAGAGTTTTTATTTGATCCTGGAGCTAATGGGGAGCCCCCAGAGTCTTTTGATTAAGGAAGGAGTATTTTACTACACTTATCCATAATTCTCATTCAGGGTTTTTTTCTTAACACCCTGAATCATTTGAAAGTCAGGTGCTGCCTTTATTTTAGTGGGGGCATTCTCATGAAGGGGCCACTACTTCCAGATTGTTTGCCTTGTCTGGGCCTTTTATAGTTAATAGAGAATTCCTGATTCTCTGCCCACTGGCATTGTAATGAGACTCTTCAGAAGAAAGAAAGCTGCTTGGCTCTTTGGAAACAGAGGAGATGATTTTCAGTTCCTTTGTCTTAGTTATCAGACTACAAATGGTTCCGGAGGCACACAGCCCAGCATCGAGAGCCTGATTAGATGGCGTCAGACTCACACCAAAAAGGACAGCTCACTTTTTACATGGGCTGGTCTTGACACTGGCAGCAGATTTTAAGGGCTCTGGGAATTCTGCCAAAGTGAGCCAACCTCAGTGTGTAGATAAGGAAACCAGAATGGAACTTCAGCTGTTCAGAGAACTCTAGTGAAGAAGGAGAAGGGCTCCAATCAATTATAAGCCATTGATAGATAAAGAGTTGTTAGATAAGAATGATCATAGCTTATGTAATAGGGTAGCTGGGTGGCACAGTAGATAGAATGCTGGGCCTAGAGTCAGGAAGACTTGAGTTCAAATATGGCCTCTGATACCAATGAGCTGTATGACCCTGGGCAAGTCATTTAACCCTGTTTGCCTCAGTTTTATTATCTGTCAAATAAACTGGAGAAGGAAATGGCAAACCACTTCAGTATCTTTGTCAAGAAAATCTCAAGTGGGTTCATGAAGAGTCAGACACTATTGAAATAACTTAACAGCAAAAACAACAATGCTTTTATAATGGGTGGGGTAATTCTGTGAGCCCCCACTTTGAGCTATTGGCCTGGGCCCTACCTGCAGGGCATCCTATCGAACATCTATGGGGCTGGGCTTGTGCCTTGGCCTTTTCTAGTGGGCTCTTTAATAAAGTATATGAATGACCTGGTCCTGGTTAGTCCCCATAGTCCCTATAATCCCATTTACTTGTGGCTCTGTTCAAGATGACTGGCAATGAAAAGTTACCCACTCAGTAGGCTTTAAAAGAGAAACAACTCCTGATTTCACTTTCTTTTGCCCTCTTTTGAATGTGTGGCATAGGATTCTGACAGCTCTCCCTTGAACTTCAGCTGGGGTGGGAATAGGGGGTGGGGTTGGGTGCCGTGGTAGATACAGTATTTCTCTCTCCTCCTTCTCTCTAGCAGTAGTACACACACACACACACACACACACACACACACACACACACACACACACACACACACACACACAGCAGTGAGTACATGTGCTTACCTGACCCTGACCCTGAGCCTGTATCTCAGGTCCCTAGCTGCCTCTTCTGTTTTGTGTTTCTTTCCCCTAACCATAGGTGTCCTAACAGCATTCTTGAGATGGATGTTTCCAGCCCTGGCAGCTATGTCTTGTGAGCTCAAGAAGTTCCCATTCATTAAGAGGTCCAGATGTCAGCAGCAGGAGGTGCTCTCTGCAGCTATATCCCTTCCTGAATGAGAAGGTGGCCACATACAGGACAATTGGCCATGCACTCCCAGTTGACCAGAAGTCCCAGACTGAGTTGCAAGGAGGTGCCAATACAAGGTGAAAGTGACATCTGTTCAGCAGGCCCCAGGTGCTCCCAGGAGTCTTAACCCTCCAGGAATATTACCTGTGTCTGTTTATAGGCTCCTGTGAGTCTCATAAAGGATTATTGTTTCATGTTTTAAGTATTTGTCAGTGCACATCAACGAGTTCTTTTGTGTTTTAAGCATTTCTTAAGTAGTGGTGAAAACAAAAAACTCTCTGGTTTCTCATATCTACTTTGTTATAGCTTTTCTAGAAGGGATTCCCTATTAATCCCTTTTGGGAAGACTTTAGATAAAAGAAAATCCTAAGCTTCATTTTTTAGATTTTCCTTAGAATTCTACTTTGGGGTGAAGGGCTTGAGACACAGAGTAGGAGAAAAAACGTTTAGAGGTCCTGCATATGTGACCCACAACTGAGTTTCCTTGGGTCTTACACTGAAATTTTTATGATATTTTCAGATTTATGAAGTGTTTCAGTATGATGTCAAGGAAATCATGCTGGAGTTGGAGATAAAAGACCAGGTTTCAAATCCTGGATCTCTGACTTACTACTTGTGTGACTTTGGACAGACAAGTCACTGAACCTAGCTGGGCTTCTAGTTCTTCTTCTGGAAGATGAGGGCATTGGATTCAGTGAACTCCAAGGTCCTGTCCAGCTCTAAACCCTGTGATTTCTGTGACTCTATTAAGAAGATGTGTACATTGTGGTTGCCTCATCACAACCCTTTGAGGCAGGGAGGGCCAGTATGATTTCCATTTTATAGATGAGGAGACTGGGGCTCATGTTCACACAACCAGTAAGTGTCAAAGTCAGGACTTAAAGTTAATTCTCCTGAATCCCATTTCAGTTACATTCCGATATACTATGCCGATGGTCAGCATCTAGGGCACTTTTTGTCTTTTTTGTTTTTAAAAATCTGTATCTGTCTTTGGTTAATTCCTCATATCGCTAGTGGTTAATTTAGGTTTTTGTTTAGAGAATCTCTTCTTCTCCCCTCTTATACTTTTTAGATAGTTTTCTGACTTCGGTCATAGGAACAGAACTATGACCCCTCAAGGTCAATCATTAAATACTTAATGAGTGCCAACTATGTGCTAAGCAATTTTGTCGCAATAACCAAATGAACATCGTCTCCCCTCAACTGTGGGGCGAGTATAGTCTAGGGCTATGTTCTGTTGTCAGTATCATTTAACTAAATTCAGAAACACCTAAGATTAGAGTGAAAGTCATCTAGTCAAAACACCTACTTCCAGATCTAAATGATCCCAGACTTGCAGATAAATTTTATTTTTCATATTTATTACTAGGATTGTGAGTATAAAGTCTTGGGGCTGATAACATCATTGGTCATTGTGGAAAGAGCGCTAGAAATAGTACACAGGAGACTGAGTTTTTTGTTTTGGTTCTGTCACTGTCTAGTTGTGTAACCAAGAAAACCAATCTTCCCTTTCTAGACCTCAGCTTCTTCATTTGTAAAGTGGGGATAATAGCCTTTCCTACAAGTCAGGTGGCACAGTGGGTAGAGTGCCAGATCTGGAGTTCAAAATCAGCCTTAGGCACTTCCTAGTTGTGTGATCCTGGGCAAGCCACTTATCTTCTCTCTGTCTCAGTTTCCTCAGCTGTAAGATGAGGATAATAATAGCACCCACCTCCCAGTGTTGTGAGAATCAAATGAGATGGCCCATATACAGCACTTTGTAAACCTTAAGAGGCTATATAAATACTACTGATTATGTTGATGATGTCACCCAGCACCCACCACCCATTTAATAAATTCTAGTGGAGTGGCTCCCTCTTACTTCCAGGATCAAATATAAAATCCTACTTAGCAATCAAAGCCCTTTATGATTTGGTCCCTTCCTGCACTGTACAACCCTCACTGCACACAAGCTTCCACCCAGTGACACTGGGCTTCTTACTATTCCTTCCCCAGGACACTTTTTCTTTTGATTCTGGGCATTTTCACCGGCTATCTTCCAAGCCTGGAATTTTCTCTATTCTCATCACCTCTTGGCTTCTCTTGCTTACTTCAAATCCCAGCTAAATACCCACCTTCTACAAGATTCCTCTCTCAATCTCCTTTGATTCTAGTGCCTTCTCTCTGCAATTAACTCCAATTGATCCTGTACATGTCTTGATACTACATGACAATTTGCATATTGTCTCCTCCCATGTGAACTCCTTTAGAGCAGGGACTGGTCTTTTGCCTTTCCTTTGTATCTCCAGCTCTTAGCACAATGCCTGGCACATAGTTTGAATTTAATAAATGCATGTTTGGCCCGACAACTTCCAAAGAGCATGAAGGAGAAAAATCATCCAATGACCACACTAATGCAAAGAAAAACAACACTTTGGGGATGCTAGGTGGTGCAGTGAATAGAGCACCAGCACTGGAGTCAGGAGGACCTAAGTTCAAATCTGGCCTCAGACACTTGACACACTATCCGTGTGACTTTGGGCAAGTCACTTAATCCCAATTGCCCTCTGGAAAAAAAAAAAAAGCAAAACAAAGAAAAACAACACTAGAAGACAACAGAACTCTGATCAATGCAATGACCAAATGTGACCAGAGAGGACCTACAGAGAAGCGTTTCTGCCCCGCTTCTACCTCTCCATACACAGAGTAGACTATAGATGTACTATAAGAAATGACAAACAGAATGATTTCAGAAAAATTTGGAAAAACTTACATGAACTGATGTGATGTGAAGTAAGCAGAACCAGTAGAACACTGTACACAGTAACAGCAATATTGTATGACGATCCCCTGTGAATGACTTAGCTATTCTCAGCAATACAATGATGTAAGATAATTCCAAAGGACACATGCTATCTACCTCCAGAGAAAGAACTGATGGAGTCTGAATGCAAACTGAAATATACTATTTTTCACTTTCTTAATTTTTTTTTTTGGGGGGGAGAATGTTTTAAATTAATTAATTTATTTATTTTGGGTCTGTGTTTTCTTTCATAATATGACTAATATGGAAATGTTTTGTATGATTGCACATGTATAACCCATATCAAACTGTTTACCATGGGGGAAGGGGGGAAAGAAGGAGAGAGTTTACAATTTCAGATTTTTAAAAATGAGTGTCGAAAATTATCTTTATATATAATTGGGAAAAACGCTCAAAATATTAAGAAAAAAAGAATAAATACATGTTGTCTTATAAGGCCAATGTGTTCATTTGTTTTCCCTAATTCTACTTTTTGTTACAAAGGAAGGTTTCATTTTGTGTGTGTGAGTCACTGGAAAATAACAATGTTTTAAAAATAAAAAGAACACCCACAAAACATTTATTTTAAATAAAAGGAGTGGGTAGAAAATGGGGAACACTCTCCTATTCACTCTTGTAGGATCTGGCTTTCTCATTGTGGAACTTTAACAATAAGATTGTGTCCAGTTTAAAACAGATTTTGCTCTTTGGTTTATTATATATATTAAAACAGTTGACGATTAATTATATTATTTATGTTTTTTCTAAAGAGGTATACCATAGGCATAGAGAATATGGCTGTGGTTTTACTTAAATTACTTCTATGTTTTTCTTGTGATTACTCTTACTCTGTCCTCGTAGTACTTGAATGAGACTGGCTATATCTTCCCCATCAAAGTTCAAGGAATAAGTATATCTCTTCTCTAATGCTATTAGCTCAGTCCCTTATTCTCTTTTTCTAGTATAGCACACCGTCCCACATCACCTCTATTAGCTACCAGTGATTAATGCCCCAGTTTTATTTAACTAGTTAATATCAAGTAATTTTTAAAAAGGATATGTTACTATAGAGATATGGTAAGAATGGAAGCACACACTTTATACTTCAGCATTTGTTGGGGCACACTCTTCCCGATACCATCTCCATCTCTGGGGAGGGTGGGCTTAGAATTAATGGAGTTTCTACATAACTGGGTCTCAAAGTTGCTCTTCAGGCCCAATAAGTTACAAACCCTAGCCTGGACTCCTGGATCTCCTGGTGGCTTGCTCTCTGGATCTTTTGAAACATACTAGTTTATAGCCTCTAATCTTCACATAAAATGAAAACCAATGCTGAGGCAAAGAAGGGAGGCTGCACATTGGCCTGAGGATGGGGAGGGTGCAAGACCTTTTCTCTTAGGCATTGTCTCTTTCCAAGAACCCAGCCAGGAAGGAAGGAATCAGTTGAAACAGTAGGAAGGGGGTTCAGTTCCATTAGCAGCATTGAATGGCCATTCAGTCAATCAAAGAGGCTTGGCTTCACCAGATGGCAAACCAGAACCGATTGTAGAATGTCTTCCCATGCTTCAAAGCCCACATGAGAGGAGCAGCAGCTGAATATTCTGTACAAGCTCATAAAGACTAGGCTTATTGGCCGGTCCCTTGTCATACTATAATGGATCCATGACCCCACTGGTCCAGCTAGTCTCTCCATTAGTGTAAGGAAATTCGATTCAGCAAGCATTTGTTAAACACCTACTATGTGCAAAGCACTGTGTTAGCAGCCCATTTCACTTTTGGGAAGCTAATTGTTAAGAAGTTTTTTCCAAGAATAAGTTTGGGACAGCTAGGTGGCACAATAAATAGAGCACCAATCCTGGAGTCAGGAGGACCTGAGTTCAAATCTGGCCTCAGATACTTGACACACTTACCAGCCCTCTGACTTTGGGCAAGTCACTTAACCCCAATTGCCCTCCAAAAAAAAGATAAAAGAATAAGTTTTCCTCTTATAACTTCTAGCCCTTGCTCCTGGTACAGTCTTCCTATGGTCAAACAGAAGTGTCTTCAACATGAAAGTTCTTAAAATATTGAAAATAACTATCATGTCCCCTATGAGTCATTTCTTCTCTAGAATAAACACCAGTAGCTCTTTCCATTAATCCTCATGTAACATGGGCTCAAAGTCCTCCATCTTCCTTTGGATGCTCCCCAGTATATCAATGTCCTTCCTCAGAGGATCCAATTCCCTTCTCTCTGGGAAGAACCCCAAGTTTGTTTTTTCAAGATTCAAATATGCAGTTATCTTTTTCCTTCCCATTCTCCTCTGTGTCACATTCTTCCAGTCTTTAACATCCCCTTAAGGACCACATTAATCCTTTGCCACCTCAAGTTCTTCTCCCGATTGACACTCAGTTTTTTATTTTACAGAAACACTTCATTGTTCCTGATAATTTGGAATATGGCAAAGTGTTCCTTGAATCTCTTCATCTTCTTCAGAAAAGGACACTGGCATATGCTTGGAATATAGAGTAATCCCTTGTCTGTAAGAGAAAAATAAACATTGCTTGCTTAGTGTAAGTCACTACAAAATCCACCTTACTCTGTATGCTGAGATTCTCAGCCTGCTTAAAACAAAACAAAACTACTCATATTTACACCCCTCCTCCTAAACACCTCATTCAGTCTCTCATCACTGAAAGCGATAGCCACACTCAATTTCCTTTCCTTTGTCTTGGCAATGACTTTACAATCAAGTATACTTCCTTCCCATTCAGCATTCATCCCTAAAATGTTCACAAATTGGTTTATTTTGTTTATCTTTTCTTACCTTACCCTGCCAAATACCTTCTTCCTTCAAAGTTCTTCTCTTCAGGGTCTCACTCTTTAACCCTGTCCCTCCTGTACCCTTCTCTCATAGAAGGTAGAAGTAAGCTCTAAACCTGGAGATTATTCTCAATCAGCATTTCCTCAGTTTCTCCTCTGCAAATTCAAACTCTGACCTTCTTCACAATTCCATAACCCTCCAAAACGCCTTCACTATCTCCTTTTCCTTATTAGGCTCAAGATCTTCTCCCTTTGCCTCTGTTTTTAACCATTACCTTCAGAGAGCTTACATTCTACCTACGGGGATACAACATATTTACATGTAAGTAATTACAAAGTTTCTACAAGTTAAAGATTTTGTTTTCCCCAGTTGAGGTGCTGGTGGAGGGATCAAAAAAGGCTTTATACTCTGTTCTAATGTCAGCATTCACTTAGTTCTGGTTTGATGTTGGGCTAAAATAAGGTACTCCCAAGTCACTGACATTTAACACAAGGAGGTTTATTTTGCCTAAGGCAGCAAAAATATTCAACAAGGTGGTACTTAAGTAGTACTTAGCTTCTGTGGATGGCTCTCCCTTGTTTAAGGTGACTTTCTGTAGATTTCAGAAATCCACCAAATCTCAGGTCCTAATCTCCATGTGGCTGGGACTTCTTATGTCTATAGATGACCAGGAGGCTGCATCGGGGAGGATGGGGCTGACTACATCTCAGGGGCAACTTTGTCCTGGGTTTAACCAATGTTTTCTAGGTCAGGGTGGGGAAGGGTAGAAGGGGTGGGAAGATTCATTAGGAGATCAGGGGCCAATCACGTAGGCCAATCACAGAACTCTGTGTTGTAGGTAGGAGGGGTGAAGCTGTGTCAGGAAAACGCTGATGATTAATTATTCCATAAATCCTCTATAGAACATCCATTCAATAAGTGGGAAGTCTTCCAATAGGACTTTTCAAATTCTGAGGCTACCAGTGCCCATCTATTATCCCTTATTCTTATTAAATAACTGGTCCCACCTCCTTTTGCAATAACTATCAATGATGTCTTTTATAACTGGTTGCACAAATGCCTTTTGCTGCAGAGGCTGATATCTTGAGTTCAGAAGTTCTGAGTTCTAGTTGGACTAAAGTCAATAAAGTGTTCTTACCATGTCTGGCACCAGTATGGTGAGCCCTTGGATCAGAGGGCCACCAGGCTGCCTAAGGAGGGTGAACTGGTCCAGAAGAATGGAGTAGGTTAAAGCTCCTGTGCTAATCAGTCTTGGGGCTGGACTCAAGAGTGGCTATTGCTCTTCCAACCTGGGCAATATTGGAAAACTTAGTCAAGAAAGAGAGGGAGGGAGGGAAGAAAGAAGAAAGAGTAGGAAAGGAAGAAAGGAAGGAAGGAAGGGAGAGGAGAAAGGAAGGAAGGAAAGAAGGAAAGGAAGAAAAAAGACATCTTTTATTCTCTTTAGTTAAAATGGCTTTATTTATCAGCTGAGCCTGACTTTACATTTTGACCCAAGGAAAAAGGCCATAAGGATTGTGCTGATAGTTACTAGGAAAAGTCTGGGAGACTAGCCTTGAAGGGTACCTAGCCTAGAAATCATTTTTAGAGAATACATCTTTCCACTACCCTAACCCCTTAAGAGTAGATGGAATTAAAGACCAGTTAAGTGGTGTAAATTTTAGGGGTACTGGACATGGTTCTTTGTCCTCAAAATTTCTCTCCCTTCTTGATTTTTCAGGGTCTGAAACTCTACTATTAGAATGTAATTCTTTTGAATCTGAAACACTTACAGGGGCAGTGGGTGCCCTATTAAATAACAATTCCTGATAGTTTTCTTGAGTAATTTACAGTTTACAGAGTACTTGCACACAAATCTCTTCTGACTCTCATGATAATTTTTAGAGGAAGGCTCAGAATAATGTCTTCATTTTACAGTTGAAGGAAGACCCAGGGAACCTAAGCTCAGCATCAAAAAGCTAAAAGGTGGCAGAATTAGAATTAAGGTCCGATGATTCTTTTTTTTTTTTTTTGAGGTGGGGAAAGAAAGAAACCTTTATTCCAATAAATAAGTCCATCAAGGTGTGGCCATTCAAAGGTTAGTTGGTAAGGGTAATAAGAGCTTCTACAACATTTCCCATGTGTTCCCGCAAACTCCGCTCTGCTGCTGCCAGTGAGATTTCCATCTCGGTCATTATTAGTTCTAGATCTTCCTTCTTGATTGTAACTTTTGCCAGTTCCTTCTCCCGCTCCTGTTTGGCCTTCTGCTCCCGGGACCGCCGGTCTCCAATCACTGACATCGCCGTCTCCAGGTTGGAGCTTTGGATCTCCTTCTCTTCTGCATAGTCGGTCACTCGTTCCAGGTCGGCCGCGCCACTGTCATGTTTCCGCGGCTTCTCCGGCGGCCGCTCGGTCTCTAGCTCCAGCTCTACATCACCCTCGGTCGCCATCTTGTCCCAGGCGCCGGTCCGATGATTCTTAGTCATATTCTTTATGCTGTCTTTTGTGCAAATGCCCCTGGGAAGGGTAAAACTTTTCCCATGTCATTGATGAAAACTCTAGAGGCAACTAAGTGATACAGTGGATAGAGCTTGGAGTCAGGAAGACCTGTGTTCAAATCCAGCCCCAGAAACTTATTAGCTGTGTGGTCTTGGGGATGTCACAACCTCTGTCTGCCTCAGTTTCCTCAAATGGGCATAATAATATCCCCTATCTCCCAGAGTTGTTGTGAGGATCAAATGAGATGATGTTTGTAAAGTGCTTAGCACAGTGCCCAGCACATAGTAGGCGCTTAATAAATGCTTGTTTCCTCCCTCCCTTCCTCTCTCCCTCCTTCACTTCCTCCCTTCCTCCCTTCCTCTCTCCCTCCCTCCCTCTCTCCTTCCCTCCCTTCCTTCCTTCCTTCCTTCCTTCCTTCCTTCCTTCCTTCCTTCCTTCCTTCCTTCCTTCCTTCAACTAGCAGCTAGCTGATGGCAAAGTCTTTTGAAAAATAGGATGCAGAGTTGGAGTACAGAATTGGAGTGTGTTTGGGGGTGGGAATACTAGGAATAGGGGAACAGGTTGTTGAAAGGGGAGATAAAAAGAGACCCAAGAAAAACCTTACCAGCTCTTAGCTGAAGTCAGAGGACCTTAGCTCAAATCTGGCTCTGTCACTTACTACCTGTGTGACCTGAGACAAATCTCTGGCTCTCAGTTCTCTTATCTGTAAAATGAGGGCGTTGGACTTGAAAACTTCTAAGGTCCCTTCCAGCTGTATATCTGTGATGCATGATCTATGATCTATAGTTTCTATGAACAATTTCCTAGAGCTTGATACCCCAGGGATGAACTGATCGAATTTAGTTGCTGAACCTGACAAGCTGAGGACCAGACCCTGATTGTTGGTAACCCTGCCAAGTAACTAGACACCCCACAAAGCCCAGTGTGAAAGAGCAAACCATTTGTACCCTCTGATTCCAACCTTTTGCCATCTCCCAGCCGGAGTCATTAGTTAACAGCTGCCATTTTTGTACCCTTGGTTTTCTCTTTGTGGTAGGGACCCTGGTTTGTCTCAGTACTGCCCTTTTTTTTTTTAGGAAAAAATTGGCTTAGAAAACAGGAAGACATCTATTAGTGGGAGTGGTTGAGTATAATGCTGAATCCTTTGTTCTCCAGAATCCTGAGAATGTGGAAGTCTAAACCACCAAGGCGGGGCAATATCTGAGTATTCCATCTGGTTTTCCAAAGCTAGGTTCTTAAGAACATTTGAATAGCATGCCTGGCTTGGTGGGCTGTGAACCACCAACTTGTTCCTTGGTTTTGTCATTGGTTCATAGGCCTTTCCTGCCTGCTCCAGGGTGCCTCTGGCCACTGTGAAGGGAGTCTCAGGACCAAAGAAAATGGGCCCCATCTATCCTTCAATCAACCCCCATCTATTTCCTGCATCCTGCCATGACAATGGCAGGAAGTCTCCCTCAATGCAATCCTGACTGTTGTTGCTCTTTCATTCTGGGTTTCCCACTCTTCCCCCTCCCCCTTTTTTCCTCCCCAGGGGCTGAGGCAGAACCACTGGAAACAACTCCTTGACCCCATTAAATCAGAAGAGAGGAATGGGAGGGGGGAAGAGAATGCTGCCCCCGAATATGAAAGATGAAATTGATGGGTTGTTGTCTTCCCTGGTTAGCCCTCTGCTTCAATGGACTGTTAAGATTCTGTCTCCCATTATCCTTTGCTCTTTATTCCTGGCACACAGTTAAATTGGCAAGTAGGAGTAGAGGACATGGGACCAATCATCTCCCAATGACTTGTTCTTGGGTTATACAATTTCTCAGGGGTCAGTTAGTGGCATCTGTGATTTCCTAGCCCTATCTAGGTGTTGCTGCTCCCTAGGCTGATTATAAGTTTCATGAGGGTAGAGGCAGATTCTCACTGATCTTTCTATTCCTCCCCCCACCAATGCCTAGTACTGTGTTTAGTACTTAGTAGACATTCAATAAATGTTCACAGAACAGAAACATTTTCTGTTACTGTTTGATGCATCCCTAAATGGACAGTTAGGAAAAACTTCAGAGCCTTCACCTTCCAATTCAATCCAGTCCAACTTATCCAAACCAACAAACATGAAATGCTGACTGTATACAAAGCACTATGCTAGGCATTGGGGAAAATACAAAGTTTTTGTATTTGTTCTGATCCCAAAGTTTCGACCCCTGTCCCCATGTATCATGGAGTATCATAAGGTGATATGACGCATTACCATGTGACTATTGTGTAGAAGAGTATAGACGTACATAAGAAAATTAAAGACAGGCAGCGTAGTGTCATAGAGAGATGGTCTCTGAGTTAGGAAGACCTGAGTTCTGATTTGGCACATGTAGCTGCCATCTTTATGGTGATTCAAGGGTTGTAAAGTGCCTTATCTATGTTATCTCATTTGATCCTCACAACAATCCTATAAAGTAGGTTCTCTTATATACCCATTTTGCAGACAAGGAAATTGAGTCTGAGGTAAGTACCTTGCCCCACGTCACATACTTAAAAAGTATTAGAGGCAGGATTTAAACTCAAGGTCTTCTAGATTGCAAGGCCAGTGCTCTATCTGCTGTACCACTTAGCCATCACATGCTGGTTATGTGGCCCTGAGCAAATCATCTCATCTAACAGACAATTCTCTATAATCTTATAATTAAAAGATTAGAGATTAAGATTATAAACTTCAGAGCAGCTGCTGATTTGCATTGATGGGGAGGCTCATAGATCACAAATTTCTCACCAGCAGCTCCCTACACTTATTAATAGAATCACAGGACCTGACTAAAATAAAAAGTATGGCAAGGAGAAAGGTGAAAACAAAGCTTGTCATTGTTACTGGGGAGGTGAGAGAGGCTTTCTGGACAAGGTGGCATTTGAATTGGTTTTTCTTCTGCTAACTTGGTCCTTGCCATCTCTGGAAAGTAACTTAAGAACCTTCACATTCTGACCTCATCCCATCTTTCTTTGAGTAAGAAAGGAAATTCAAAGGGAGGTCAGATTCTACCACAGTAGTATAGGGAGGGTAGGTGGATTCTAGAGGTGGAGTTCTTAACTTGAGGCCCATGGACCTTCAAATAGGTCCCTGCATAAAGTTCAGGGGATCTATAAAATTGGATGGTAAAAAAAATGCATCTTTACTTGCACTGACTTCTAACTGAAATGTAGCATTCCCTTCAATTATTTGAACCCTTTATTCTGAGAAGGGTTCCATTGGTTTCATTGATCTGCCAAAGGGGTCCATGACAAAAAAAAAAAAAAGTATAGAACCCTTGCTCTAGATCAAATTTAGGAGTAGACTTAGTTTGTTCTCAGTGATCCCTAGATTCCCTCAAGTTAAAGGGAAACTCTGAAGATAGAATTTGAGGTGTCACTCACTGAATAGGGCAGGATTTTTCTCATGTCAAGGGCCTTTTAAGGACAACTAAAACTCATAGTCTCATGAAATGTAATGATAAAAGGGACTTTCAAGACAATCATTGGATAGAACTGGAAGACACAATCTAGTCTAATCTCTTCATTAGATAGAAAGGGAAACTGAGACCCAGAAAAGTGAAGTGATTTCTCCAAGGTCACACAGATAATAAATAGCAGAGTAGGATCTGAACCTGGACCTTCTGGGACTCTTTCC
The DNA here is from genome assembly GCA_011680675.1 of Gymnobelideus leadbeateri. Taxonomy (NCBI): domain Eukaryota; kingdom Metazoa; phylum Chordata; class Mammalia; order Diprotodontia; family Petauridae; genus Gymnobelideus; species Gymnobelideus leadbeateri. The sequence continues at coordinate 80,800 of WOXC01005887.1, read as the reverse complement.
TCTATGTCATGCTGCCTCCCTCATAGCACACTATCTCTTCAGTTGTCAACTCTTTGGGTAAGACTGTTCCCAAGGCCAGGCATCTCCTTCCAGAATGCACCAAGCCACAAGAAAGCTGAGAAAATTAAGGATGGCCAGTTAGAAAAATATATGGTTAGCTGTCTTGCTATTCCCTCTCTCTCTCTCTCTCCCTCTCCCTCTTCTTCTCTCTGCCTCTTCTCTTTCTCTCTCTCTTTCTTTCTCTGTTACACACACACACACACACCCTCACACCCCCCACACACATATGTGCACATACACACGCACACGCACACACAATTTCTCATTTTGTCCACAGTTTCAGGAACATACTGATTACACCCACGGTGTTTGCAATTCTTTCTCTTCAATAAAAGCCTAGAAATGCCTACTCCTGGCTGCACCATGGCAACCATTCCCATAACACAATGTATTTATTTTCCAAAGGATTTTCTAGAGATAGAGCAGTTCAAAAGATGCAGAGGGCCTGTTGTCATTTCTCATCCTCAGCTTTGTTGATCACCAGGTGATGTGTTTAGTCAAAGGTGAGGAGGGCAAGCAAGGGTTACTTGGAGGTATACATTGCTTAAAAGAATGTTGGTGGCAGTCAGAAGGCCTGGGTTCAAATCCCGTCTTTATCTGTGTTACCTTGGGCCAATCATTTAACCTTTCTGGGCCTCAGATTCCTCTGATGTAAACTGAGGCAATTTGACTAGATGGCCTTTGAGGTCCCTTCTAGCTCTAATTTGTGAGCCAAGGGGAAAGAACCCTCAGCTCAGAGATGACCTGGTGTAGGAGAAATTAACATTTCTTAAACACCTACTATGTGCCAGTTACTGGGCTAAGTGTTGGGGATACAAAGAAAGGTAAGGATAGTCCCCTCCCTCGAGGAACTCATAGTCTACTAGGGGAAGACAACAAGCAAATACATATATAGGAACAAGCTATATACAGGCTAAATAGGATGTAATTAGGAGAGGAGCAGCCCTAGAATGAAGAGGAATTGGGAAAAGCTTCTGGTAGAAGGTAGGATTTTGGTGCCTGGCACGTAATAGGCTCTTAATAAATGTTGATTGATTGATTGGACTTAGAGGAAGCCAGGGTAGTCGGCAGATGGGGATGAGAGGGGAACATTCCAGGCATGGGGGACAGACAGAGAAAATGCCCAGAGTCAAGAGATGGAATGTCTTGTTTGTGGAAAAGCCAGGAGGCCAGTATTGCCGGATCAATGAGAAGCAGTTAGGGAGTAAGGTGTAAGAAGATTGGAAAGGTAGGAGGGCTTTGAATGACAGAGAGTTTTGTATTTGCTCCTGGAGGCAATAGGGAGTCACTGAAATTTATTTAGTAGGGGAGTAGCATGACCGAACTTAATGTTTCAGGAAAATCTTTTTGGTGGCTGAATGGAAAATGTTTGGAGTAGGGAGAGACTTAAGGCAAATAGACCCACCAGCATGCTGTTGCAATATAATCCAGGGGTGAGGTGATGAGGGCTGCACCAGAAGGGTGGCAGTGTTTCAGGAGAGATGGGGCCATGTTGGAGAAATGTTGTAAAGGTCATTCAACAAGCCTTGACAACAGCTTGGATATGGAGGGTGAGAGGGGAAGAGCAGCCTACTTGGAGCTGGAGCGCTCGAGTCCAGTGGAAGGTCTTCAGCTCACCAGATACATAACCTTGGGCAAGCTGCTTCATTTTTCTGTGCCTCAGCTTCCCCTTCTGCAAAATGGAGATAACACAGCTTACACTGATGGGTTGTGGGGAGGGAAATGCTTGGAACACCGTAAAGCCTTATCTAAATGTGAGCTGTTATTTTTGTAATCTGTAAGATGAGGATTATAAATCCTACCTTATCAACCTTGCCATGTTACTGTAAGGATGGAAGGAGATAATGAGTTTTATAAACTGTGAAACATAAATATAAAGCATTATCATTACTTTGCTGATTGGTGGCTGATTAGGAGACAGTCAAGTGGCTCAGGGGATAGAGAGCTGGACTCGAAGGCAGGAAGAACTAAATTTCAATCCAGCCTTAGATATTTTTTGTAGTTGTATGATCCTGGGCAAGTCATTTATCCTCTCTCTCTCTCAGTTTCCTCAATTTTAAAATGGAGGAAATAATAGCATTGACCAAAGATGCTTAATAAATGCTTCCATACTTCCTCTCTCCCTCTATTTTCTATCCTTCCTTTGTCCCTTTGTTTCTTCATTCCTTCCCCCTCATTTTGTTCCTTTGTTTCTTTCTTCCCTCCATTTTTTCCTTCCTTCTCTTTCCTTTCTTCCTCCCTAGGAGTAACATGAAGAACCTTGGTGAAGGACTGGTATTGGACAAACATTTCTCTGGCAGTGCTAAAGGGAAAGGAAACAGGATTTATCCTGTGCCACCAGGCTGGAATATCCTCCCATTAATTCTTTACCTTTTCAAATTCTGCCCAGGTCTGGAGGCCTAGCTTAAGTGCCTGGAAGCTTTCCCAGGCCATTGAAGACAATACAGATCTCTGGTTTCCCACAACACACAGTCTATACCCCAGAATTGATTACTCACTCATATAAATACACCATCCTGTGTTCTTTTCTAGGTGGCAAAGTAGATAGAGTGCCAGGCCTGGAGTCAGGAAGACTCTTCCCCCTGAGTTCAAACCTGGCCTCATACACTTACTAGCTGTGTGACCCAGGACAAGTCACGTAACCCTCTTTGCCTCAGTTTCCTCATCCCTCAAATGAGTTGAAGAAAGAAATGTCAAATCCCTCCAGTGTCTTTGCCACAAAAACCCAAATGGAGTCACAAAGTCAGACATGACTGAAATGACCAAACCAATTCTTTTGTAATTGTTTTTCTGTGGCTAAGTCTTATCTCTTCTACTAGGCCATAAACTCCTTGAAGGTAGGGACCGCCCTGTCTTTTCTATCTGCCCCAGTACGTAGCATAGTAGAAAACTCAAGAAAAATGTGCTGATGGGTAGTAAGCTTTCAGGGGACAACAGGATGCTGCATCATTCCTTCCCTCTGGCTTGTGAGCTCCCTCTTCCAGCTCACCTTTTGAAACTTATCTTGGGTTTGGGTAGTCCTAGGCTCCTATGACTCCTGCTTTTTCTGGATGCCATTGTTCTTGGCCTCTAGAGAGAGGTTTATTTGGGACTGGTTTTTTCGCTTAGGGCAAAAACAATTGTGGGCAGCAGGAGAGCATTCTGTGAGAGGGGAACAAGCCCACTGGGTAGTCACACTGCGGAAGGAAGAAACCCGTCGCCTTCTTCTTCAGCCTGGCAGAGGGAAGAACTCTCTGGACTGGCAGGGGGAAGTGTGATCCCTACACTAACAAGTCCATTCTCCATATTGGTGTCTGGGACAAAAAATTGGCCCCCACAGGTTAATTATAGCTCTATCTCTGGGGCTAAGTGGCTGAACTATTCCATTAAGCCTTTTTATCTGGAGTCTCTGGGCTTTCAGTGCCTTTTGCCCTTAGAACAGGGCCCCCAATCTGGGCCTTCAATAGGGACTTTTCCTCTGGCTCTTCCCCCTGTCCCTGCACCCCCTGGGGAACTTGGAGACTTCTGGACACCCTCTATCTGCCAGGCAGTTACCAGGGCTAGAGCAATTCTGATGCGACACCACTGAATGCTGTAATATATTTTGGTGTGCAAAACCCCATGTTCAGCAAATTGCTTGGACTAATACCATATCCCCTTACCTGAGTGCTGGAGGTACATTTTGTTGCGTTGCCAACCAAAGCAATGAATAAATCTTTTAAGAATTTTAACTGTGGGATATAAAAAAAGTGCAGTGTATGGCAGTTCCTGGTAAACCCTAGAGAGCAAGAAACATAAAGCAAATAAGGATTTCTCCTGCTTTGGGGCTGCTGTTTTTCTGGGTGGGTTAGCAGTGGTTCTCTCCCTGTGGTCAAGTTTTCGAAGTCATGGGCAGTTAGGTGACTATGTGAAAAGAGTCAAGAAGAGCTGAATTAATATCTCAGATACTTACTGTATGACCTTGTGCAAGTCACTTAACCTCTGTCTGCCTCAGTATTCTCATCTGTGAAATGGGAATCATAATAGTACCTACCTCTCAGGGCTGTTGTCAGGATCAAATGAGATAACCGTAAAGTACTTACTTGATGCAATTTCTGGCACATAGTAAGCACTATATACATGTTGTTGCTTTTATTATTATTACAATGGCCTGATTCCTGTTGAAGGCTGTCATATAACCACAGTTGAGTCTCTCCAAAGCTAACAGCTGCCCCTGTTGTCAGCTGCCCCAGCTTGGCCTTGGCCTTGACCCTGACATTTGTGGTCTCTGGCTATGCTTTGAACTTCCACGTTTGTTCCAAGTGGCAGAGGGAGGACCTGCTGAGTAAGTCACTGGTAATTCACTTCCTGATAAACCTGCATTTAACCCCTTCCTATCTTCCTGATCTCATGAAGGGCAAAGATGGCTTGGTATTAGAGACGACTTGATTGTCAATTCTGAGGGAACAGAAGGAAGACACCTCTAATCCTAAAAGGGAGAAGGTACCTAGATGGCACAGTGGATAGGGCTCTAGACCTGGAATCAGGAAGATCTGAGTTCAAATCCAGCCTCAGGCACTTCCAACCATGTGACCCTAGATAAGTCACTTAACCTCGAATTGCCTGACAAAAGGGATCCACTGGAGAAGGAAATGACAAATCACTCATGGATGCCAAGAAAACCCCAAATGGGGTCACGAAGGGTTGAATGTGACTAAAACGACTGAACAACAATACTAATAGCTAGATCTGTATGATATTTTAAAGCATGCAAAGAGCTTTGCAAATATCTCATTTGAATCTTGTAACAATCCCGGAAGGTAGGTGCTACTATTATCCCCATTCTACAGATGAGGAAACTGAGGCAAACAGTGGTTAAGTGACTTAACCAGGGTCACACAGATAATACGTATCTGTCCGATGGTCAGATTTGAATTCAGGTCTTCCTGACTTCAGGTTCAGCTTTCTGTCCACTGTGTCACCTTGAAGCCTCTAAGTGACCTTATAGATCATTTATTATTAATATTATAATTAAAAGAATCTCCTTCTTTTACAAACAGGCAAACTGAGGCCCGGGGCGAGGAAGGAGTTGTCCAGGGTCATGCAGCCAATAAAGGGCAGTAGCCAATTCTCTTTCCATGACACCATGATGCCTCCTCGGTTGCAGGCCTTTGGTAAATATTTGTGAGATTGGTTTGACTTCTATGTCAAGAAATCAGCGCTCTGCAGACAAACCCTTCCATGCTTTAAGGAGCAGCTATGAAGGGAATCTCTGTTAGAAGCCAAAACCCTTTTTCTAGTGCAGGTAGTCCTCTCCTAACGTATCTGTTTCTCTACATTTAGATTTCAGGTAAGAGGTATTCTTAGGCTGGCTGTCCCCTGTGGAGTTTATAGGCACACCCTATTTTTGGTATCCTGATGCTGATGTGGTCATTCCTGCTTCCTCTCCTGAGGCTTTTCTCCCTAGGATTTCTTCATTGCTCCTTCTCTCCTTTGATACTATCACCTCTCTAGGGCAGGCCTTCATCACCTCACATTTACATCACACTGTTGCAATAGTCTGCTGGTTGGTCTCCCTGCTTCAAGCCTCTTCCCCTTCCAACACCACTCAGCTGTCAGATTGATCTCCCTAAAGGGCAAATCTGATCCAAATCTGATCCAAATCTGACCCCTCCGATCCAATCAACTACAGTGACTCCCTACTATCTCTAGGATCAAATGTAAAATCCTCTATTTGGCCTTTAGAGCCCTCTGTAACCTGGCCCAGGGGTGGGGAACCTGTGGCCTTGAGGCCATGTGTGGCCCTCTAGGTCCTCAAGGGTGGCCCTTTGACTGAATCTAAACTTCCCAGAACAAAGAGCTTCCTTGTTCTTCCTCAAACCAGAAGCTTCCTCTCCTGGCACTGGATATACTCTACCTCCTCATCTCTACCTTCTAACTTCCCTGGCTTCCTGTAGCTCTCAGTTAAAAACCTACCTTCTACAGGAAGCCCTTCCTGAGTCTCCTTAATGCTATTGCCTTCCCTCTCAATTATTTCTAGTTTATCTCTTTTTAATTTTATTTAAAAAAAAATTTTGGAGGGGCAAGGCAATAGAGATTTAGTGACTTGCCCAAGGTCACATGGCTAGTTTTGTGTTAAGTGTCTGAAATCAGATTTGAACTCAGGTCCTCCTGACTCCAGGGCTGGTGCTCTATTCACTGCCCCACCTAGCCCCACCTACTTTATCTCACTTGTATCTTATTTGTCCATAGTTGTTTTCACATTTTTCCTCTCAGACTGTGAGCTCCTCAAGAGCAGGGCCTGTCTTACTTTTCTTTGTATGTCCAGCACTTTGCACAGTGGCTGGCACATAGTAGGCATTTAATGAATGCTTTTTGACTTGTTGACTGTGGAGGAGAGGGCATCAGACTTCAAGTTAGGAAGACCTGGGTTCAAATCCTGCCTGAAACACTAACTAGCTGTGTGACCCAGGGCAAGTCATTTAATTTCTCATCCTTAGTTATTTCATCTGTAGAATGGGGATAATAATAGCCTCTTCCTCACAAGTTATTGTGAGAATAAAATGAGATAAAACTTTTTTATTAGTTTATTTTTAGTTTTCAACAATCACTTCTACAAGTTTTAAATTTTCTTCACTTCTCCCCTCTCTCCAAGACCATATGCCATCTGATACAGGTTCTACATATACATGCCTATTAAACATTTTCACATTAGTCATGTTATATACAAGAATTATAATGAATGGGAGAAACCATGAGAAAGAAAAAAACAAAGCAAAACAAAAAGAAAATGGTCTGCTTTGCTCTGCATTCTGACTCCATAGTTCTTTCTTTCTCTGGATGTGGATGGCATTTTTCAGCATGAGTCCTTTGGAATTGTTTTAAATCTTTGCATTACTGAGAAGAGCTAAGTCTATCAAAGTCAGTCATTGAACGCTGTGGCTGTTTCTGTGTACAGTGTTCTCCTGGTTCTTCTCAATTCACAAAATGAGATAATACTTCTAAAGTATTTTGGAAATCTTAAAGCATCATCAACATCCTCCTCATCATTAATTCTAGCATTTGAAGGCTGCAATGGAGGTATCACACAGGGGAGACCGCAAACCTTTACACAGAACTCTAGTCTACCCACTGGGCAATGGTTAGAAAAGAGCACAGGTATCACTTTTTGTTAGGGTTCCCTCAGAAGTCATGTTTAAATTTGTTGTGAAATTGGGAATTTTTCTGGTAATGGAGACCCACAGAGTCTATGCCAAGTCCGTGTGCTCCCAAATTTATTGCAAGATTCACTTCTTCCTCCTGGTCTTTGTCCTCCTGGTACTGCTGCCCACCAGGAACACTATGGCAATGTGGCCTTAGCAAATATCCTTTAAATGACCAGGGCACTAGATCAGTGGGTACTACGTGGACCAAGTGATTTTAAACCTCAATATGGTTAATTGGAAAAAAGAAAGCAGGCACAGTGAGGTTTCCAGAGACCTTCTGAGGTACAGAATTGTTTACTGACCATTTTGCAAAGTGTTTTCCCTAATCTCTCAGTGGTTTTGAAGTAGTATTAGAAATAGAAAGAGAAAATGGGGGCTTTCCCCTATAGAGCTTGTGACTTTCCTGGGGAGGTTATGGCTCAGTTAATCAGGGCATCTTAAAATCTGTTCCTTCTTCCTTACTTAGATAAACTGAGTTGAATGATGGGAAAAACTCAGGACTTGGCATTGGTAGGCCTCTGTTTGAACTCTGGTTCTGACACTCGGCACTTTCTTTGAGATTTTACTTTCTCATCTGTAAAATGGGGCTATCTACCTTTCAGGGCTGTGGGAGAAAGTGCTTTGTGAATGTTAAAGGGCTGTACAAATGTGAGTTTTTATTATCTTCTTTCTATCTGGTGACCTCCAAGGTCCTTTGAAGGGCTTTAAGGGTACAAAGGGGGGCTCTAGGATGGAAGGCTCTTCTTCCTTATCAGTTGTAGTGACAAGGACTAGTGGTTCTCAAAGTGTGGAATGGGGACTCCAAGACTCTTTCAGGGGGTTCATGGAGTCAAAACCATTTTCATAGCAACACTAAGGCATTTACACTTCTGAATAAATATTGATAGATATGACCTACCTAAACAAAAATTCTTTCATGTCTTCTACAATTTCTAAGATCGAAAAGGGCTTCTGAGACTAAAAAGTTTGAGAACCACTGGCTGGGATCAAACTTCTCTTCATTGCTACCTTCTTAGTGAGTTAGTTATCCTTTGGACATTTGGGGGTGAAGATGGACCTGGAGAAGCCCTTTGTCCTATCAGGAACCAGGAATGATGGTTCCATTAGCACAAGTGAGCTTCTCCTGGGCCCTTTCTTTAATCCACATGGCATTCCTGCATTCCCACTGGTTACTGAACTAGGCAGAAGTAGTGTAAAATGGTAGGAAGAGTCTAGGCCTAAGTAAAATCAGATGACCTGAGTTCTAGTGACAACTTAAATGGCTGTGTGCCTTTGTGCAAGTCACTTGACCTCTCTTTGCCTATATGTATCATAGTAATGATATTAACTAACAATGTTAATTATATTAATGTCTACCTACCTCTCTGGGCTTATTATACAGACAAAAATGAGATCATTAAATTCAAAGGCCCTTTGGTAAATTATACAGAAATAGAGAACCAGCCAAAATAGATATTATAAAATCCATCCATTAAAACCCAGGACATTCAACTAGAAATATAATTTGAGTTCTAAATGCATAGTCTCCCAAATGAGGGAAGTGATAGGTATGCTTTCTTCTTTGCTCCTGTCAGACACAATATGGGGCACTGTATTCAGTTCTATGTGTGCCATATTTTAGGAAGGATATTGACAAGCTTCAGAATGTAAAAGTGTGATGTGATAGTTAAAATGCTGGGGTTAGAGTTAGGAAGATGGGTTCAAGTCCTGCTTCTGTGTGACCATAAGTAAGTCACTTAACCTCTCTGAGACTCAGTTCCCTCATTTGTAAGTTGAGAGGGTAGGACTAAATGGCCTCTAAGGTCCTTCCCATTTCCAAATCTCTGTCCTCTATGTCCAGAGGAAAGGAAGCTGGGATATGGATCCAAAACAATTCCACAGGAGGATTGGGGGGGAGATACTGTGGATATTCCACCTGGAAAGCAAAGTGGTAGGTGGCTGGCTGGCTGGCTGGCTGTTTAGGAACGGTAGCAGTCTAAAAAGTTGGAAGGTTTCACATCTTATTAACTTTATTTTCCTTAACACACGCTACAGTCCAGTCCAACTGACCTACTTACTTACTGTTCTTCACGTGAAGCTCTGAGTCTTTGCCCTGGCTCCAACTCTGGAATGCAGCCTTCCCCCACGGCTACATGTTAGGAACTCCAGCTTCTCTCAAAGCTCAGCTCAAGAAGTACCATCTGCACCAAGGCTTAAGCCTTTCCTAGTTCCTGAAGTCGCTGGTACCTTTCTTCCTTGGATCTGCACTGTATATGAGTCTATGTACATTTCTAAGCACCATCTCCCTTGGATAGAGTGTAAGCTCCTGGAGGACAGGAACTGTTTCACTTTTGTCTTTGTGTCTCCCCCAACACCTAGCATAACACCTAGTACATAAGACTTAAATTCATTTTGATTAATTGGTGTAGAAGAGGGAAAAACTAAGATGAATGGGTAGAAATGACAGACCCTATTAAAATAACAACAAAACTTTCCGACAATTAGAGTTATCTGAAATTAGAATGGATTGCCTTGGTGGTGGTAGGGACAGGTAATGAGTTCCCCATCACTAAAAGTCTCCAAGTGAAGGCTGGATGATCTCTTGCCAACAATCTCGTAAGAGGTGAGTGTCGGGGGTGGGTTGTTGACCTCCTCAGTATATTCCACTGTGATAGCTCTGACCCTTGAAGTGTGCTCAGATTCAGGGATTCTCCCTAGATTTGCTCTGATTCTCCATAGTGCCTCGGGGAGGATGCAGGTCTGTGGCGGGTTCGAGGCTCCTACAGGGAGGGCATAGCCGTGTGGTGCTGAACATTCATGTCTCACAAGTGTCTACCGTCGTGCCAAGCATGCAGGGGCAAGCTTGTATCAGGGCCAGGGGACACAGTGGAGGCGCCCCTGGCTCGTGGGGACAGAGGGCCCGCTTGCCGGGAGCCGCTCCAGAAAAGCAAATAGTCCCTCTGATTAAACCCTTCACCCCTGCACTCCTCTGAATGAAGCCATTCAGAAAAGGAAACCCAATCCTCCGATGTTTTATGCATGGTCCGGCCATGCCAGCAATGTGCCGCTAATCGTTAGGTTTTATTTTTAGCTGGAGATTGAGAGCCGCCCTGGGGATGGGGAGGCGTTTTATCGGGCAGCATCGTCACCCACCCACCTGCGCCTCGCCTACCTGGCCCAAGATGCCGCTGGCCAGTGTGAACACTTCTCTCAGTGGCGGCCGGGTGTGGTGCCTGTGCCCCAAGCCACCCGCACCCGCCAAGCGCTAGCTTTCCCTTCCACTGGCCTGGCGGGCTGGGCACGGGGAGGGAAGATCACGTTGCTGGCGGACTGTTTGTTGTGCTTCCAACCAATGCAGATGAGAATCTCCGGCCTGAATTGGTTTGCAGACCTCAGGCCAGCTTGGCCTGTTTATTTGCTCTGGGTAACTCTAAACCTAAATGGAGTTGGGGAGGAGAAGGGTTGGAAGCCAAACTGCCAGAAAACTTGTGTGTTTTAGGATATAACCTTTTCCCCCTCCTTTTAAAAAAATCCTGGGCCGCTGTGAAATGCGTTGTTGACTTCTGGCCCTTAGGCCTGCTAACCTTTTACAATTCCCAGGTCTCTCCAGGGTTCTTCCCCACCCCCTACTTCCATTAAAAAAATAATGCACTTAGGCAACAAAAAGAGAACTCACTGAGCATTAAGCTCTATTTACAACTCCTTGGATTCATTAATGTCCTTTCTTACCTTTGTACATATTGGAACTGTCCTGGGTTCTGCTGTCTTTTCCCCTTTCTGTTGAGAAAATGCCTAATATAGTGGTTAGAGTTAGCCTCAGAATTTGGAAGTTGGCTGAAGACCCATCTCTGACATATACTGACTGTATGACCCTAGGTAAGTCACTTAACCTCAAAGTACCCCCCCAAGGGAATTCTCCAATAATATTGATTGCAGAGCATTTGCCAGTCTTCATTGGTAAAAGGAATTTCCTCACAAGAAGTTCTCTATACCAAATCATTGGTATGGTCCACAAATGTAAGTGTATTTCCTTTATATATTAGCATGTATCAACCTGGAATATAGATTCTGTTGCCAGTGAAATTTAACAAAATGGTAAACTGAGGAAATTGTCTGAATAAGTTTAGCAGGGACATGCTCCCTGTCAATAAATTCGTTAATGGCTTGCCTGTGTTTTCGCCAAAGATTCTGAGCAGATGGACAGCTCCCCTTTTATAAGTTTTAGGAAGTATAGAACAAAGAACAGAATAGGGTAGATGACATCATGGGACTGGGGACAACATGATTGGTTACAAAAGTAAGACAGAGGGAACAATGTGATTGGTTGGACGTTTGGTAATGGGGCTAGCAATGACCCCCCCCCCTCCCCCTTCTCTCAGGAGACTAAGTGCTTATTATTTGAATGCAGGTGTGAGATAGTGGCTCAGACTTTTGGACAGCAAACCAGACATCCTTGAAGTATGGCTGGGTGGTGTAAAGATAGTAGGCCTTGATCTCTTGGGTTCATACACATTCCCCAAGGTCAATTAAATTCCTTGAGGAAAGAATAGATCAATGATTAACAGGAGAGGTAGGTTTTTAAACTTAACCCATTACAGGCTAGCTGAATTTTTGAATTAAGTTCAGAGATAAAGAATCATGACTTAAGTAGTTACAAGACAAAAATGCATTAGATGTAACTAGAATCAATAAGAAAATGATACAGAATTGATATTGATGGTTTTGATACCATGGAGAAAGTGTTTCCTCCAGTTGGGTGGGAATAGGGTAAGGACATAGAATGGAGGGTGACAGAAACCAGCTTTACAACTCTAAAGTCAAATGTAAGAAAGGGTTCAGGGTAGCTTAGCTTACATTCAGCAAAGAAGGTCACTGAGAGTCCTGAGAAGAGAAGAAAGGCAATGGGGATAGAAAAAGTCAGGGCAGAAAGCTTGATATAATTGTTAAGTAAGGAGTTAGGGGTCCTGGGTTGAATTCTAGCCCCACCATCAACTTAAGTGCTCAAGCATTCAGGTCCTCCATTTTCCCATGTGTGAAATGGGTATAATAATACTAGCTTAACCAACCTCAAGGAGTTACTATGTTTTTTTTTGGTTTTGTGAGGCAATCAGGGTTAATGATTTGCCCAGAACTCAGGTCCTCCTGACTTCAGGGCTGGTGCTCTATCCACTGCATGACCTACCTACCCCTTCAAGGGATTATTATGAGGATCAAATAATTAACAGCTGTGAAAGTGCTTGGAAAAGTGCATAACTATCAATTTAAGTTTTTTTGAGGGAGTTGGAGTTGGAGGCAGGGAGGCAGAAATTGGGAAGAGATCTGCCTTTTCCGTAATTTTTTTTTTTGCCTTTTGGAGGGCAATTGGGGTAAATTAACTTGCCCAGGTCATATGACTAGGTTTTTATTTGTGTGTATCTGAGGTCGGATCCGAACTCAGGTCCTAACTCCGGGGTGGCACTTTACTCACTGCGCCACCTAGTGGCCCCACCATCATTGGTTTTAACCAAAGAGAAAGATAGGAAGGAAAATTCCAAAGAGTCAACATATGTTAATTAAAGCTTTCCTGCTTTGCCTGCTCCCAGGCCAGGATCTCCATTCAGAACTCCATTCAGAATCCCTTATAGGTCCCCATGACATTCTCAAGAATTAGTCTCATAGGGGCATCTAGGTGGTGCAGTGAATAGAACACTGGTCCTGGAGTCAGGAGGACCTGAGTTTAAATCTGGCCTCAGACACTTGACACCCTTACTGTGTGACCTTGGGCAAGTCACTTAATCCCAACTGCTGTGCTTTCCCTTTCCAAAAGAAATTAATCTGATACTTCAAGAATCCATGGATTATTCTGGGAATTCTTACCACTAACACAAATAGAAGCTCCTTGACAATTTAGTAGCTGTGTCTTTGCATTGGCTATCCCCTGTTTGTTATTCATGTGTCCTCTCCTCCACCTTACAGAATTCCTAGTTTCCTTCAAGGCTCACCTCAAACACAGGTTATTACTGGAGACCATTCCTGATCCCTATCATTTCTAGTGCCTCTCTCCACCCCCAATTATCTTGTATTTAGTTTGTATCATTTTAATTTACTTATATGTATAAACCTTGTTTGCTCAGTGACCAGCACAATGTCTGCCACATGGTAGGCACTTAATAAATGCTTATTGATCAATTAATCTGAGAGTCACTCTGGCTGAAAACATGTATCAACTCTCAACTGACTTGGTCATGATCCTCTCTGAAGTTAGCTAATCCATTCCTCTGACAGCATCATAGAACTCATCACTGAGTCTGTACCTGAAGTCTTTCTAGCTTCCATCAGGGGTGGTGAACCCAGGTTCCCCATGGATTCAAAGGGCCACACTTGAGGACTTAGAAGAGCACATGTGGCCTCAAGGCTGCAGGTTTCCCACCCCTGTCTAGCCTTTTCTTATAGGACCTGCCAGATCTGGGGCTCCATTTGACATAATCTTCAGTCATTAATTCAGGTCTCCTCTGTGCCACCACAAAGCATCAGAATAGGGCTTTGGTGGTTCTCCAGCTAAACCGACAATCACCCGAATGGAGCCTCCACATCTCACCAGACTTTGCCTCCTTCCAGTGCCAAAGTGAGTTCTCCCACAGTTTTGAGGGAAATTCCAGACCTCAATAAGAGGCTCTTCTATGACACGTCTCGCTAACCTTTGCTAGAAGACCTTTATCGAGAAGAATCCCGCTACTTCAGGAGCCCATTCCACTTTTGTGGACCTCTTATTGTTAAGAAGTTTTCCCTCACAATCACAACAACAATAGCTAGCACTTATATGGTACTTTGGGGCAAGTAGGCAGCACAGTGGTTAGAGCACTGGGCTTCAAGGAACAGTGGTGCAATGGATAGGATGCCAAGATAAGAGTTCTGGACTCAGGAGGTCCTGAGTTCAAATCCAGCTTCAGATGCTTACTAGCTATGTAACCCTTGGCAAGTCACTTAATCCTATTTGCCTCAGTTTCTTCTTCTGTGAAATGTACTGGAGAAGGAAATGGCAAAAAACTTCATTTCCTTTGACAAGAAAAACTCAAATGGGGTCATAAACAGTCTGACACGACTGAAACAAACTGAACAACAAATATGGTGCTTTAAGGTCTGCAAAGCTCCTTACCAATATTATCTCAATTTATTTACAATAATCCTGGAGGGTAGGTGCCATTATTTTTCCCTTTTATAGGTGAGAAAACTGAGTCAAATGGGTTTAAGTGACTTGTCCAGGCTCACACAAGCTAACATGTATCTGAAGTCAGATTTGAACTCATTTCATCTTGATCTCAAATCTTGTACTGAATCCACTGTGCCACCTGGCTGTCTCTACATTAAGCCTAAATTGCTTCTTTGTGCTTCTGTATTTTCTGGGGCCTAGCAAAATGCTAATAATAACTAACATTTATGTAGTGCTTACTGTGTGTCAGATGCTTTACAAATATCTCATTTGATCCTCACAATAATCCTGTGAGGTGGGTGCTATTACTATCTCCATTTTATAGATGAGAAAACTAAGGTAAGCAGAGGTTAAGTGACTTGCCCAGGGTCATACAACTAATAAGTGTCAGAGGCTGGATTTGAACCTTGACTCCAGGAAACTCTTATTTGGCATTCTATCCATTCTGCCACTTCTCTGCTCCTAGAAGCTCTATGCAGAACAGACCTAATACCTTCTTACATGTGGCTGCTTTTTAAATACTTTAAGGCAAGTTAACAGCTTCCCTGGGGATGGCTGCCTTCTGCTTGCCAGTGTTCTTTCTAAAATGTGGTCCCTAGAACTGAACATAATACTCCCAATATAGTCTTCCAGGGCAGGATATCATCTCCCTAGTTTGGACACTATGCCTCTCCTAATTCATTCCAAGATGACATTAATTTTGGGGGAAGTGTCACATTACACTTTTACCTCCTATTGATCTTGCTGCCCATTAAAACACCCAACTCTTCTTTTTTTAAAAAATTAATTAATATTTAGTTCTCAACATTCACTTTTATAAGATTTTGAGTTCCTAATTTTCCCCCCTTCCTACCCTCCCCCTCCCCAAGATGGCATGCCATTTGATATAGGTTATACATGTACAATCATATTACATGCATTTCCACATTAGTCATGTTATGAAAGAAGAATCAGAACAAAAGAAAAAACACAAGAAAAACAAAAAACAACAACAAAAAAGAAAAAAACAGTATGCTTCCAGCAACACCTAGCTCTTCTGCAGATGCCCTACTCTCTCACCCTGACTTCCCCATTTTAGATGCATGAAGTTGATTTTTGGATCCAAGTGTAAGTCTTTATATTTCTCCATATTAAATTTAATCTTGTTATGTTTGGCCCAATTTCTGACCTGTGAAGTTCTTTCTAGACCCTGATGTAGTAATTCAAATAGGTTAGCTATGTCTTCTAGCAAATATGTCTGCTGCAAATCAAAAATTCTGAATAGCATGGGGCCAAGCAAAGATCCCTCAGGTACTTCATTAGAGACTTCCTTCCAAGATGACATTGAATCATTACTGATTACTCTCTAGGTATGACCAAGTGAGGGCAGCTAACTGGCATAGTGCATAGAGAACTGGGCCTGAAGTCAGGAAGATTCATCTTCCTGAGTTCAAATCTGGCCTCAGATACTTACTAGCTATGTGACCTTGGGCAACTGTTTACCTCAGTTTCCTCATTTATAATATGATCTGGAGAAGAAAATGGAAAACTACTCCAGAATCTTTACCAAGAAAACCCCAAATGGAGTCATGAAGTAGGACATGAATGAAATCATTGAACAACGTGATGGCCAAGTGAATGAATTCTGAATTTATTTAATTATTATTTAAGTACAGTGATTTGACTCAGTTTAAGGCCCACTTAATCTGTGAAGACTTCCCTGACCACCCTGGACCACAGCCCTTTCTGGTTCATCCTTTCAGAGCTGGAAGAGACCTTCCTTAGAAATTACCTGGTTGAACATACTTATTTTACAGATAAAGAAACTAAGGCAAACAGAGGTTAAGTGATTTGCCCAGGGTCACACAGCTAATAAGTGTCTGAGGCTGGATTTGAACTCAGGTCTTCCAGACTCCTGGTGTTCTATCCATTGTACTGTCACTCTGCTCCCTGTGTAAATAGAGCTAAAAGTTAAAGAAATCAGCAGAATTGGGATTTGAACCTCTGGCCTTCTGAGTCCAGGCCCATTGATCTTTCATCATACAGGCTCCTATTCCCCCTGCTCTGAATTCCCAAAGCACTCACTTTCCATAATACTCCACTTGGTAATTAACTTTGTGCTGACCTCTAAAATCCTTTCTGGTATTGCCTGGGTGTTGATCAGCCAACAAATGTTTACCAAGCGCACCCTATGTACTAGCAACTGTGTTAAAAACCAGACATACGAAGAAGAGTAAAAATAGTCCCTGCCCTCAAGGACCTCAGATTCCAATGGGGGCAAGAATGGACGCAAACACCTAGAAGCATGCAGGATATATACCAAGTAGATGGAAGGGAATCTCAGAGGGGAAGGCACTAAGAACTGGGGGCCTGGGAAGGGCCTCCTGCAAAATATGAGATTTGAGCTGAGACATGAATTGTCAGGAAAGTCAGGGAGGATGTGAGGAGGGAGAGTTTTCCAGGGAGGGGGCATCAGCCGGTGCGAAGGCAGGAGCTGAAGGCTTACAGGCTATGCTCCCTCCTCCTTGTCTTACTGTACTGTGGACTGTGTTGAGGGGAGGATCAGAAGGGTAGAGTTGGTTTCTCAGTGTATGTGCCCATCTCCCCCACCAGTACCTTGAGGGGCAGCACTGTGTCTTCCACAGTGGTTGGGCCATGAGTTGGGTATAAATGGTAAAAGATTCATAGGCTGTTGTTTGTACAGTTTCTTCTGCTTGGAATACCTTTTCTCTCCTTGTGCAATTCTTTATTGTTCAGTGGTTTTCAGTCATGTCTGATTCTTTGTGACCCCATTTGGGGTTTTCTTGGCAGAGATACTGGAGTTGTTTGCCTTCTCCAGCTCATTTTACAGATGAGGAAACTGAGGCAAACAGGGTTAAGTGACTTGCTCAGGGTCACATAGCTAGTGTCTGAGGCCAGATTTGAATTTAGGAAGATGAGTCTACTAGATTATGTTCCCTAGATGCCCAATAGCCACCTAGCTGTTCAATTCCTACCTACACTTTAAATGCCAATTCAAATGCCATCATATATAGCACAAAAAGACCTAAGAAGATCATCTAGCTCAACTTGTTTCTTTTTTTTTAATTATTATTATTTTTTTAAAGCAATTGGGGTTAAGTAACTTGCTCAAGGTTACACGGCTAGTCATTATTTATGCGTGGGTGCTCATTTTCTGAGGCCGGATCTGATCTCGGGTCATCCCAACTCCGCTCTTACTCACTGCGCCACCTAGCCTCCCCTTTAGGGCAATTGGGGTTAAGTAACTTGCCCAAGGTTACACCGCTAGGTTTTTGTTTGTGTGGATTAAGTGTCTCCGAACTCAGGTCCTTCTGATTCCAGGGCCGGCGCTCTATTCACTGCGCCACCTAGCCGCCCCTTCAACTTGTTTCTTTTAGAGATGAAGAAACTTTAGGTTCATGAGAGGGAAGTAAGTGACTTATCTAAGCTGACACAGCAGGGAGTAGCAGAGCCTTTGATAACAAGGAGGTCTCTGGCCCCTGAGCTAGTATTCATTCTACCACGTCCTGCTGCCACTTCTTCCATGAAGTCTACTTTCTCTATTCCCTAGACATAGCACCCATCCTCCCCAAACAAAACAAAACACCAAAACATCCCTTTGGACCTCACCTAGCAATTTACATATATCTGATGCACCTAATGTGAGATATTGTGTTAGCTGTGTCTGGGTCTGCTCCCTTACTAGACTGTAAGCTCTTTGAGAGGAGGCTTTTTGTAAGGGGAATACCAAGTTCTTCCTTAGGAGCAGTAAAGATGAATGAGTGAGTGAGTCTTCTCTAAACTTTTTATGTCCTTCAAGGCCTAGTTCAATGTTCTATCTAGATAGAACCTTAATGAATATTCATCAAATGAATAAGAGAACTAAACTGTGTCTTATTTTATCAGACTGTAAGCTTATAAAGGCAGGGACCATGTCTTTTCTAAACTTTGTATACCCATAGTGCCTAAGCAAGGGCAATATATACAGCAGGTGCTTAATAAATATAGGAAGGAAAGAAGAAAAAAGAAAGGAGAGAGGGGAGAGAAAGGAAGGGAGGGAGGAGAAAAAGAATAAGGGAGAGAAGAGGAAGAAAAAAGAAAAGAAAGATGGAGGAAGGGAGGGAGAGATGGAAGGAAGGAGGAAAGGAATAAGGAAAGGAGGGGAAAAAAGAAAGGAAAAGAGAGAAAAGAAAGAAAGAAAAGAGAGAGGGAGGAAGGAAGGGAGGGAGGGAAGTAGGGGAGGAGGACAGGGATAAGGAAAGGAGGGGAAGAAAAAGGAAGAAAGAGAGACACAAGAAAGAAAAGAAAGGAAGGAAGGGAGGGAGAGATGGAGGGAAGGAGGAAAGAAGTAAGTAAGGGAGAGAAAGAGAAAAGGAGAAAGGAAGGAAAGAAGGAAGGAAGGAAGGAAGGAAGGAAGGAAGGAAGGAAGGAAGGAAGGAAGAAAGAGAAAAAGCAAGCATGTTGAATGGGTGCATGGACTAGGGCAAAGCTGAGACTTTGCTTCCCCATAACCAGGATCAGTCAGTGTTCAACTTGCTCATCCTTAGACAGTGCCCTGGCCAGAGATCCACAGAGAAAGATTTCAGTGCCTTTCTCTGGTTGCTGAGTGCCTAGTTCTTAACAAGTGAAGGGCCTGGCCCTCCCCAACTCATTCAACTTCACCCTTCTGGAGGAGGAAGTTGGTGTTCCCATAGCAAAGAGCCAGCTATCCCAGTGACATTTCCTGAGCCTGGAACCTCTGACTTTCTTGCTAACCTAGATTTGCCTGAGGGTTATCAGAAACAAAAGGGCCTTCTCCTCCAGCTCTTGCATCAAAGCCAAAAAAAAAAAGTCCCCAAAAGGAGGAGGCAGGCAGCTTCAGTGTCAGAAATGCAAAAGGGAAATTTAATGTATGCAGATCTAAGACTGGCAGAGAGAGAGAGAGAGAGAGAGAGAGAGAGAGAGAGAGAGAGAGAGAGAGAGAGAGAGAGAGAGAGAGCTTGATTCAATGTCAGGAGAAGATGCTAGCTTATTGCTGTTATATGTGTACAGTTGTAGCCCTAAAACCGTAATGCACATTCTGAATTATTCAGCGAGAGGAGGCTGAAGAGCCACAGAGAAGCTTATTATGTTTGCTTTCCTTTATAGACTATTAGGTGGACAAAAAGAGAAAGGAATTTAGTTCTGCTTGCTTATCTTCTAACCTTATAAACTTGGGATTAACAGATCAAAGGAGGATTTGGTTCAGCTGATAGAAAATGGAGCTTTTATAATGGTTTGGGCTCCTCATCCTTTATGATCAAATGAGCTTAAGCAATTGATTAAATGAATGGCGTTTTGGAATTCATCTTATTTAGTGTATGTTTCATGTCTCTGCTGCTGCATTATGTGTTCTGGGGCAAAGTTAATGACTGAAGAGGGAAAGAACACTCAGTGGTGCGTGCAAATTACAAGAGTGGGCCCCTTTGCAGTCAAGTCACTGGGTGAATGGGGAGGAGGGCTCTGCTCCATCCTGCCTCACTCAGCAGCTCTAGGCTCTGGAATCGGAGGACCTGGGTTCAAATGTTACTTCTGAGACTATCCTTATAACCTTAGGTAAGTCATTGGCTTCCTGGGTCTCGGTTTCCCTCATCTGTAAAAATGAGGAAGTTAGATTAAATAGCTGAAATCCCTTCCAGTGCTGGATCTATGACTTTTCTTTTTTGAAATCTTTCTATCCCCAGCATGGTGCTTTGTATATTGTAGGCAGTTAATAATTGTTTCTAGAATTGAACTGAATTCTGATTTTGTTCTGTGTTTTTAGTGTTTACTGCCTGCTAAGGACTTAGATGGTGATACAAACAAAAAGTAAAAACAGGCCCTGCCCTCAAGGAACTTACATTTAGTGTATGTACAAACAGGCCTATTCAACATTCAGACATAGATAACATGGCGATGCCAGAAGGGAAGGCCTTAGGAGCTGAGGGGACTGGGATAGGCCTTCTGCAGAAAGGGGTGGAAAGTGAGCTGGGGCTTGCAGTATGCCAGGCATTCAAAGGCAGGCCTCGTCAAATTCTTGTTCCAATGCTCACCTGCCCTTTATGTTCACCCATAGCTTTACTGAAGGTCTCACACAGTAAGCTCCGAGGACATATTAGAATCACGGGATTTGGAACTGGAAGGGACCTTAAAGGTGATTTAGTCCAACACCCTCATTTTACAGATGAAGAAACTAAGACCTGTACAGTTAAATGGCTTTCCTATGGACATAAAGTTAAGTAGAGGGATTGAGACTGGAATCTTGGTTTTCCAGATCCAAATCCAGAGCTGTTCCCATTCTACTACACTGTGCGTCCAAGGGTCATGTTTATTCACTTGCTAAGAACTGAGCCTACCATAATGTTTTATCAATCAATCAACAAGCATTTCTTAAAAACCACCTATGTCCCAGACTTTGTGCTAGGTGCTGGGGCTACAAAAATGAAAGTGAAATATTTCTTGTAAGTATGTAAGTAATGTAAGTATGTTCAAAATAGATCCAAGATGATTAGAAGGTGAAGACATGAGCAGCTGGGTGGTAATAAAAGGCTTCATGCAGAAGGTGGTACTTAAGCTGAGTCTTTAAAGAAACTAGATTCTTTGAGGAGGGAAAACATTCTAGGCATGGGGGAGATGAATTACCTTTGATTGGGCTATGTGTGTGCAAGGGAATAATATATAACAAAGTTGGAAGGGTAATTTGGGCACAGCTTATAGACAACTTTATTTTATTTTATTTTTGCTTTTTGGAGGGCAGTTGGGGTTGTGACTTGCCCAAGGTCACATGGCAAGTTTTTGTGTCAAGTGTCTGAGGCCAGATTTGAACTCAGGTCCTCTGTGACTCCAGGGCCGGTGCTCTACTCACTGTGCCACCTAGCCGCCCCCTTAAGAGGCTATTATTGAGTCCAGGCAAGATGTGATGAAAGACTCAACCAAACTGGGGGCTGGGTGAGTGGAGAGGAGGGGACTGATGCCAGAGATAATGTGGAGGAAGAAACAACATCTGGCAACTATTTGGATTTGTGTCCTGAGGGAGAGAAAGGAGGTAGGGATAACAGAGAGGTTGTGTACCTGTGTGACTGGAAGGATGGTAGTGCTCTCAGTAGAAAATAGGAAAGTCAGGAAAAGGGGTAGGCTTCAGGCCAAAGTAAATTTCTGCTTTGGAAATTTGAGTTTAAGATGCCTCCAGGACATCTATTTTGAAATGTCCAATATGCAATTGGTTGAGTGGTATTGGCACTGAACAAAGAGTCCAGGGCAGGCCATATCCATCCATCCATCCATCCATCCATCCATCCATCCATCCACCCACCCATCCATCCATCTCTCTCTATCTCTATCTAGCTATCTGTCTGTCTATCTGTATCTATCTACTTACCTACTTATCTGTCTATCCATTTATCTATCTGTCTCTCTGTCTATCTATCTCTGGGAGTCATATGTCTAGAAATACTAGTTAAATCCTTAGGAGTGAGCTCCCCAACTGAGAAACTGCAAAGCTAGACTGTGGGTACTTTCTCAGTGCAGAAAGCCGCCTTTGGTCACTGTTCATGTTGATGACGGGGTAGTTAGGGCACATTCAGGTCTATCATCACTCCTCCCTGCCATATAACATATATAGATTTACTGTCCCTGTCCCTGCATCCCCTCACTCTGTCAGAATCCTTATGCATTGATGAAACTAAAATCCTACCTCATTCATGAAACTTCCCATGAAAGAATCTCTCCTTCTGAATTCCTAGGGTAATATCTATGTAGATGTTTCATCGGGCAGTTAGTCAGATACTGTCTTCTCTGCCTATCTTGAACTGAATTAAACATTTTTTGCTGTTTAAGTTTTATGTATTTTTGACTTGTTATTCACGACTCTATCTCCTTACCCATTTGTTCTCTCTGATTCTAGTCTCTTCTCTCTACATCCTCTATACAGCTGCCAAAATAATTGGCCTGAAGCCCAAGTCCAGCTATATTACTCCCTTGCTCAAAAGCCTCAGTGGCTCCCTATTGCTTCCAGAATAACAGATAAACTTCTTAGCGTGGTATTTAAGGGCTCCCACAATATGGTGCCAGCTACCTTTCTAGCTTTGTTATTCCCCTTTCACACACTCTGTATTAGAGCCATGCTGTTCCCTGGGCTCAGCCTTCCACTTTCCTCCCTAGTACACAAGGATGCTCCTTCAGTCTTCCTTCAAGGTTCAGTTCAATTGTTCCCTCTTGCAGGAGCCTTCCTTGGGTTTCCCAGCTGCTGATTGTCTCTCTCCAATGATCTTGAATTTATTTATCTATGTACTTCCTTGGGTTTCCCAGCTGCTGATTGTCTCTGTCCAATGATCTTGAATTTATTTATCTATGTACTTCCTGAGTAGAAAATAAGCTCTTATTTCCCTTTTGGTGTTGGCCTCTTGGGTACCCGGTACAGTGGTATGCACCTAATAGGACCTTACTAAATATTTTTCAAACTGAATTAGATTTGACTCTAAACCCTTGTGGGCAGGGACTACTTTTAGGCTTGTTTGAGTTCGCCATACAGCTAAGTTCTGTGCAGGGAGTAAATGCTGGTCAATGACAAAGAATGAATATTCTTGGTGAAGAATGTTCCACATGAATATTCTCTGATCAAGTCTAATTTCTTTGGATTTACAAGGGCTGAGGGTATCTCTGGTAAATGCCATCTTTCCAAGCAAAACTTTTCTCCACAACATGTCATGGAATCATAGAATTTAGAATTGGATGGAAAAGATCATTTAGTCCAATCCCTTAGTTTTACAGATGAGGGAGCCTAGGCTCAGAAATCCAGGCAGAGCCTGGATTAAAACCCATGTCTTCTAATTCCAAATATATTTGTTCTAATACACCAAATTCTTGAAGTGGTAAAATGTAAGAGCATGCGTTTCTCTTCCCTGTGCTGTTGTCAAGGGATTCATGAACACTTCCCAGTGTACTAGTTGAGAGAGAGGGTGAGAAGTAAGACTCTTGTTTTGTTGTTACTGTTCGTCCTTCCTTCTTGAAGAGGACCAATGACATCAGGAGGGTGATGTCTTGACATGCAGGTGAAATGGATTTAAGTGAGGCAGAGTGTGCAAAGTCATCAGCCTCACTCTCTCCTCCAGAGTCATAGAAGGCACCTGGGTAATCCCTAAATAGAAGAGGCCAGCTCCTAATAATTAGGAACTGCCCTCCCATTTCTCTCCATCTTGCCTCTTCTGCAGACTGCCTTCCTTTGTGGGCTCTGCTCAGCTCAACTTGAGGGGCACATGGCAGGCTGCAGCCTGCAATAAATATATTAAATGATGATCAGAATGACTCAGAAGAAACTTGGTAGAATTTTGGCTCACTTGGTTTGGATTTCCAAGGAGGAAGTTGTTGACCTTGCTAACAAAGTACCTCTTTGCTCCCTGGGACTTGGTGAACGCAGAGAGGATGGGACTGTAGCACTGTGTTTTCCATTTGTTAAATATAAAAGATGTCTCCCTACTCTAATGTGGTCCCTTTGTGGGGGTGGTGGGGGTTTTTGGGGAGGGGGGGAAGCAGTATGCAAATCTTCTCTTCGGCTTCCCTCACAGCTTGATATGTGATTGGTTCTCTCTTTCAACATCAATAACAGCAGATAGATTTTTCTACTTATATGCAATGTCTGTGTCTAAGTTCTCAGGCACAGAGAGAAAACAATATAGTGTCTGCTGCAGGAGGTTGAATGTGTAAATATATATTAGTTTGGGGAGGAAGAATGAGGAATGATAAAATATTCAAAAAGCTGCCTGCTCTTGAGGGATGTTATTCCGCACAGCCAGGGGCAGATTAATGACGCTGTTTGAGAAGAAGGGAGAGCAGCTTCATTACATATGCATGGAGGAATGGTAGCAGGATGGGTGGGAGCCCAGGAGGGGCTAGTCCTGAGGCCTATCCAAAAAGAGCCTACAACAGAAGGGAGTTCAATTCCTGCCCTTGGTCTTTCTCCCTGGGGTGTCCTGGTTCTAAAATCATGGTAGAGGGAGGGGTGAGGTGGAAAGCTTCTACCACTGGGCAAACTCAGGCTCTATTGTGTTCTTGATTTGGGGGGCTGGGGACAGGGCTGGTTGTAGGAAAATCATAAAGTAAGTTGTTTGTCTTGGCCTATGTCTTTTCCCCATTACCCACTTCCTCTCTTTTCTCTGGATTCCTCTGACATTAACAGTCTTCTCTGTACAATAGAGCACTTCATTTTATGTCATATATCATATTGCAAACTCAATAGGTATTGAGGTGAAACCTGGCCACTCAGAAAGCAAATACTATCTCAGGCTGCTTAATGCTCTTTCCTAGGAGATGTAGGGGAAACAGAGGGATTGCCCCACTGTACTCTGTCCTGGGCAGACCCAACATCTGGGCTCTTATGCTCCTTGTCCTCTGCTTTAATAAGGACATTGACGCGTATCTGAAGGAGGGCAGCAAGAATGGGGAGGTCTTTGGAAATCAAGTCCCATGAAGATCTGCTTCTTCAGAAAAGAGGGCTGTCTAGTAGGAAGAAAAGAAGACTCAGGGGAAATGTGATCAAGTCTTCCAGAGTGTGAAGAGGGGTTTAAGTTTGCTGTGCTTGACCTTGAAACAGAATTGTAACTAGGGTCATGCAACCAGGGCTCCAGGGTGCCAGTGTCTAGGGCATACTGGTAAAACAACATATTTTGGACATTTTGGAAGGGAACAGAGAGAGAGAGAGAGAGAGAGAGAGAGAGAGAGAGAGAAGGGCTGCTACATGTTTTTGTTTATGCATATTAATATAATAATTCAACATACACTTATTTTATAGGTCCTCTGGCCTTATCTTCCCATACCCCTGTGCCCCACACAAACCCCAAAGTTCTCGCCTTTTCCCAGGTTCCACCTTTGTCCACAGACATCCTACCCAAGCTCATACTTGCTGTCTTCCCCAGGCCTCATCCTGGGAGTTGTCCACAGTGACTGCTTTTGAATGGGGAAAATAAAGAGCATCCCCCAATCTTTCCTCACAACTCTATCTGTCCCAGAAGCCAGAATTCTTTGTTATGACTCTGTCTCAAAAGTCTGAATGAGAAGCAATGGGATTTCAAATTGTAAAAATTTCCTGTTATAGCTATCCAAAGACCGAATGACTTCTAAAGGATTCCTCTTTTTTTGAAGATTTTCAGATGGGGGCGGCTAGGTGGTACAGTGAATAGAGCACTGGTCCTGGAGTCAGGCGAACCTGAGTTCAAATTCGACTTCAGACACTTGATCATACTTACTAGTTGTGT
Organism: Gymnobelideus leadbeateri; assembly: GCA_011680675.1. Taxonomy (NCBI): domain Eukaryota; kingdom Metazoa; phylum Chordata; class Mammalia; order Diprotodontia; family Petauridae; genus Gymnobelideus; species Gymnobelideus leadbeateri. Next base: position 55,184 of record WOXC01005887.1, on the reverse strand, counting down.
GATCTTGGGCAAGTCACTTAACCCCAAATGCTTTGCCTTCCCCCCTCCGAAAAAAAAAAAAAAAGATTTTCAAGTGAAATGTGGATACCTGCTTGGCAGATATGTTGTAGCAGTGATGTTTGTTTAAGTACAGATTGGACTGTATAACTTCTGGCCCCCCTTCCCACTCTGAAGTTCTGTGGTATTCTCTCATATTATTTTCCAGATGGTGCTATATATTAATATTCCCTCCCCCAACCTGATTGTGAGCTCCTTGAGAACAAGACGTGCTTGTATCACCCTTACTGCCCTATGGGGATGAACAGCACAGAATGATAGAGAGCATACTAGATTGGGGATCCAAAGACCTGGGGCTGAATTCTAGTTCTCTCATTTGGAAGTTGTATCACTTTGGAAGGAAGGAAAGAAAAGAAGAAAGGGAGGAAGCATTTATTGTTTGTTCAGTTGTTTTTCAGTCGTGTCTGACTCTTCATGACCCCATTTAGGGCTTTCTTGGCAGAGATATTGGAGTGGTTTGCCATTTCCTTCTCCAGCTCATTTGATAGATGAGGAAACTGAGGAAAATAGGGCTAAAGTGACTTGCCCAGGGTCCCACAGCTAAGTGACTGAGGCTGGATTTGAACTCAGGAAGATGAATATTCTTGACTCCAGGCCTAGCATTCTATCCACGGTGCTACTTACTGTCCTACTATGTACCAGGCACTATGCTAAGTGCTTAAAAAATATATTGGTTGGGGCGGCTAGGTGGTGCAGTGAGTAGAGTGCCAGCCCTGGTGTCAGAAGGACCTGAGTTCAGTTCCGGCCTCAGACACTTAACACACACAAACAAAAACCTAGCTGTGTGACCTTGGCCAAGTTACTTAACCCTAATTGCCCTCCAAAAAAAAAAAAAAGCAAATATATATGTATTGGTTGATCTTCACAAACAACCCTGGAAGGGAGGTTCTATTATTGTCCTCATTTTATAGTTGAGGAAACTGAGGCAAACAGGGTTAAGTGACTAGGGTTACATGGCTAGTAAGTATCTGAGGTCAGATCTGAAATCAGGTCTTCTTGACTCAAGTCCTAGTACTTTATCCACTATCTACACTTACCCTTTGGATAAGTAATTTTCCTTCCCTGGGTCTTAGTTTTCCCATATGTAGAATGGGAATAACAAAATATTAGTATTATCTCACAGGATGGTTATAAGAAAAATACCTTGAAAATCTTAAAGTCCTACAGAAATGTGAACTCTTGTTATTGTATCAAGGGATTAACTAAAATAATTACCCTCCAGATTAAATTGCCCTCCAGATGGAGGTGCTTTAAATTTGGTTCAAAGTATGGACTTGGTGAACTTTCTTCTTCCTGGTTTGGGATAAAATCTAAGACCCTAACCTGGTTCCATCACTAATTCAATGGGAGGCCACCTTGGGGGTCCAAAGGCAACATCCTTTTCTTTTCCTGACTCCATACATGGCTTCCTCTTGCTTGTCAGCATCAAAGTACACCTTTCTGTTTTTGCCATTTTTCCATGTCTGAGGATGTTTATAGAGGAAGTAGGATCTCCCTGCTCCCTGGGATGGCAGCAGCACATGGGTAGCATCCTGCATGTGGGGGATACTGGCCTCATATCCTCTCCACAGAGATTCGGAAATTGTTTTCTCCATCTAAATAAAGCCCAGCTTCTGTCTATGCCCAGAGAACCTTTAGGTCTCTAGTCAGGAAGGCACTGGTTTCATGGTAAAGTCTGGACTCCTCTGATGTCTGGCTTGCTATCCCCTAAAGACAATAGACCATTGTGTTGGTGTAGCTACAAATGCCCCCTACATGCTGGGCAACTTCATATTGGAATTGTAAAGAATGAATGGTATTTACAGTCTGACCTCAGTTTAACAGATCGTGGGACTTTTGAGTTGAAAGGACCATCTAGTTGAGTTGAATTGAATCTATTTCCACCATTTTGCTTTACACATGAAGAGACTGAGGTCAAGAGAGAAGTATCTTATTCAAGGTCCCTCAGGTTAGCAGAGTTAGAATCTGGACCCAGGATTACATGATGCTCTTTCCATTAAAACACACTTTCTGGCTTTCGGCTTTTCTCCCAAACTTGATGCCAGGTTCTGCTGCTTAAGTCACATCCCTGAAACAAGATGGTGAAGTTCAGAGTCAACAGATTTGGCCATATTGGGTGCCTGGTGACCAGGGCTGCATTCACTTGTGGCCATCAATGACCCCTTCATTGACCTCAGCTACTTGGTTTATATGTTTCAATATGTTTCCACTCATGGCAAATTCAAGGGTACTGTCAAGGCTGAGAATGGGAAGCTGGTGATCAATGGAAAAGCCATTACTGTCTTCCAGGAATGGGATCCCATCAATATTCAATGGGGAGATGCTGGAGCCGGGTATGTTGTAGAATCCACTGGAGTCTTTACCACCATGGAAAAGGCTGGGGCTCACTTGAAGGGTGAAGCCAAGACGGTCATCATCTCTGCCCCTTCTGCTGATGCCCCAATGTTTGTGATGGGAGTGAACCATGAGAAATATGATAATTCCCTTAAGATCGTCAGTAATGCTTCCTGCACTACCAACTGCTTGGCCCTGTTGTCCAAGGTCATTCATGACAGCTTTGGCATTGTGGAAGGACTCATGGCTGTAGTTCATACCAATACTGCTACCCAGAAGACAGTAGATGGACCCTCTGGTAAGCTGGGGCATGATGGGCATGGTGCTGCCCAAAACATCATCCCTGCTTCCACACGTGCTGCTAAGGCTGTAGGCAAGGTCATACCTGAGCTGAATGGGAAGCTCACAGGCATGGCCTTCTGTGTTCTTACTCCTAATGTATCAGTTGTGGATCTCACCTGCCGCCTGGAGAAACCTGCCAAATATGATATCAAGAAAGTGGTGAAGCAAGCATCAGAGGGACCCTTGAAGGGCATCTTGGGCCATACAGAGGACCAGGTTGTATCCTGTGACTTCAGCACCAACACTCACTCTTCTACCTTTGATGCTGGCACTGATAATGCCCTCGATGACCATTTTGTCAAGCTCATTTCCTGATATGACAATGAGTATGGTTATAGCAACTGTGTAGTAGACCTCATGGTCTACATGGCCTCCAAGGAGTAAAGTGGAAAGCCGTGGACCTTCATCCCCAGCCAAAAAGAGGAGATCCACCACTGGGGAGCCCACATTCCTAACCTCTGTTCCTAAACTAGGGATCCCATGTCCCATTCACATCCTTGTCCCAAAGCACCCTGTAGTAGGGGGAGAAGCCTAGAGTCATATATTGTGTGCTATCAATAAAGTCACCACATTCAGTGCAAAAAAACCCCCCATACTTTCCAGCTTTATGACCTACAGTTATCCCCCATGCACCCTGTATTATTGAAACATCCTATACTTTTTCACCACTGTTCCTTTGTTCACTGTGTTTCTTAAGCCTGGTATCTTCTCTGTCCTCGTCTCTGCTTATTGAGTTCCTGTTGATCCTTCAAGGTCAGCTCAAATGTCACCTCTCCTATGAAGTCTTCCATTATTTCTCTAGTTAGAAATGCTCTCCCTCCTTTGAACATTTAAATTCCCAAAGATTTTTTGACCTTTCCATATGACAGTGACTTCATTTTGTCTTGTTTTAGTTATTTGAATGTATATCTTATCTCCTCTGCTAGATGAAGAGTTCTATGAGGGCAGGAAACTGTATCCTTTATTACCTGAGATCCTTCACATGGTATCTGTTCATGAAATAGCCATTGAGTGATAATAGATTCTCCCCTTCTTGTGAAAAATTATGAAGGATCCCTATCAGGAACTCTTTAAGTAGTTCTGGCCCCCTTACTTTATGACGGAGCTGGAGAAAGTTTATCATAGAGGATTAGGTCAAGGGACGAGGGGCAGCTGAGGACAGATAGAATAAAAAGATGAAGCTCTACCATTCTAGAAGAATGGAGTTAGAAACTCCCATTTTTGGGGGGAAGATAACCATCATCCCTTCCTTTCTGTCAAGTTTCCTTGATCTTTATTTCTTTTTTCTGAGGCTCAATTTGAACTCAGGTCCTCCTGACTCCAGTGCTGGTGCTCTATTCACCACACCACCTAGCTGCCCCTACTTGAGGTTTCTAAACAAAAGCTGGATGGTCACTTGATGAGAATGTTGTAGAGTGGTCTTGTCCTTGTGACCAGCACATGCTTATGGATTGATTATTTCTAGAACATATTGGCCTGGACAGCCACTGACATTCCTCTCAACTCTGATGCTGTGAAAAGTTGTATCTGTCTAAGCCTACTGTTCCCCTTCTCATCCCCAGATGTCCATTAGGCTCTCCTGTTTCTCATTTACACTTTCTCAAATGTTCCAAAGGGCAGCTAGATGGTATTGTGGATTGAATACTAGGTCTGGAGTCAGGAAGGCCTGAGTTCAAATCCAGTCTTAATTACTTAGCTGTGTGACCCTGAGCAAGTCACTTAACCCTCTTTGCCTCAACTTCCTCATCAGTCAAATGAGCTGGAGAAGGAAAAGGCAAACCACTCCAGAATCTTTGCCAAGAAAACCCCAAATGGGGTCACATTACACTACTGTAATAACCAAACAAAAAATGCTTCAATAGTCTACGGGAGCAGTCACCCCTAAGCAAGTCTCAACTATCTTTTATTTGGAAGTCAGACTGGTTGACAAGTTATTCTGCTTTCCTCTCAAAGTGAGAGAGATGATTCTCACTCTCTTATTTTCTCCAGGCTAAAGATTCTATTTACTCCTTTCCCCAGAATTATTGTACTTAAAAAGGACCAGGTCTATCCAGTATATCATGAACTGATCAGAGGGAGTATATCACGGAACTATAAGTAGTTGGTAGGCTGAGTCAGGGTACCAGCAATTTTATATCATTGATGACATTAACATTACTTCTTCTGAGAAGCTCTTCCTCCCTATCTTCTTCCATCCACAGTGACCTTTCCCATCTCCCATGGCACGTACGTGGTGTCAAACATACAATTCTGTGCTTCACCCTTTATTTTGTACAATTCCCAGTTTCATGTGTCAGTTGCAAAGTCTGAGATGAAGCCATCACCCAACCTGTACTATTTGTAAGAAGCACCTGGAAGAATTGTGTGAGTGGGCAGGAAATTGACCAATTTGTAATATAGTCATACTTGGGAGGCATTAAGAAAATGGGGCATAGAAAAACCTTGTTTCTGGTGTGTGCCTTTCAGAATTCCATATGAACCACACTGCTTTGCCTTGTAGACATTGGTCTAAAAAGTATTTGCAAAGATCCTAAAATCCCTTTCTAGACAATGAATTAAAGAACTGCCTGAGGAGCTAGTGGGTGTCCATTCAGTGGGGGGTAAATGGACACTTGTTGGGGGTGTCTTAGAGTGGCTTCTTGTTTAGGTACATGGCAGACCAGACAGTCTCTGAAGTCTTTACCCACTCTGAGATTCTTTGATTTTTATGATTCATTCATTTAGCAAACACAGGCTCTTTACAAGGCATTATGCTTGCTTCTGGGAGCAAATTACAAAGTAGTTGGAAGGAAAAAGCATAGAGCATTCCCTCTCCCATGTTTGTTCCTTTGTACATGCTGTCCTTCATGCTTGAAATGCTCTCCCTTCGTACTTTGGCCTCTTGGAATTCCTTAATTTCCTTCAAATCTCAGCACAGATGCTACTGCTTACACCAGGCTCCTCCTGGTCCTCTCAGTTGTGGGTCCCTTCCCTACAAATTTTTGTTTTTTTGTTTTTTGGAGGGGAGGAAGGTTGGGCAATTGGGGTTGTGACTTGCCCAAGGTAACATAGCTACTAAGTGTTAAGTGTCTGAGGTCGAATTTGAACTCGTCCTCCTGACTACAGGGCCAGTGCTTTTTTCACTTCTCCACCTAGCTGCCCCCCCCCTACAAATTACACACACACACACACACACACACACACGCACACGCACACGCACGCACGCAAACACACGCACTCGTGCATGCACAGACACTTCAAATGTATTTATTTTGTCTGTTCCTACTTGTGTGCATGTTGTCTTCTGCAATAGAATGTAAGCTCTCTGAAGACAGGAACTATTTCATTTTTGTTCTTTCTAAGCGATTAATTGATACAGGTGGTTGGTTGTCCTTCATTTTCAAAGAGGACCAAAATGGCATCTCTATGCTAGAGTCAAGTTTTAGTGTGTCCTACTGTGACTGATTAGACCAATGTAAGCTAAGAATGCTCTACCACAGGTCAGGTGCACATAATCCACATGAACGTTTGGGGTGGATTCTCTGAATTTGCTCATCTTGCATTTCTCTTGAGCTATTTCAATTCTGCTTTGCTCACAGCATAGGACCTTCTCTGATATGGACACACCATGCTAAGTGGCCCTGTGCCACTGTCTCCCATGTCACAAATCAATTCCTTAAGAATTGATCCAGATAAGTGCAAAGGAAAGGTCCTGAGTAAAACTCTAGGGGAAATTTGAGGAGAAAGAGATCAATCTTACCTGGTAGAGGGTGGGTGTAGAGAGCCAGAGAAGGCTTCAGGAGGATTTGGTATAGGAGTTGTACTCTATGTGTGTGTGTGTGTGTGTGTGTGTGTGTGTGTGTGTGTGTGTGTGTTTGTGTGTGTGTGTGTGTGTATGTATGTATTTTCTCCCTAATTATATTGAAAGGTCTCCTTTTATGCTTCTGTTCTCCCCTCATAACACCCCCAGCAGAGATAGAACATGGCACCAGGGTTCTGTCCCTCTTCTGGGAACAATCTGCTGCTACAAGGTTCCAACCCCACTGCTGTGTACCCCTTCTATATGTTGCCTTCTGTAATGTTGATGGGATTTAAGATCTTCCATGCCCATTAATTGGCCTCACCTGGAGCCCATTACGGGAAGCTTGCTTAGGGGAGGCTTGCTTGTAGGAAGGCTTTCATATCTTTTGCTAATTTCTAATTAGGCACTGAGTCACAGGGTTATGTTGCCTTCTGGCTCTGAGAAGTGTATATATACTCTGAGTTGGTATTTTGCTTTGGGGGCTTGCTTATGAGAAGGATCTTGTGATTCCCTGATTGAGATTCTGAGAGGCCATATGTTCAGAGCCCCCTGACTGCTCAAATGTAAAGGCTTTCTTGGTTCAGGGATGTATATAAAGTATATAGTTGATTTAGTCAGTCAGAGCCCTGTTGGTTGGTCTTTATTTCTCTGCTTGTATTTTCTCTGAAGCTAAGGGTGCTGACTTTTCCCCTGAACCAGTGAATATAATTTTAAAAGACTGTTGACCCCTTAAACAGCTATCTTTCCTAGTAAAGCAGATCTAAGAACCTGTGCTAACAGCCATCCTGGGTATGCCAGTGTGGTTGCTGCTATAGCTTCCCTTGGTCCTCCTCTAGGAAGAAGTTCCAGGTGAGTGTACTTGACTGGGAAGGTCCTTGTTGAATGGACCCTCAATAAATCTTTATTAAGTTGATTGAGTATAAATAATCCACTACTTGGATATTTCATCCAAGGAGACTCTAGGTTCTCCAAGTGGAATATGAACCATCATAGCATCTACAAAGTTGGAAAAAAGGCTTCAAATATGGGTTCAGCAATAAACTGTTTTATCTGAGGATTTTCTAGCTAAATGTGAAGAGATTAAATACCAGAAGGTTGGTGATAGATATATCTTTATCTCTGTCTCTATATATCCATCTATACTATAAATTTTTTTGGTCATGAAGACCCATGGAATAGGAAAAAAAAACATTAACAAATGGCCCTTTGTCCTGTATGATCCTGTTCCACTTCAGCAGTAATGGTGACTGGATAGTAGAAAAGTGGGTAGTGATCTAAGAGTCAACACAGATCTTAAACCATCTATGAATGCTAATTTGACTCTGGGTCTCAAACAGGAGTTCATGGTCCAACAACCACAAAGTTGGCATACATAGCCATGAGAGAAATGATTATTAAATAACAAATTATTGAGGAGATTCAGGGATTTTCCACTTCCTATAGCCTCATTCTCTACTAGGTCAAGCCAACATCTGAAGGATATTGCTGATAATGAGATTGGATTAACCTTCTCCTCAACCTTGTTCAGACCCCACCTAAATGGGGAAGCCCATTATGTTCTACTCAGGCTTGTAGATCCTTTGTCTAGATGGTCCAAGGTTAGGGCTGGTCTGGGAGATAGAGTAATCAAAGTAATTCCCCGCCCCCCCCCCCCCCCCAGCTCCTCATTAGAACAGGTCCACTTCTCATTGTAATATTCATTTTCTCATCAATTACAAACCAATCAGAGTTTATTGCCATTGTCAGGAATACCCACTCTTTCAAGGTCATATAAGTGTTGAATGGGTTTCATGAGGGATTTGGGGCATTCAAGAGTTCTACTGACCCCTTTTATTAATTATCTTCTGGCATGAAAATCTTCTAGCAAAACTAAACTAAAATGATTAGTTACCCAGAAACTCTCTCGAACTTTTCATATTTCATATCTATATTGACATTTTTATTATAAATTAAAGTGGAAAGCATTTAAAAACTACAAAAGTGGAGGGATGGTTCACAGGCAACAGTGTGCTAGTAAATATTTAACAATTGACTCCCCCCCCAAAAAGATACATACACTACACTAAGTATATATAATTAACATTTTCTTCATTACTTTTTTAAAAGTCTAGACAACCAACAAAGCAATAAATCAGGTCCTGTTTTTGTTGTTGTTTAGCTTTTACTGCTTTGTGATATGTAAATGCTCATAATGAAAATTTAACAATTGGCTTTCACAAGCTGGTTCACCTTTATTATTATTATTATTATTATTTTTGCTTTTTGGAGGGCAATTGGGGTTAAGTAACTTGCCCAAGGTTACACGGCTAGGTTTTTGTTTGTGTGTGTTAAGTGGCTGAGGCTGGAACCGAACTCAGGTCCTTCTGGCTCCGGGGGCCGGCACTCTACTCACTGCGCCACCTAGCCATCCCTGCTCACCTTTATTAAGAGTATTGTAAGGCAAGAAAAGCAAGTGTCCCCCAAAATATTGTTTCTTGTCACCTTTTGGGTGACAAGAAACAAAGTTTTGCAGCTTCTTCATTTGCCTCTCAAATGAATATCTGTTCAGGGGTATGCTGGTACTAGTTCAAAACAGCTAGTGAGAGCTGATTGTTAAATTTTTGCTGTAATCATTTATGTCTTAGAAACCAGCAACTGCTAAAATCAGGGCTCAATTTTTTTGTTTCTCTCATTGCTGAGACTTAAGGAAGTGATAGAACAAATGTTATTAATGCATACCTTTTTAGGGGAAAGAGCTGGTTGTTAAACATTTATCAGCACTCCCCTGGTGTTAAGCTAAATCGTCCTGAGAGCATGTGTAAGTAAAACTGGAAGGATAACAAAACATATATATATATATATATATACACATACATAAAACAAAACATAGACCTGCTGGTGTTTCTATAGTGATGTATTTTCATTGGCAATGATTGTGGAGCTATCACAATTATACTCTGTCACCTGAGTATATGTTGTATTATCTATGTTAGAGGAAATATAATTTTAAGGCATTTGAGGATCAAGATATCTCAAAGACAGGAAAAAAGTCCCTAGATGATATTTTCACACCCTCCCCAATACCTACTGAGAAGACATCAGCAACTTCCAGCCACATGTGCCTCTTATGTCATCTTTATAAAATCTTTGAGAATGGCCTATGTGTTCTTTCAGAGTAACCCTGAAAAAAAGTCAAGTGTCACCCATGTTAGCTTTCCAGTATAAGTGCTTTTAAACCCTTAGCATGCTACATAAATGTGAGTTATTAAAGAAATACAGAAGAAGTCATTGGACAGTATTTGAGAATCCTTGTTTTATATCTCCAGGCAATTTCTGTGTCAGGCCAATCAAAGCTACCTGTCTCTCCACATTAGAGCTCTCATAGTCCCTTATCAGTTTCTGCCTGGTATTTTAGTTACCTGTTTATATATTGTGTCCCCTTACTAGATTGGCAGGGCAAAGACCATATCTCACTCCTCCTTAACCCTTAGTGACTTTTTGTTGTTATGCAGTCATTCTGTCATGTCCAACTCTTCATGACCTATGAACCATATCGTCTATCTGGTTTTCTTGGCAAAGATACTGGAGTGGTTTGTCATCTCCTTCTCCAGCGAATTAAAGCAAACAGAGGTTAAGTAACTTCCCAGGGTCCCACAACTAGCAAGTGTCTGTTGTTGTTGTTCTCTGTCTTTTGTTCACCATGACATCACATGACTTTCAAGTGACTTGGACTTGAGTGAGGGAGGGCTGTGCAAGGTCACCAGCCTCACTTTCTCCTCCAGAGTCATCTGGGTCCAGTGGCCAGATATTAATCAGGACAACTAGAGATGCCCCTAAAAGTGTCTAAGGGTGGAGGGTGGAGTTGGATTCAGGTTTTCCTAACTTCAGGTCCAGCATTCCATCTACTGAGCTGTCTAGCTGCCTCTAATTAGAGCCTTATGACAATAATAATAATGACAGCTAACATTTATATCGCGCTTATTCTGTGCCAAGCACTTTACAATTGTAATGATCTCAGTTGATCTTCACAACAACCCTGAGAGGTAGGTCATGTTATTATCCCCATTTTATCGTTGAGGAAACTGAGGCAAACAGATGAAATGACTTGCCTAGGATCACCAGGCTAGTATGGGTCTAAAGCCAGATTTGAACTCTGGTCTTCTGAATGAAGGGTTCAATGTTCTATCCACTTCACCACCTAGCTGCCTAGCAAATCCTCAAAGAATACTTGAGTGAATCAGTGAATGAATGATGAGTGAATCAGTGAATGAATGATGAGTGAAAGATTAACTTCCATTCAAGGAATAAAGAGCTGTGAGGAGCCAACTTACTTCCGTATGAATGAAAACAGAATTTCCAGTATGGAATCTAGTCAATAACCGTTAATCTTGTATGAATGTTGCTAATTTCCATACTTTGATGTCTCCATGTCTCTGTTGTCACCAGTGGTACAGATGGTGACTTTGCCATGCCTTCCTGTTCTGTGTACTTCTTGTCCATGTGTTTCTATAAAATTTCCACAGAGGATCCACCCAACACCCTGACAGCCTTCTGTTTCTTTTAATATGTCATGAATATCAGTACAGCACCCAAGCTATCCATTTGTAATATCTTATTCTTACTAAGTGACCAGAACACCTCCTTTTCTGGTTATATGTGTCCTTAAGGATGTCTTTTACACCACTACTGCTATATAAATCATGATGTATATATGCTTCAGCCTACAATTCATGGCTATTTTTCTTTACATCATCCTTAAAGTCAATTGCAATTTTGATTATTCAGAGACTGTATTGTTTCCTGCTTCATAGGCCCATAGCACTCCCCAGAAAATACTTATATTCAAAAGTTGGATTTCGATGGCAAGGATCATCTCAGGAGCACCTAATGTGCTACGTGACTTCCCCAAAGTGATTCAGAATTGAATTGAATTCTGGATATAGATAATTGTCCATCTGTAGCACCTTTTAAATATGTGTGTATATACGTGTGTATTTATATATATGTTGTAATCTGGATAATTTTTTTTCATCCACTTTGTATGTAGTGTGGGTGATGATGAAGTCACTCTCTTTAGAGTAACTACAGTTTCACTGATGAAGTTTTGTAGTGGTTCAAGGAAGGAACAACGTTGGTGAACACATTTTCATGTTTTATGCCTTGTTTGATGTTAAAGCTGAGCAGATCACAGAACAAAATTATCTCGATGGTTATATTGAATCTAATAGGATTTTAACATACACATAGGGGACAACTTGTTTGAGAAGGTTCCTTCATGGTTTTATTTTGTTTAAACAAGTTAAATACTATTTTTAAAAAAATCAATAGAGGACAGCAGTATCTTAGATTTTCTATGACTTTTAATTGTACAGATAGAACAACTCTTCTGTAGAAAATCATTTGAAAGAGTCTTTCTCTTCCCTTCTTTTATTTTTTTTAAGGGTTACTCTGAAAGAACACATAGGCCATTCTTAAAGATTTTATAAAGATGACATAAGAGGCACATGTGGCTGGAAGTTGCTGATGTCTTCTCAATAGTTATTGGGGAGGGTGTGAAAATATCATCTAGGGACTTTTTTCCTGTCTTTGAGATATCTTGATCCTCAAATGCCTTAAAATTATATTTCCTCTAACATAGATAATACAACATATACTCAGGTGACAGAGTATAATTGTGATAGCTCCACAATCATTGCCAATGAAAATACATCACTATAGAAACACCAGCAGGTCTGTGTTTTGTTATATATCTGTTTTATTTTCCTTCCAGTTTCACTTACACATGTTCTCAGGATGATTTGGCTTAACACCAGGGGAGTGCTGGTAAATGTTTAACAACCAGCTCTTTCCCCCAAAAAGGTATGCACTAGTGACATTGCCCTGCCCTCCCCTCTCCAAAAAGCAAAAGTATATATATGTATATTTTTTTAACATTTGTTTTTAAAACTTTGAGTCCCAAATGCTGTCCTTTCTTCTCTCCCCACCCACCCTCATTGAGAAGGCAAGCAATTCAATATAGATTATACATGTGTAGTTATGCAAAACACTTCCATAATAGTGATGTCGAGAAAGATAACTATATTTCCCTCCTATCCCATCCCCTATGTATTCTATTTTCTTCTTTGACCCTGTTCCTTTATAAAAGTGCTTGTTTCTGATTACCCCCTCCCCCAATCTGCCCTTCTTTGTATAATCTGCCCCCCATCCCTTTCCCTCCTACTTTCCTGTAGCCTAAGATACCCAACTGAATATGTATGTTATTCCCTCCTTAAGCCAAATTCAATGAAAGTAAGGTTCATTCGTTCCCTCTCACCTCTCCTTTCTTTCCCTCCATTGTAAAAGCTTTTTCTTGCCTCTTTTATGTGAGATAATTTGTTTCATTCTATCTCTCCCTTTCTACTTCTCCTAATATATTCCTTTCTCACCCCTTAATTTTAGTTTTTAGATATCCCTATTCAATTCACCTGTGCCATCTATCCATCCATCTATCTATCTATCTATCTATCTATCTATCTATCTATCTATCTATCTATCTATCTATCTGTATTCCCTCTAACTACCCTAATACTGAGAAAGGTCACATGAGTCATGAATATCATCTTTCCATGTAGGAATATAAACATTTCAGCTTTAATAAGTCCATTATGAGTTCTTTCCTGTTTACCTTTTCTTGCTTCTCTTTATTCTTGTATTGAAAGTCAAATTTTCTATTCAGCTCTGGTCTTTTCATCAAGAATGCTTGAAAGTCCTCTATTTCATTGAATATCCATTTTTCCCCCTGAAAAAATACTTAGTTTTGCTGGATAGGTGATTCTTGGTTTTAATCCTAGCACCTTTGACATCTGGAATATTGTATTCCAAGCCTTCTGATCTCTCAATGTAAGAAGCTGCTAAATCTTGTGTTATTCTGACTGTGTTTCCACAATACTTGATGTTTTTCTTTTTGGCTGCTTGCAATATTTTCTCCTTGACCTGGGAACTCTGGAATTTGTCTACAACATTCCTAGGAGTTTTCCTTTTGGTATCTCTTTCAAGAGATGATTGGTGAATTCTTTCTACTTCTATTTTACCCTCTGGTTCTAGAGTATCAGGGCAGTTTTCCTTGATAATTTCTTGAAAGATGTTGTCTAGGCTCTTTTTTTGATCATGGCCTTCAGGTAGTCTAACAATTTTTGAATGATTTCTCCTGACTCTATTTTCCAGATCAGTGGTTTTTCAAATGAGATATTTGACATCGTCTTCTATTTTTTCATTTTTTTTGTTCTGTCCATTTGCTCCTTTCTAATTTTTTTTTTTTTTGCTTTTTGGGAGGGGAGAGGCAGGGCAATTGGGGTTAAGTGACTTGCCCAAGGTCACATGGCTAGTTTTTGTGTTAAGTGTCTGAAGCCAGATTTGAACTCAGGTCCTCCTGACTCCAGGGCTGGTGCTCTATTCACTGCACCACCTAGCCACCCTCCATTCTAATTTTTAAAGAATTATTTTCTTCAGTGAGCTTTTGGACTTCCTTTTCCATTTGGCCAAATCTGCTGTTTAAGGCATTCTTCTCCTCATTGGATTTTTGGACCTCTTTTGCCATTTGGGTTAATCTATTTTTTAAGGTGTTATTTTCTTCAGTATTTTTTGGGGGGTCTCCTTTAGCAAGCTGTTGACTTGCTTTTCGTTTCTTGCATCACTCTGATTTCTTTCCCCAATTTTTCATCTACTTCTCTTGCTTGATTTTCAAAATCCTTTCTGAGCTCTTCTATGGTCTGAGATCAATTCATATTTTTCTTGGAGGCTTTTGATGTAAGAACTTTGACTTTATTGTCTTCTGGTTGTATATTTTGATCTTTCTCACCAAAGTAAGATTCTATAGTCTGAGTTTTTCAATGCCATTTGCTCATCTTCCCAGTCAAATACCTGACTTTCTAACTCTTTGTCGAGGTAGGACTTTGCTTTCAGTGGAGGGTGGGTGGGTGGGGTGGGTGTACTGTCCCAAGCATCAGGGGTTTTGTGCAGCTATTTTCAGAGGTACTTCTAGGGACCTATGAATTTTCAACTTTTCCAAGGTGGTATGATCAAAGGAGAGGTGTTTACTTCTTTCCTGGCTTGTGCTCTGGTCTGTGAGTGACCCCAAGCAATCTTTTCTGCTTGGAACTGTGAGGATTCCCTTTCCACTGCAGCCACAAGCTCTGCCATGCCAGCAGTCCTCCTCACCCCAGGACTGCCAACCCGGACCATGACCCAGATCCAAGCAGGGCAAAGGAAGAGAATCCTGTCTCAGTGCCAGCAAAGAGATCCCTGCAATCCCACTCTGATCTCGATCCTTCCACCCTCTCTGGACCCAGAACTCTGGAAGCAGCCACTGCTGCTGCTGCTGCCACTGCCACCTCCAATGCCCTGGGGCTGGGGCCTTCTCACTCAGGTCTGACAGTTTTCCCACTGACCTTTTACATTGTCTTTGGCATTTATGGGTTGAGAAGTCTGGAAAGTGCCACAGCTACCAGTGATCCAGTCCCCTGGGACCTGCTCCAGCCCTGTCTGTGCTGGCGCTGCCCATGCTTGACTGTGCTCCACTCCCAACCCTGTACGATAGACCCTGTTGACTTTCCTTTTTTCACTCTGTCATTTTGTGGGTTCTGCAGATCTAGAATTTATTTAGTCATTTTTTACAGGTATTTGGAGGTGATTTCAAGCAAGTCCCTGCTTTTATTCCACCATCTTAGCTCTACCCCACCTTCAATTCCTTTTAATGCTTTGTCTTTGCCATCCATTTGACCCTGGGGGTGGGGTCACCAATTAAAAGTTGAAAGGAGCCTTAGAGATTGTAGATGGAACAATGGATAGAAAGGCTGGGCCTGGAGTCAGGAAGAT
The DNA here is from genome assembly GCA_011680675.1 of Gymnobelideus leadbeateri. Lineage (NCBI taxonomy): Eukaryota > Metazoa > Chordata > Mammalia > Diprotodontia > Petauridae > Gymnobelideus > Gymnobelideus leadbeateri. The sequence goes on along the minus strand of WOXC01005887.1, from coordinate 39,838 downwards.
TCATCTTCTTGAATTCAAACCTGGCCTCAGACACTTACTAGTGGTGTGACCCTGAGCAGTCACTTAACCCTATTTGCCTCAGTTTCCTCATCTGTCAAATGAGCTGGAGAAGGAAATGGCAAACCACTCCAGTATTTTTGCCAAGAAAACCTCCAAAATTGGGTCATGAAGAGTGGAACAACAATAAGTCTAACACATTTAATAGAAGAGGAAACAAATCCATAGAGGTGATGTCAGTCAATAAGCATTTATTAAGGATCTAATATGTGCCAGGCACTGTGCTAAATGCTGGGGATACAAAGAAATATAAAAGACAATCCCTGCTGTCAAGGAGCTACCGGTCTAATTGACGGGGTATGTGCCCAAGCTGAGACATTTTCCCTTTACTCCAAAAGAATCTGAGTCCAGTTTGTCCATAGGCCCTGACAAAGCCCTCACCTTGAATTCTCCCTGAAATTTTCAGCCTGATACCCTTAGCCTAGCCTAGCCCCCCATTGTCTGTAACCTCTGCACTGCCTCTAACTGCTTCCCACCCTCGATCCCATCAAAATCCCATCCTCTTGGTTCCTGGAGTTTGACCTCTAGTCACCCCAGCCCCATCAAGATCCTCCTTAAACACCTTCCCTAAACCCTCCTCCCTAGTCATTCCAGACTACTAGACCATCACTAGTTCCTTCCCACAGTGTTTCTGTATATAAGATCCGTTTTGCCTTCAGGAAGGTGCTTAGATTCAATTTGGCTGGCTTTTCTATACAAGGGTCACAAATGCTTAGGCTCCTTTGCCTTAATATGGCAAATCTTTAATAAACTTTGTTTTTCTTTGGCTGAAAGAAGGTTTGGGTCGAATTCATTTGGGCGGGACCCAGCATGTCAGTATATTGGGGTCCCAAGCACCCCTAAAGCTCAACATTTTAAACATCTACATAATGACCTTCCTAAGATCACATACGGTAAGCAATAGAATCCTGATGCAAAATCTCTGCAGGATTTTATAATTACCTTTTCAATTAGCCAAGCCTTACCTTCCTTATTCTACTGAAGGTCTTCTTCTTCTTTATCCCCAAACCCTTTGCTGGGGCTTGATATCCCATAGGCACTGAATAAATCTTTGTTATTGTTTAAAGTAATGATGCTTTTGACTCAGGAGACCTGCACCTCAGCCTGTACTCTCCAGCCGTTGCTCGGTGACTGTGGGCAAGTCACTTAACCTCTCTTTGACCTCAATTTCCTCATCTGTCAAATAATAATAGTGATCTCACAGGGCTATTGTGAGAGCAAAATGAGATAATGGAAATGAAATCACTTGGAAAAAATGCTTTACAAAAGGAAGGCATTATTATTATGAGAGCCCAGAAGAGAAAGGAAATTCAGGGGAAAGGTATCAGAAAGGTAGGGGAATAGGCTTAGGCATTGGAGTTGTGATATTATTGGAATGGGGGACATCCTCTCTAGCAGGGCAGGTCTGAACCTTCTCTGCAGGTTATGGGCTTTGAGAAGTCCCTAGAATTCTTGAGAGGTCAAATACCTTGTCCAAGGTCACACAGCCACACTGTATGGGTCAGAAGTAAGACTTGGATTCCTGTTTTCCTGGCTCTGAGGCAAGTTCTTTTTCCACTGTTCCAGGCTGCTTAGGGAAAGGTAGGAAGGGAACCAAAAAAAAAAAAAATCAAAGAAGCCAAAATGAGAGGGGGATCAGAGGCGGATAATGTAATATTGTGGGCAGATGAGATTAGAGAAGGTCTTCAGTCTTGGGAATGACTTTAAAAGTCTAAGCTTGAAGAATGGAGCCTAGTAAGTTCTAAGACACTTAGGTGATAGGGAATGTCATCCATTAGCTCATTTAATTTGCTGTAAAATGCAGCTCAATGAATATTACAAGCACTTGTGATCAAATTCAAAACCTTTGATGTAATAGCATAAAAGATACTGTAAGCCTTGCTAAATGTAAATGAGACCAGCTTTACAAATGGAATTGGAGCGATTAAGAGAGTTATCCAGGAAATAAAAAGTCTGGGCTGAGTTGGAAGCTTTTGCATTTGTCAGGGGGGTAGAGTGGGAGGATCTGAGGGAAAAACAATGAAATTTACCTAAAGGTTAGATGAAGTGATTTCTGTGGTCTCTTTTAAAATTCTATAATAGACTATATAGTAATTAAATAAGAGAAAAAAATATCTTTGTGCCCCCAAACTGAGAAAAGAGACCCTCTAGTTACTGAGACAGGGGTGTGTAAACCATAGATGAGGGGGTAACAGCAATTTGGGTAACAATAATAGTTTCTGCATCATAGAGATAAACAGCTAGGTGGTGTAGTGGATAGAATGCTGGGCCTGGAATTAGGAAAACTCATCTTCCTGAGTTCAAATCTGACCTTACTAGCTGTGTGACCCTGAGCAAGTCACTTAATCCCATTTGCCTCAGTATTTGTTTGTAAAATGAACTGGAAAGGGAAAAGGCAAACCACTCTAGTATCTTTGCCAAGAAAACCCCAAATGGGGTGATGAAGAGTTGGATAAGACTGATAGGTGACAAATATACAGCCGTAGGTGACATTTGTCCCACAGCACTCCTAAGAATCACTGAACCAGATGAAAATGTAATTGGGAAATATTTACCAAATTAACCCCCACACACACACAAACACCTACACACAATATAACATAGATAATATTAATGTATGGTTTCCTCAATCAACATTTGGTCACTAGGATCCTAATGTACATGTTAGAGGCTTTGTTTCCATTTGACTTTGACACCGTTGGAGGAGATGATGTAGTCACTAACCTAAGTATTTTTCTTAGTGGAGGGGTACCAGGGTGGGGGAGAAAAAGGAAGATGCTTTTCCAGAGGTCTAATGTATAATGTGGACCTTAGAGGACCATAGATTTAGAGCTGGAAGGCCATTATAAATTATCTAGTCTATCTTCCTCATTTGAAGAAATTGAGTCTCAGAGTAAATAAATGACTTGTCCAGGGTCATAAGGTAGATAATAGGTGGTAAATTCAGTATTTGAGCCCTTCTGCTATACTTTTATTGGAGTCAGGAAGGGGTGAGCTATAAGGTCTTCAATCCCTGGATAATTAAGTCTTCAATAAATGCTTGTTGCCTGCCTCTCTGTGGTCTGGCCTCTGATTATATGCCTGCCTTCCATCATTATCTCATCAATAATAGTATTGCCTACCATTTATTCAAAGTATCTTGAATCAAAAGTATGACTGGGTGCTAGTCTTACCTCTGTCATTAGCTAGTTTCTTTTACCTTGGACAGGTCATTTCATCTTGGTGGACTTTGTCCCACCAATATTAAATGCTGGACTAAATGGTCTCTAAGGTCTAGGACTCAGGGGTGGAGAACTTGCTGCCTCAAGGCCACATGCGGCCTTCTAGGTCCTTGGGTGCATCCTTTTGACTGAGTCCAAGTTTTCCAGAACAAATCCTTTTACTAAGGGGATTTGTTCTGTGAATTTTGGATTCAGTCAAAGGGCTGCACTTGAGGACCTTGAGGCAGCAGGTTCCCCACTTCTTCCTGGGTATAGTGTAAAATGTCTTGGATTTTGAATCAAAGCACCTACATTCTGGTCCTGGGATTGACAATTTCCTAACAAGGACAAGTCACTTAATTTCTCATAGTCTCAATTTACTCATACAGAAAATGGGAATAATAACCCATGTACCACCTACCTCACAGAGCTACTTTGAGGAAAGAACTTTCTAACCCTTGAAGAGCTTTGAAGATGTAAATAGCAAGTTTATGATTCCAAGGGATCTGGTTGCTCTGGTTTAGGGATCAGCTTCCCCAATGTGGTTCTCCTCTCTACAGAAAAATCTTAGTGTATCTTTACCCAGCTAAGAGGAATTACCTGGATAATTTCCACAGTTGACATTTCCTCTCTGTCATTTTTGTAGGTAGGGCTCTTTTCTCTACTTATGTCCTCAAGAAAAGGCAGCTCTTGAGAGGCCGCCGCCATTATTGAAGTCTCCTGAAGTTTGGCCTTTCTCCTCATGCTTTACAGTAGGCCCAGAGCTTTCATTCAAGTCGAAATGAGCCGAATACTTTTGTAGTGCTTCATTTACATGTATGCCAACAAGCTGAAATGCAGTGCAACCTTGGAAGACTTTCAAAGGGACTAATAATTCCTCTGAAATAGGTCTTCTGAACCCTTTATCTTGTTCTCTCTCTTTTTGTTAATCTTGGAACCCCTTAGCATGTCAAAGCAATTTTTCTAATGTCACATCTTCTAGACATTAGCATGAAAGAGCTTTAAAAGATGATTTGAGAAAGAATAAATGTTGAATGAGCATTTATTATAGAGTCGTTTATGCTACATTTGCATTTTGACTATATTTCTGACGTGCCATGTTTGAGAAGCAGGCTGATTTGAAAGTCAATGGTCTCTAAACAGTAGATGCTACAAGTTTGTTTACATTCAACTGTTTCCTCTGTGCATTAATTTACAGAAAAATGAGATTTCATTAGGCGTAAGCTGATTTGTTTGTGGGGATGAGATTAAACTAGTCTCATTAGTCTTAACACTGAAATGGAATTCCCTTTAGGAATGGGGAGTGAACAAATCATTCTCTGTAAAATGGAGTTGAGACTATCAAACAAGCCTGTCCTGCCCCAAGTCCTGGCTTCTTCCCTTTTACCTTTCAGGAAATAAATTTGGGCACATGCATCAGGCTCTTGGCACCTGCTGAGTATGCCCCTGCAGTCTCTGGTAAGCGGAGCTTTGGTCTCATTTGTCTGCCCCAGTGATGACCAGGAGTCTACCCTTTATCCAATGAATGAATACACAGCATCCTGAGGCCTTGAATTGAATGTGGACTGTTGTAGATATCAAAAGCACTCATCTTTCTGGACCTTAAGGCCCTGATCACAAGTGGATATACCTACCTATAAAAATATATAGATTAGCATTTCAAAGTGTTTTCCTGTTTGGAGTCTTCTGGTCTGGATTAGGGGTTGGATTTTGAATCTAGCTATTTGACTCTGGTTAATCTGTTTAACCTCTTTGGGCTTAAATTTCCTCATTTTTAAAATGAAGGTGCTGAACTAGATCATGTCTCTAAGGTCTAAAGTCCTATGATTCTATAGGGCTCTCTTGGGAGGCTCTGTTTAAGCTGTAAGTTCCTAGAGGGCAGGAGCCTATGTTTTCTATCACAATTTCTCCTTGGGCTCCATGATGTTTTCTTGCTCTGACTGTTCATTCCAGGGCTGTGTCCCCTCACCTCTTGCTTTACAGCTCATGTATCCTAAGCCCAGCAGAAGTCCTAGCTCTGGGGGCGGCTAGGTGGAGCAGTGAGCATCGGCCCTGGAGTCAGAAGGACCTGAGTTTGGATCCAGCCTCAGACACTTAACACACGAACAAAAACCTAGCCATGTGACCTTGGGCAAGTTACTTAACCCCATTTGCCCTCCAAAAAATTAAAAAAAAAAAAAGTCCTAGCTCTTCTGAAAGGTTTTCCTGATTACTCCAGCCCATAATGACCTTTCTTTTCTCTGATTTCCCCTGACACTTTTTGTCCCAACTACATCTTGAATAGCTAGTGGCAAATCCTCTTGTACTTTTCTTAGGATATTGTTATGTGAGTTTGTACCTTCTGCCCAATTAGACAATTAGCTCCCAAAGGGCAGAAGCCATGTCTCTTTCTCTTATGTCAACCACAGGGCCTAGTGAAGGGCTGAGCACACTATAGGTGCTTGATGAAGATTTGCTGGCTTCATTTAATTTTACTGATTTAGCAGCTTGGGTTTGGTCCTCCGAAATTGTTGAAGGTTGAAGGAAACGCCTGTATCAAGCACTCCCAACCTTAATCTAGCTGTCATTCAGTTTTCTATTAAATGAGTTCCTCCTGCCTCCTCCTTTCCTCCTTGCCTTCCCCATTCCTAGTGATCCATAGTGAGTGGTCAGTCATAGGATTATAGATCGTTAGAGCTGGAAGGACAGTTGGGGTTCATCTACTCCAACACCCTGATTTGACGTGCAGAAAAAGCAAGGCCCAAACAGGGGAACTTTGCCCAAGCTCTGCTTCTCTGTGTAAATACATGCTCATGATGGAAAGTTCACTTCCTTTGGAGTGCCCCTCACTTTTTTCTCAGTCCATTAATGTACCCATTGGATTATAGATTTAGAACTGAAAGGGACCTTAGAATATAACCCTCTCATTTTACAGAAGATGAAAACTGTGGCTGACCATGATCATACAGCCAGTAAGTGTCTGAGACAACATTCAAGCTCAGGTCTTGAAGGCCAGTTCTTTGTACCACTGAGCTACTGCTTGGTTTTTTTCAATGACTGGTTTCAAATGGCTTGACTTGTTTTTCACAATTGTAGCTCATTCCTCCTTCCTTTCTCTTGCACCGCATACAGAAGGGAAAATGAGACCTGGGATCTGGTTCTTGCTTTTCCATTATTTGACCTAGGTCAGATTTGACCTGGGTCTTCCCTCTGGTCCTCAGTTTTACTCCTTTGTGAAATGAAGCTGGTTTTCTTTATTTATAGTATAGGGAGGCCTGGGGGACTAATGAAGGGAAGACTTGTCAACATTTGCAGTTGCCAGTAAGGGAACAATAAATGCACAAGACCTAAACCCTGACCAGATTGGAGTATTCTTTCCTTGAAGTACAAGGGCAAGCTAAAATCATGGAATAGCTGGAAGAAATTTTAGAGATCATCTACTATATTCTCCCACACCACCATTTTATTGATGAGGAAACTGAACCTGAGGAAGATGAAGGGACTTGTCCAAGGTCATTCAACTAGTCAGTGGCAGACCCTCTGTCTTCTGGTCCATTGTTCTTTTGACTACATCATTTAGAAAGTGATGGACACTTCTTTCAAAGAACAGCCCCTCCCCTGGCCCTACTCCCCTCAGCTCAGAAAAGATCTCTTTAGGAAGTAGGGATCCATCAAGAATGGTATTTTTCTAGGGCAGGATTTCTCTGATCATGCTTGTCTGTAAAAATGATCCAAATATCCATGGGAGAGAAAGAGAGAGAACCCCCCACCCCACCCCCAAGGAGAGACATATGAGGGCTGCATGGGTGTGAATTCCCCTTGGCTCCTATCAGCTCCAAAGCTGAAGTGAGGCTGGAAAGGTTGGAGATTAAGGTCTGTTTTAAAAATACCGTCATAGGCTTAAATTTAAAAAAAAAAAAAACAACAGGAAAAAAAAAACACTTCAAGGCCATTTCCCCCTCCCCTTGGAAACCTGTGTGTGAAGGGATGAAATGAATAGAGCAGAAAGAAAGGTTTGCCTTCTAATAAAGCATCTGTTGCCTACTTTGAACATGTCGGTCTGCTTTGTGAGCACTGCTATTCAGTTATGGCGACTCCCGACAATGGGGAACAGAGACACAGAGAAAGACAATGGCAGTGAGGTGGCCAATAGTCCTGATTCCAATTCTGCGGCACTTTGAACAGGCTCTTCATTGGACCCCCTGCCAGGGCAAAAAAGGCTGTCTTTGTTGCCCGATCCAAAGATGCCATAAGAGGCTGCTAAAAAGTAAACTGCAGGGATCTATCTGTTAAAAAAAAATTAAACAGATAAAAAAACAAATCACACCATCCATTCAATGAGAGGCAATTACTTTGAACTCCGGCCTATATTGGCACTGGAGAGGAAATGGGACATAAACCATGAAGATTTTCCCTTGGGTAGTGATTGGCTCTCAAGTGGACTGAGATATAGTGAAGGCTCAGGCAGAGCAGAACAGGGAGGCAGAGAGGCCATAATGCCCAGACCTGCCTATGAGAAGGGTCCCAGTATCTGGGAAGGCTCTAAGTCCTCAGAGCACTACTGAGGCAGACACCTTCTCCTGGACAGGTGAATAGAACCTTTAAAAGTCTCTAAACTTTGTAGCTACATGGTATTCTCTAGTTTTATCAAAGCCTTCTTCCATGCTTTGTCTTCCTCAGTCTCCACAACCACTTCAAGAAGGAAGCAGGAGAGGGGAGGCTAGGTGGTACAGTGAGTAGAGCACCGGCCCTGGAGTCAGGAGGACCTGAGTTTGGATCCGACCTCAGACACTTAAAACACACACACACACACACACACACACACACACACACACACACACACACACACACCTAGCCATGTGACCTTGGGCAAGTTACTTAATCCCAACTGCCCTCCAAAAAGCAAAAAAAAGAAGAAGAAGAAAGCAGGAGATAGACTATTGCCCCATTTTACAGATGAAGAAAGAGTCTCAGATATTCCTCAGGTGACTTATTAAAAAAACGTGACTCATAACTATTTCAGCTAAGATTGGGATCCAGATGTACTCTCTTGGGCTCTTTCCACTGAGTCCAAGGGAACTGAGCCTTGGAGGTTCTGGGTTTGAGTTCCAGCCCAGCTGCTGCTTAGCTGGTCATCTCCCTCAGCCTCAGTTCTTCTGGCATAAATTAGGGCTAATGATACCAGCAATCCCTACCTCACAAGGTTCTTGTGAAGAAAGCACATGAGTTACCATTTTCCACTAATATATTGTCAACGATATTCCATGCCCTCTCTTACACCCACCAAACTCTGGGAACAGAGAGTCCCAGTCCTACTTCTGCGATACCCTGAATTGTCTTTCCTCTTATCAAGGGATATCTGTCACAATAACTATAATATCTAACTTACTGTATCGCACTTTTTTACAAATGTTATCTCATTTGATCCTTACAACAATTCTGCACAGTAGGTGCTATTGTTATCCCCATTTTATAGTTGAGGAAACTGAGGCAAATTGAAGTTAACCTCTGTCCTGCTCAGGGTCACACAGCTAGTAAGTGTCTGACAGCAGATTTGAACTTGGGTCCTCCTGACTCCAGGGCCCACAGCACTCCATCCATTGTGCCATCCAGCTGCTCCTGTCATAAAAAATCCTTATAGCTGGGATTATTTTTGACCCTTTCTGCTTCCTCAGCTGTCATCTTAAATCAGTTCAATGATTCTCTACCATCTCTGGAGTCTGTCCCCTCCTCTCCGTTCCCATGGCCACCCTGTTACTTCATGACAATTTATTTAACTCTTACAATAATAGCCTCCTCAAAGCTATTCCTGCCTTCGCTCTCTTCCTCTTTGAATTTGTCCTTCGATCTATGGCTGCAAGGATCTTCCTTACACACTGATATGGTCATTTCACTCTTCTGCTTGAAAAATCCTAGTGGCTCCCTATTGTCTAATGAATGCTGTCCCTAGTGTGACTGGCATTCAGGGCCCTTCACAATCCCTTAGCTTATAGCTAAGCTTATAGCTCTATAAATTTGTCTGACATTCCTTCTCTTGCAAGCAGTCTGTACTTCAGCCACATTGGAACTCCTCTCCATCCTGTGTAATGATAATACTAATAATAAACATTTATACACTGCTTTAAGGTTTGCAAAGCACTTTGCAAACACTATAGCTTGTTTTATTCTCACAATAGCCCTAGGAGGTAGGTGCTCTTATAGCCCTCATTTTAGGGGTCATGCAGCTGAGACAGACCCAGGATCACAGACTGGGCAGATTTGAGCCTGAATTTGGGCTTACATATTCATGGCTCCTTGGGGCAGCTAGGTGGCACAGTGGATAGAGTGCTGGGCCAGAATTCAGGAACACTCATGTTCCTGAGTTCAAATCCCACTAGCTGTGGGACCCTGGGCAAGTCACTTAACCCTCTTTGCCTCAGTTTCCCCATCTGTCTGTCAAATGAGCTGGAGAAGGAAATGACAAACCGCTCCAGTATCTTTGCCAAGAAAACCCCAAACGAGGTCATGAAAAATCGAACACAGCTGAAAAAAGCCTGAACAGCAACACATCCCTGACTCCCAGTTTAATGATCTATCTACTGTGACACCTAGCTGCTTTCAGAGCTTATGTCCTAAATTCATCTCATGAGATTATGCCTGGAAAATACACCTCTCTCTCTTTATTCATTGTATTGCTACCAGTTCTCTAAATACCAAATCTAACTCCTCTTCCTTCAGGAATCTTTGCTTGTTCCCTGCAATTGGTAGCAACTTTCCCTCTCAGAATTTACAAAGCTATTTATTTTCATGGTAGAGGGGAAAGAGCTCTGGACCCAGAGTCAGAGAACAGGGATACAAATTCTAGTTCTGATGATTCATATCTGTGTGACCATGGATGGACAAATCAGCTCTCCTCTCTGAGCCTCGGTTTCATCATCTATAAAATGGGGTCATGATATGTGTCCTACTTATCTCCCAGGGTTTGCCAGGGAAGTGCTCTATAATTTGTTATTATTATAAATCTCTAAAGCTTTCCTCTTGCAATGTTGTATATGATGGTCGTGTCTGTGTATATGTATAACCCACCAATAGGTCCCCTGAAATTCAGCATTGTTTCATATCTAAACTCTGTATTGACCCCTGCACTTAATAATAAATGTCTGGTGCATTATATTGTATCAAAAACTTTTCAAAGTGAAGTGATTTTTGATTATTTTTTATTTCAGTGCCCAGTGGCACTTTTGAGAGAGGGATGACTGTTATAAAACCTGCAGATCCAGCTTCCTACCAGCCAATACTCTTCCTTCCTCCTGAGGACTGGTTTTCCTAAACTGCTTTTTTTCTTCCATAGGCCAAGCCCTGTTCTTTTAAATATGAGCCCTGCTTCCTCCTCTCCTTGGGTACAGGGCCTACCTTCCTCGTGGAGTGGAGGTGGGGGCAGGGTGGGGAAGGGGGCCTGATAGAACCAATGAGCAAATGTTTATTGAGCAGTTGATGATGCCTACCACTGTGGGGCAAATGAAAGAAATGGAGTGTGATCTGGGAGTGAGGCCTCACAGCAGAGCTCAGAGAAGGGGAGAATCATCATGGGCTTCAGGATAGGGATGACAGGAGACTAGAGTCAGTCCAGCTCGGCCAGGATAGGGTGTGTGAAGGAGGAGTAAGGTGAAATCAGGCTCAAAGAGTAAGTTGGAGACAGACTGAAGAAGCCCTGCAATTCCAAGCTGCTTGAATTTTATCCTAGAGACAATAGGCAGCCACTGAGGGTTTTTGGTTTCATTGCAGTAGAGGAAAGACATGGCCTTTGGAAGAATATTTTGATAGTTTTTGAAGCAGGACCTGGAGAGGGAAGAGGCTGGAGATAAAGGGACTAATTATGAGGCTATTTCAATTATTCCAGGAGAGTATCTATGAAGAGGGCCTAAACCTGGGTGGTGGCCTGGAGAGAAGAGGATTGGATGCCAGAGATTTGAAGGTAGACTCTATAAGATGTATCTGCTGATTGGGTACTAGGAATGAGAGAGGGAGAGAGAGAAGGCAGACAGAGAGGAAAGCATATACTGAGATAACTGAGAAGTTACAAATCTGAGTGACTAAGAGCACTGTGATGTCATTAGTGGCTAGGTGGCACAGTGGATGGGGTACTAGACCTGGGGGTCAGGCACTCTTTTTTTTCAAATCTAGCCTCAGGCATTTATTAGTTGTGTGACCCTGGGCAAGTCACTTAACTTCTGCCTATCTCATTTTCCTCATCTGTCAAATAATAGCACTTACCCCTTAGGGTTGTTGTAAAGATCAAATGTGAGTTATAAACCTCAAAAGTGCCATGCAAATGCTAACTATTATTAATTTGAACAGAAATAAAGGAGTTTGGAAGAAGGAAGATGATGAGTTGATCATGTTGAGCCTTCTTTTAGTTCTAACATCCTAGAATTCCATGGGAAGCTAGCTTTTTGTTGTATTTGTTTTCCCCACTTATAAAACGAGGAGGTGCTGTAGGTCCCTGGGATTCTTAACATCAGGAGGTATGTGAATAGATTTCAGGGGTCCATGCCCTTGGATGGGGAAAAAAAATCTTTATTTCACTTTACTTGGTTTCCTTTGGGACCTTAATGTGTTTATAAATATGATTCTGACAGGGGGTTCACAGGCTTCCCCAGACTTCCAGAGGAGTCCAAGACAAAAAAAAAAAGGTTATGAACCCCTTGGCTAGGTGACCTCTAAGCCTCTTTTAGCTTCTTGGCCCCTGAGAAGACATTGGGGGTGCCTGTGACCCTCAGATAGCCAGTTTGAGGTTTGGGAGCATCCAACTTATCCCTTGATGAACAAGCATTAAGATACAGCCTCTCCAATATCCCAAGGACTGCTTCATTCTCCCTGCTGGGTCAGCTGCTGTCTAACAGCCCAAGGATGGGAACCGTTTGGTTTCTCAGTCCCAGTCCCTGTCCAGATGCTGTTCTGTGCCCCGCCCCCATCCCAGCCCCAGTCTAGCCCTTCCCTGTGGGCTCCTTTTGTATGCCCGTTCCGGTTCCCTCTAGAAAGTTATCAATACCCTTAACAGGGAGCAGATGGCAGCTCTGCCACTGATTACAGCTCTGGGAAGAGGGACTGGGGAAGCTGTGGCCAACAGGGGTTGTGGGGTGGGTGAGGGGGAGAGACTCCCCGGATAAAGCATCCCAGTCTGATTAAGGTCTCCAGGTCTCTTCTGAAAGGGAGCTTTGAAGTGAGTCTGATGAAGGTAATTCAGTTATCTGTGTCCTCCGGAGAGTGAGTCCATCCGGGGAGGGAATCCTGTTTATCCAGGTGGGGGGGGGGGCGGAGAGAAGGGAGGCAGATCCTGTTTCCATTATGTCCCATCTGGGACTTCAAAGGGGATTTGAGACTTAAAGCTGACACTAAAGGGTCAACGTTTGGAGAGGGGAGGAGGGAGGAGGCAGAGGAACTCTTGCTTAAGCTTGTGTTGCCATGTCCATGAGCCTGCCCCAGTGGGCGGATGGAGAGACCAGCCAGTTTTAAAGTATTAAAGGGCCAGGCTAAAGCCTTCCTGTCACCCATTGAAAGACTAACCTGCTCTGCCTGGCATCCAGAGTCCTTTATGCTCTGGCCTCAGCTTCCCTTTCCAAACTTATGTCCCTCTGCCCCAGCTATACTGGTCTCCTCATTGTCTCCCCAAACTCTGCATCCTTATTCCTCTTTCAGAGCCTTTGTTCAGTTTGAAATATGCTCCCTTTTTTTCCATTTAGCAAAATCCTACTCAGCTTTCAGGGCTCCCCTTAAATACTTCTTCCAGAGGCAGCTTGGTGTTGTCCATAGAGCAACTGGCTTGGAGTCAGAAGATCTGAGTTTGAATGTCTCAGCCATGTAATACAGTAATACATGTCTCAGCCATGTATTAGTTTTGGGATCTTTGGCAAGTCACTTAACAGGCCTCAGCTTCCCCACCTATAAAATGGGGATAATAGCACCTATCTAACAGATGTGTTGTGAGTTTGAATGAGATTTTATATATATATATATAGTGCTTTGCAAACTTTGAAGAACCACAAAAATGCTAGATAACATTTTTATTCCATGAAACCCTGATCTGTCCAATTAGAAGCAATCCATCCTTTGAATTCCTATAGCACTTGGTCTTTGGCCCTCATTCTGAACTTGCCACTGCCTAGTATTGTTATTTCCAGGTTTTATCTCCCCAGTTAAAGCATAAGCTCTTACAGAGACTGTATCTCTCTGAAAAAAGCACAGGTCAAGCATTTAATTTAACTCAATTCTATAGATATGTGCTAAGCGCCTACCATGTATAAGCTGGGATACAGGGGTAAGTGGCGACACAGGTCACCCTGCCTTGTGGCACTTACGACCTAAATCCTAATAGACCTTAAATCAAAGGGCTTTCTACATTGTAAAGCAATGAAACTGTTCATAACCTTTGACCCAGTGATCTCACCCCTGGTCATGTGCCACTGAGAGGTCAGTGACAGAAAGAAATGTCCCATTTGTGCCCAAATAGTCATAGAAACAGTTTCTTTGCTAGCAAAAAAAAAACCAAACCAAAACAAAACAAAACAAAAAAACCCAAACCTAGAAACAAAATAGGTGCTCAATGACAGGAGAGTGGCTGGACACACTGGTATATGAATGGAATGGAATGCTATTGTGTGCTAAGAAATTATGAAAATGGGGAATTCAGAGAAATGTGGAAATGCTGATGTAAACAGATGCAGAATAAAGAAAGCAGAACCAGGAAAACGTTATGCCTAGTAACTACAATAATGTAAATTTTATGAGCACCAAAATCCTGGGAGACAGGATTAAATGCAATGGCCAGTCTTGGTTCTGGAGGATAGGTGATGAAACATATCTTAGTAGAGAGGTGGGTACCGACAAGCACAAAGTTACATACCCTTTCAGACATGGTGACTGTACTGTATGGTTTTGTTAATTTTTTTTCTTTGTTACAAGGCAGAATTCTTTGTGTATGTTGAAGGACTTTTCATGAAATAATTATGAATAAAATAAAAAAAGTATATGTTTGATACATTTAATAACAATGCAAATAAATAAAAATAAAATGTACCAAAGAGTCAAGTATTCTTCTATGGAAGAGGGATTTGATTTTTTTCTCTTTGGTCTTGGAGGGCCGAACTAGAAGCAATAAGTAGGAGTTACTTGCAAGTAGTCAGATTTGAGATTTATGAAAAGGTTAGAACTATTCAGAAATGTAATGGGATATTTTGGGAAGTAGTGAGTCCCCTCCTCCCTAGAAGTCTTCAAAGTCTATATGGCCGCTTGACAGGTATATTTACATAGGGCATTCTTGAGTTAGACTTCTGAGGGCCCTTCCAGCTCTGTCTCTGTAATTTCCTATGCCATTGATTCTGTCAGTGTGAACTATTGTTATTATTATTACTGCAAAATGACTGATTAATAGTATGGGTTCAAGTTGGATGTCTCTTTCATGAGAGAGCCCAAGAACACTCAGGAGGGATTGGGATGAGTCCTCTTTTCATTACATAGATGTGAAAACTGAGTTCCAGATGTGTACTGGAGAGAGAGAACAGAGGCAGAAGAACCAATCAGGAGATGATTACCCCTCATTTACCCTCAAGCAGGCCCTGGTCTGATGGGGGCAGCCTATTCCTTGTTCTTTGGAGACAGACTATCTGCCCCCTGGGGTCTCAAATGTTAATGAAACACATTTCAAGCCCTCCCCTCTTTGCTTGCTGTCAGTCTGATGGGGGAGATGTGGATCACAGGCCTTAACAACCACAATCATACTAACATTCACACAGCCTTCTTGAAGGACCAAGCACTTTACAGGGATTGTCTATGTTAATCCTGGGAGAGACATGCTCTAGATTTAGGGCCGACAACTCCCTTTCTGGTCACTTAGCTGAGCCCTCTTTAGCTGAACCATCCACTTTGTGGGTGAGGCTCAGTGACTTGATCAAGGTCCCACAGTCCCCTATTAAATGAACTCATTCTCTGTTTCATTCTCTTTTGATCCTGAATGTCAACTATGTAATATGTGGTCCGTGCCACTGTGATATCGGCAGAGGGCTACGGAGTTAACGTCCAGACACTGGGTGTCCATTTTAATTAAGGCCTTCTGAAGTTAATGCTCTTTTCTTGTGTTGTTGCCTGCCTTCCTGATTAGACTGAAGGCAGGGTCCTGGGTCTTTTACTTCTTCCTCATTCCCAGCATACCTGTTGTTAGAAAATAGAGAAAGAGAAGAAAATACTATTCTATAAGATTATAGGGTTTAAGACTAGGAGGGACATAAAAGAACCCCTAACCCTTGTTTGGTTTCTGGCCCAGATGTTTGCTCTCTGTGTGATGATCGTGTTAGACAAGTGATGTCCCTTCTCTAGCTCTCAGTTTCTGCTTTCTAATAGGATTAGATTGAGCTGTTGTTCATTTTTTCAGTCACATCTAGCTCTTCATGACCCCATTTAGGGTTTTCTTGGCAAGGATACTAGAATAGTTTTCCCTTTTCCTTCTCCAGCTTATTTTACAGATGAGGAAACCAAGGCAAATAGGGTTAAGTGACTTGCCCAGGGTCACACAGCTAATAAGGGTCTGAGGCAGGATTTGAACTCAGGTCTTGCTGACTCCAGGCTATCTATCCACTGTGCCATCTACCTGCCTGATGGATTGGACAAGAAGACTTCCAAGGTCCATTGCATCTCTCAGTCCTCATCCGCTCCTGTTAGATTCGGAGTAAGCAAAGGGGTAAAACTTGTCATCTCCTTCATTCAGCTGGGGGCTTCCAATGGGTAGAGTCTCTGTCTCCCCATCTAACCAAGAGCACAAATTGTAGATCTAGAGTCAGAAAGGCCATTGAGTCCAACCAACTCCTCCATTTTACAGATAAAGAAACTGAGGTCTGGGAAGATTAAGGTCCTTGCTTAAGGTCACAAAGGTACTAAAGGGAGAAGACTTAAACCCAGGTCCTTTAGCTAAGTGGTCCAGTAGAGAGTGTTTTGAGTCTGGAGTCAGGAAGGCCTGAATTCAAACAGGACTTCAAACACTTCTAGCTGTGTGTCCCTGGACAAGTTACTTAACCTTTGCCTGCCTCAGTTTCCTCATCTATAAAATGGGGATAAAAATAGCACTGACTGGGGCAACTAGGTGGTACAATGAATAGAGCACCGGCCCTGGAGTCAGGAGGACCTTAGTTCAAATCTGGCCTCAGACACTCTACACTTACTGTGTGACCTTGGGCAAGTCACTTAACCCCAATTGCCTTGCCTTCCCCTCTCTAAAAAAAAAATAGCAACTACCTCCCAGGGTCATCACGAGATATTAATAAAGCACTCAACACAGTGACTGGCACATAGTAGGCACTTAATAAACACCTGTTTCCTTCCTTCTAGAGCCAGTGTACTTTTCTCTGTACATATGTTGCTACTAGACTAGCAGGTGTTGGGAGTAGTAATTGTGGCTGCAGCCATTTTAATGACCTGGAAGATCTTGATGGAGCTAGGGCTGGGAAAAAGGTAAAAACTCATGAGGGGAAGAAACCAGGTAGAAGTTTTAATTGTTAATTCCTCAGTACCTCAGGTTTTATCTCAGGGTTACTGTCAAGCAATTCCTAGTCTAGTAGCAACATATGTACAGTAGGTAGGATCTAGCTGAATCACCTCCTTCACATTGAGGACTCCTCAAGGTGTCTCTTCATTTGTGGAATTCTGGATCGTTAAAATGGGAAAGGGACTTTTGAGATCATCAGTTCATTTCAAGACTGGAAGCTCCCCGAGGACAGGAGCTCTTTATTGTTTTCTCTTTCTACTGTCTCTCTCCCTATAAGAATCTTCCCACAACTGAGGATCAGTCAATGATGTCAACCTCCTATACCTCCAGCTCTGTGGCCAACTGACTACCTCCCAGCACCCATAACTACACTGTTATAACATGTAGACTTTGGGGTCCAAACCTTGATGTCAGAAGCTCATCTTGTGCTAGGTAATCATGCATGCATACATGCATATATACATGTATATGTATATGCACATATAAATACACACTTGCATGTTTGTATGTATGTATAGATATACATGCTTATGTGTTGATAAATACAAATATACATACACACCCACATAAGCACGCATATTTGTGTGTGTGTTTGTGTGTATACATGTATGTATCTTACATGTGCACTATATATACATATATATGTACACATACACATACACATACATACATAGTCACCAAGACTATAAGTTGTAGTGAAGGAAGGTTCCAGTGCAAGAAAATTTCTCGTCTGTTTGATTTCATTGACAACAGGGAAATCTTAGAGAGAAAAACTCCCTCTAACAATGTAGATTGGCAACTGTTTTGCAACTTATAGCCTTGGAGAGCTGTCTGGACACGAAGTGGTTGAAGCAACTTGCTTAATGACCAGGATGACAGAAGCAGTAAGGGTCAGGGTCAGGACTTCAACCCATTCATGTCTTCTTGACTGTGATGGCAGCTCTCTGTCCACTATGATACATTCCTTCAAAATACACCCAGTATACATATAAAGTAAATGTAAAGTAATTCTTTTGATGAAGAGGACACTCCAAGCTGGGAGATCAGGAAAGGCCTCCTTTAGAAGCTGGAATTTGAATTGAGCCTTGAAGGAAGCTGGGATTCCAAAAACCAAGTTGAGTGGGCAGAGCTTTCCAGGCATTGGAGAGGCAAAGTAAGGGAGAAGTGGGTCCCCGGAGCTGCTATCCATCAAGAGAGGAAAAACTCTGGGCACTAAGAAAGACCCGCTTCCTGACAGTTCCTGGGGGCATTATAGCAATGATGGGGTTTGGGAGCGTGGCAACCCTGGGACCACAATTGAGCTCATTTTTCCAGCCCACACCTGGCCTGGCTGAGACATGGCATGCAAGGACCCCTGCCTGCCAAGACTGGAGCGAGGGGAGGCTTTAGGGAAGGTCTTGGGTGGCTAGGGTAGAAGGGGGTGGGGGTGGGTTTTGCAAGAAGGCCGTCCCCCAGATGCTCTCATCTGAATTATGTATGTCTGTCCAACACCAGGCAAACATTTGTCCTTGTCAGTCAACAAGCCAGCTATTCAGCCAGCAGAAACCCTGGTGTGCTCATCACAAAAGTGAGGATGGCGAATGGGTATGTTATTTTTAGTACATTTGACTGACGGCGATTATTAAGCTGTCATTCCCTCTATCCCCCCAACCCTGCCGCACCTTCTGCCCCAGAAAAAAAAGTGCATTGTCATTTTATTATTAAGAAGGTCCTGGCAGTTAAGTGGTAGGAGCCCCTGAGCCCCCTCCTCACTCACTGACATGACAGGTTATTTTTTCCCCTCTATTCCTCATCCAAGGACCCCCTGCTGCTCTTCCCAGCATGCACCACTGCCTGCCCCTTCACATCTGGCAGTGATTAATTGTCTCTGTGTCATAACCGATCACCTTGTTTCCTCTGATCCCGGACTCACTTTGTTCTCTCCTTTAAAGCCAGTGTTTGAGCGGGGGGGACCTTTTTTCTTCTTCCCCCCCTTTCAAACTGGGGCCCCTGTCTCCTGGATACTTGTGGACCTGCACTCTGATACCACTCTAAAGTAGTTTCGGTGCTCAGTTGTCTGGTCTGAGATTCACTGCTCACCGGTGGTAGTAGTGCTGGTGGTGGTGGTGGTGGTGGTGGTGGTGGTGTGTGTGTGTGTGTGTGTGTGTGTGTGTGTGTGTGTGTGTGTGTGTGGTGTTTAGAGAAGCCCCTTTATGGAGTATGACAGTGATAGCCTTGACCTTGGGCCTTGTTTGGGGTCAGTGGCTATAGCTAACAAATAGAGGAGAGACTGGAATCTGAAGCCTCTTGACCAGACAGAGCTGATGTCTGAATCACAGAACTACAGAAGGGACCTTGAGAATCATCCAGTACAACTTCCCTCCTTTAGAGATGAGGAAACTGAGGCAGAAAGAGGAATGATTCGCCCAAGATCCCCAACTAGTTGGCACCAGAGCCAAAACTTGAACTCAGGTCTGCAGATTCCGAGTCTGGTGCTCTTTCTACAATCCACCCTTCTTCAAAGCAAGCTGGCAGCATAGATTATGAAGGCAGTAGGGGTAGCTAACGGGGTAGCAGAACTTCGGGATTCTGAAAATGCAATGATATTTTTTGAGCCCTCGAAGCCCCTCATTCCAACATTCAAGGCCTCCATCAACCAGACCACCCCCCCTACCCCATTTTGCCTCTCTCAAACCTTACCTTCCATTGCTTCCTAAACATAGACTTCCCTCAAGCTGGCCAGTCTCCTTATTGTCCTCCATACAGCATCTGCATTCCAGTCTCTGGGCTTTTGTCTGTTTCTGTGTCATAATTAATCACCTTGTTCCCTCTGATTCCAGACTCACCTCATTCTTACTTTTAAAGTCATTATTTGGTGGGGAGGTACTTTTTCCCTCCCCTATTTATTATATGCCTATTAAGTAGCAGGCATTGTGCTGTATGTTGAGGATATAAGTACAAAGACTGAAACAATTACTAATGAATAGGAGCTTATTCTCTTAAGGAGAGGCAAGTACATATGTAGTAGATACAGCATAGACATAAGGTAAATAATTACAAACATATACAAAGGCAATTTGTGAGAGGGAATACTAGCATTTAAGGGATCAAGGAAAGGGTTTTGGGTTTTTTTTTTTGCAGAAGATGGTACCTGAGTTGCATCATAAAGATGTGAGAGATTCTGTGAAGTGAAGGTATGGAGGGAGTGCATTCCAGGCAGGTAGGGTGACTGTGCAAAGTCACAGGAATGGGAGGTAGGAGAGTTATGTGTGAAGAACAGAGAGAAGGATATTTTGGTTGGACCAAAGAGTGTGGCGGGGGCGGGGGGAGAGGGAGTAATATACAATGAGACTGGAAAGATAGGTTGGAGACAGGTTGGGTAGGGTTTTAAAAGCTGTACAGAGGAGTTAATATTTTATTACAGAGACAATAGGAAGCCACTAGCTTTGATTGAGTAGAAAAATCATATGGTCAGATCTTTGACAGGAATGTTTAGGATTAATGGGCATGATGAGACACTTACTTAGGCAAGGAGACCAGTTAAGAGTTTTGCAATAATCTAGGCAAGAGGTGATAAGGGCTTGAAATAAGGTGGTAGCTATGTGAATGGAGAGAAGGGATCAGATGGGGGATGGCAGGATGTGGCAACAGATCGGCTCTCTGGGGTAAGGGATAATGAGGAATTGAGGTAAGGCTAAAGTTATCAACCTGGGGGTTGGAAGAATGGTGGTGCCTTCAACACAAATAGGGAAATTTGGAAGGGGAGAGGGTTTGAAGGAAAAGATAACAAGTTCAGTTTTGGACATGTTGAGTTTAAAATGTTTTGAGGATGTCCAATCTGAAATTCCAGTAGGTAGTTGTTGATATGGGACTGAATCTTACAATACACACACGTCATATACACAGAGATTAAACCTATGGGAGCTGGGGGCGGCTAGGTGGCGCAGTGAGTAGAGTGTCGGCCCTGGAGTCAAAAGGACCTGAGTTCGGATCTGGCCCCAGACACTTAACACACACAAACAAAAACCTAGCCAGACACTTAACACACACAAACAAAAACCTAGCCGTGTGACCTTGGGCAAGTTACTTAACCCCAATTGCCCTCCAAAAAGAAAAAAAAACTGCCTGGAAAGTTGTTATTAAGGGGTGGCTAGGTGGCACAGTGAGTAAGAGTGCCAGCCTCGGAGTTGGGATGACCCGAGATCGAAACCGGCCTCAGAAAATGAGCACCCATACACAAATAATGACTGGCCGTGTAACCTTGAGCAAGTTACTTAACCCCAATTGCTTTAAAGAAAAAAAAACCTATGGGAGCTGATGAGGTTACCAAGAGTATATATATAGAGAAAAGAAGAGGTCCTTGCACATAACCTTGGGGAATACTCAGAGCATAGAGGTATGATATGGATGATGAGGAGTGTTCATACAGTTAGGAGGAAAATCAGGAGAGAAAAGTTCTGTGAAAACCCAGAGGAGGGGGGTCATCCCTTTAAAGTAGAAAATGCATTAGATATGTCCAAATGACTGGGGACTAAGAAAAGATGACTAGATCTGGTAATTAAAGAGATCATGGGTAACTTTGGAGAGAGAAGTTTCAGTGGAGTGATGATTCAGAAACCAGAGATCGCAAAGGGCTAAGGGTCAAGTAAGACTGGGAGGAAGCTGATGCATTGAGCATGGAGAGCTTTTTTAAGGAGTCTGGCCAAGAAAGAGAGGACCAATAGAAAATGATAGTTTGAGGGATCTAGTGAAGGGTGTGTGTATGTGTGTGTGTGTGTGTGTGTGTGTGTGTGTGTGTGTATGTGTGTGTGTGTGTTTGAAAAGATAGGGGAGTCTCGGGAATGTTTGAAGGCAGTAGTCTGTGCTTTTTCTCCTACCTGGAGTGTCTTCTCTCTCATCTTCATCTGCTGAATTCATCCATCTTTCAAGGCCTTGGGACGCAAATGCTTCCTGGAGATGACACAAAGAATTCCTGATCCCCCGGCAGGAAATACTGTTTTCTCTCTCCATGTTCCCAGAATGCTTTATCCCTATTTACTTTCTACCTTATATCATAATTGTTTAGGGATACATATCTTATTTATTCCTATCGGACTCTGTTCAATAGACCTTAGGGAAGGATGTCTTCTTCTTGTATCTCACTGGTGGCTGGGAGGGAGACAGGTCAGTTGACATATGAGAGCAGGAAGATGAAATCTATTGCCAGAAGCCACAAGGAGGGCCCCTCTTCTACTCGGGAGCTGCCTAGTAGCAGCTTATGATGGCACTTAGAATCTTGGTCTTTGGTCCTTCTATTGTGACTGTAAGGCTAATCATGTTGGAGAGAGGGAAAGCAAGAGATTTGAATGAGATCTTCTGGCTCCTGGGGTAAGAGAGGGATCTGCTCACTTGATTAGCTTTTCCTAAGTGTCTAGTCTCTGCTCTGGTGTGTGCGTTCTTAGGGAATGCCTTGTAGTGGCCTGTGTTGAGGTGATTTGAGACCTTAAACAATAAACACATTAAACGAGATAATCAATTAAAGGTAAGAGTGGTGGTAGTGGGAAATTACAGGTATAGTCATGTCTTTATTTCCTCTATCATTTTTCTCTGTCTCTTTCTGTCTCTTGTCTATTATCCATCCATTCATCTATCTATGCATTTCTATTTATCTCTCTATTGCCCATCTATATATCTATTTCTATCCAATCCATCTATCTATCTTCTGTTTATCAACTATCTAAACATGACATAAATAAACTAAGAATCAAGAGATCTGACTTCTCTGACTTCTAGACTAGAATTTGACTCTATTTCATTGTGTGACCTGCACTAAGTTCTTTAATTTCTCTGGGCCTCGCTTTCCTTATCTGTACACAAGGGGGATAGATTAGAGATGATCTTTTTGATTCCTTTTAGATATAATGTTTTATGATTGCTTTATGATTCTGCAGAATCATACATATCACTTTGGTGAAATTCCCCAAGTTATTCTTATTTCTAAAGACCTATTTATCTTTCAAAATTTCCCTTGAATTGGTAATGGAGAAGTGATATGTTACTTTTGGAAAGTCCATTTCTCTTCTCCCATGCCCCACCTCTAATTTCTTAGAATTCTGGAAATTTCTTCTCAACAAGAGAACCTCCCTCCCCCCACCCAGCCACCTCCCCAGTAAGTACCATCTCTGGAGCTATAGCTAGGTCAAATCCTAGGCAAATCAAAGAATCATAGATTTCTTAGAAATAACCAGGTCCAACCCTCTCATTTTAGAACACTTATGAGGGGGTTTGTCCCATTCTGGTTTAAATTCTCTAGCCAAAAAGTTTCTGCCATGTCTTGGTGATACAGAGGGGAGGAATAACTCCCTGACCAGTTTCTCCATCTCTCTCTCTCTTTCTCTCTCCCCCTCCCCAATAGTATTTTATTCTTTCTAATTAGATGTAAAGATACAGTTTTTCTTCAGGAGGAAAGTTTGTCTCTCCTACAGATTTCTGCACCAATTTGGTTTTTCTTGCCAAAAATGACTTCCAGGACCTTTCCTTCCCTTCCTCTTTCCAGTGTTCACTAGTAGCCTATCTGGTAGTATGTTGGGCCTCTTTAAATCCCTTTAAGAGGTCACTGAATTTGTACATCTTCATTTTTGTCTTTGTGCCCCCAGTTCTCAGAGCAGTGCCTCAGTGGACTAGGAACCTCATAAATGCATTTAATGGAAAGGAATTCTCTGATTCCCTAGCATTAAGTTCTTTTCATTCTTGTAACTGGCCACACGTAGAAAGAGGGTGTGCAGGCATCAAAGTTCCATCTGAAGAAACCCACAGTGACATTCAGCCCTCAGTCCTTAGCCCTTATCTCAGGATTACTTTAGGAGAGAGCCCATGTCTCCATTGGAATACAGACAAAGTGCCAACCTCATTACCTGATGCCCCCTGAATTTGGGATCCTATAGCTAATTGCATTTGGAAAAAAAAAATATATATATATATATATGTACATGCACACACACACACACACACACACACACACACACACACACATGTATTCCAGACCTGTAATTTTTTTTGGTGTAACTCCTGTTGAGCAAACTCCGTCTACCAGTGCAAATCAGTATCTACTATGCAATGTAGAGAGTTTCCTAGAGGCGCTGAAAGATCAAATTATTTGACCAAGGTCACAAAGACTGTATGTGTCAGAGGCAGACCTTGACCCCAGGTCTTCCTGACTCCAAAGCTGGCTTACTATCCACTGTAACATGCTGCCTTTAAGGTGTTAATAGTTGTCTTTGAGCTGTTTTAAAATTTTTGTTTTTATTATTTGTTTTCCTATAATTTCTGCAACCAGACCATAGGCTCCCTGAGGACAGAGGCCCAGCAAAATATTAGAAACATAGGTGATATTGTATGCATCTCCATTGATTCAAATGGACAATCCTGGAATCATGGCCCTTAAAATTCCTGGTAGCTGATTGTGGTCTGCAATGGTGACCAACTTTTCTCTGTCCTCTGGCCTGTTGCCAATGACCACACAGTAGCTAGGGGCCATGCTATGGTCCTCTTGAGTAAGCTCCTTGAAACTAATGCTTTACAAAGCTCAAGCCTCCACAGCCCCATTCCCACTACCTCTTGTGGGCCTAGAGGAAAGGGTAAGGAAAAAGGAGAACTAATCAGTGTTCCTTCCATGCCGAGGCCTCCAATTTTCTGGCCAGAGCAACTCTTAAAAGGCTGGATCATAAAGCTCTGAAAATGGGAGTTTATAATGGAAATGCAGACACAGAGTTAATTATAGCGTTACACATGGCGCCACCCTAATTAGGCAGCTCCCCATCCAATGCCAAGATTTAAAGCTCAGCTCTTTTATACCACTGGATGTCAAATTTGTTCTCTGTTATTCTCGCCTTCCTTTATCATAGCTTCTTCGTGTTTCCCTGGCTAGGGACCAGGTAGGTAGAGAGGTTATCTGCTGATCTGGGTGATGATCAAGGTGGTGACCTTGTGTCAGACATCCTTCCTATTAGGGGTGGGTGTGCAAAGAAGCTGTAGAGAAGGGAAAGGAAGGGGAAGGGCAGAGGTAGAAGCAGTGACTTTGACAACTGGGACCCCACCTACTGGGAGGTTGTTGGCTGGCCATGTCAGGCAGGGCCTGGTCCAGAAAACTGCACCTGGAGAAATGTCAGAAATGCTTTGGCTTCAAGGCTTTCCAGGAAATTGGCTAAAATGCTAGAGGCAGTGGTGGCAGAAAGATGATACCTTTTAAACTGCAAACAGTGCTGGATTACCCACTTTTCTGGGGAGTTTTCTGACCTGGCACTCCTTACTCCCCGCTATACTCCTGGCCCTCTCCCTGGCTTGACTTACAGAATACAGATTCATTTTAACCACCTGAGCCAAATGATGTCAGGAGGGCAAATTTGCTGCTTTGATGGATCTCTGGTCTCATTGATAATTGTGGAATCTCCAGTGGCTTGGGTGACAACCTATCTACCTACACCTTCTTATCCTATTCGAATAATTCAATTCAACAAATATGTAAGAGTTTACTACATGTTGGGCCTTGGGGATAGAGACAAAAATGACAATGGTCCCTGCCCTCAGGGAGGTCACATTCTACCATACAGCCTCTAGAGAGGGATTATAGACACAGAGCTGGAAGGGAACTTGGAGGTCAGCTAAGCCAGTCTCCTTATTTTAACAAGGAATGAAAGCCCAGTGAAATTAAGTGATTTGTTCAAGGTCACACAGATAGTAACAGAATTGAGGGCAGATCCAGATCCTCTGATTCCAAATACAATTTTCTTTAAACTGGACTTTACTGCCTCCAGATTATACCTAGATTACAGGAAGCCTTCTTCTAGGTCTTTTAACATTATGGAGGCTCCTCCCAAAGCTCCAAACTGTGCCATATGCTTTTGGTTGAGTGGGCCTATATCTCAAAGAGATCAAAAAAAGAAGAGAAAGACCTATATGTACAAAAATATTTGTAGCATCTTTGTTGTTGTTGTTATGCCAATGAACTAGAAATTAAGGGGATGCCCATAGATTAGGGATGGACTGAATTAATTATGGCATATAAATGTAATGGAACATGATTGGTCAATAAAAAATTGCAAAAAGGATGATTTCAGGGATACCTATGAAGATTTGTATGAGTTGATCCAAAGTGAAATAAGCAGAACCATGGGAACAATTTATACAACAACAACAAAATTATAAAGAAAAACAACATTGAAAGACTTAAGAACCCTGTTCAATGAAATGAAGAGAGGATTGATGATGAAGCATGATCCCCATCTCCTATCAGAGGGACATGGCCATTGTGGGAATGGGTTTTGTTTGATTGCATATTTGTTATAAGGGTTTTCTTTTTCTTTTCTTTTTTTAATAGTAGAAGACAAAGGGCATATGATAGAGTTGAAAAAAAAGGAAAGAAAAGAGAGTCATTGAAGCATTTTTTAAAAAAGGCATAGGAGAGAACAGACTTTTGAAAGGCCAGAAAGAGTCATAGACAAGTAGAACAGCATTGAAAACTGCAGGGTAAATTTGTCGTGTATATTTGAAAAGAAAAGCAAGTTGTACATAAAAGAGACCTACAATTTCATGCACAAGCTTCTTTGCTTCTATTCATATGGAAATACCCATTCTGTTTGGTGTATGTTAAGTTCTGAATAAAAATAAAAAACAAATTACAGAAGAGAATGGGAGGCCAGAAAAAAAAACAACAACACAAATAAGAGAACCAGTTTTGAAAGTTACAAGTCGAATATATTAATTCTTAAAAGGAAAAATAAGTTTTGAGTTGCAGTTTCATGTGAAATCCCCTTTTTTGGTTCTACTTTGTATATGGAAATGCTCATGATAGCTGGTGCTTAAATTTAGAATTAAAATTTTTTTAAAAAAACATTCCATGGGTATCAATGCAATCCTTGGGGTACCCATCTGTTATCCTTTGCTCTTGCTACATGACCAATCTACTTTCATTTCTGATCAGCTGAGGTAGCTAGATAGAATGCTAGACCTGGAGTCAAGAAGACCTGAGTTCAAATCTGACCCCAAATACTTACTAACTATGTGACCCTGGGAAAATTGGAGATAATTATACCAACCCTCGGGGCATCCAGATGCCACAGTGAATAGAGTACCAGCCCTGGAGTCAGGAGGACCTGAGTTCAAATCTGGACTCAGACACTTAACATTTACTAGCCATGTGACCTTGGGCAAGTCACTTAACCCCAATTGCCCTGCCTTCTCCCCTCCAAAAAGAAAAAAAAATAATACCAACTCTCTCCCAGGATAAAATGAGATAGTAATTGTAAAGAACGTAACACAGTGTCTGGCACATAATAAGCATTATATAAAAGTTACCTATTATTACTATGTGTATTTTCCTGATGATGTAATTTATTCAACTTTTTACATATTGGTAACATTTTTTTCCTTTGTTAGCTGGAGATTTCTTTTTTATTTTGGTCTCTCAATCTGCTGCTATAAAACAAACAAATACACGGAGGTGGGTTAGTAGTGCTTGTCCTCTGACTAAATGTAGTTAGTTCTCTTTCCATTACGTCAGTCTGGAGGGCTTGGCATTAGGTTGAGAAACTAAAACTCCACCTGGTTTTGCTAAACTGAGGCCCCGAGATCTGAGAAGCTCCTGAAGGAACCCACAGCCAAGTTTCCAGGGCAGATTTATGGTGGAGATTGGAAAATGGGAATTTCCGAGGTTTTCATTTAGAGGAAGTTTGTTATAAAGCTCAGAGCTGCCATTGGGGCTGCTTCACTCTCCACCTTCCCACACAGCTATAACTTCAAAGAGGTATAAGCCCGACAGGCCTGGCCCTCTCCTGGGAGTATTATGGAATCCTTGGGTCTATGGTGTTGGAAGCAGGGGGAGCTAATTTTCCTTTCACCATGAGGGTAGAAGTATGAATTTAGAGAAACAACCAAGAGTCATTGGAGTATAGTGGTAAGAACGTACAATTTGGAGCAAAATCCCAGTTCTGCTACTTCCTGGCTGTGTGATCTTGGGCAATTTATATCCCTACACTATGCCTTAGTTTCCTCATCTATAAAAGGGGAATGTGGGAGAGGAGAATTGGGTTAGATGACCCAAGATCCCTTCTCACTCTAAATCTGTGATTCTATGGTCTTCTGACTTGGTCCTATGTGGAGTGAAGTCTGTCACTGGGTCAGCCAATGTTGCTCTGTGGAACATCTGATAAAGCCATGGGGTAGAGCGAAAAGAGCATTGAACTGATGGGTTAAGAGAATCTAAGAACTAGTCCCAGTTTTTCTACTAACTCTGTGACCCTGGGGAAGTTCTTCCCTAATCTAGGCCACATTTCCCCCTCAGTAAACTGAGGGGCCTAGACAAAATGATCTCTAAAGTCCCTTCCAGCTATAAATCCTATGATCCATTGAAACCTAATATTCTATCATCTTTGCTTATTGAGGGACACAGCATGTGTCTAGAACAGTATGGAGGCTGAAGGGAAAAATGTTGAAATCTTTTGGTCCTTGACTTTCTTTCTTTCTTTCTTTCTTTCTTTCTTTCTTTCTTTCTTTCTTTCTTTCTTTCTTTCTTTCTTTCTTTCTTTCTTTCTTTCTTTCTTTCTTCTTTCCTTCCTTCCTTCCTTCCTTTCTTTCTTTCTTTTCCTTCCTTTCTTTTTTTTTTGTTAGATGTTTTATTGATGTGTTTTTTGGGTGAAGGGGATCTCATGTCCCTTATACTCCACCCTAAAAGTAACAGAGTACAGTTAAACAGGACAGCTAGGTGGTACAGAGTGCTGGGCCTGGAATCAGACTCATCTTCTCTGAGTTCAAATCTGGCCTCAGATACTTACTAACTGTGTGGCCCTGGGCAAGTCATTTAACCCTGTTTGCCTCAATTTCCTCATCTGTCATGAACTGGAGAAAGAAATGTCAAATTGCCCTACTATCTTTGCCAAGAAAACCCCAAATGGGGTTACGAAGAATCAGACATGTTTGGAAAAACAACTGAACAGTGACAAGATGATTGCTTTTTAGGTCTTGAGATAACCTGCTGATGTGGGTCACAATTCTACCTGACACTGCTCTTGACCCTGTAGAAAAACCTCAGCCATTCTGAAGAGACAATGGGATATTGGGAAGGTCAAAGGAGGAGGGAGGGGTGTGAGTCGTGCTGGGTGGGGTAGTGGTAAGTAATTTACTTTCAGCTGGTTTTATTTTTCTTTCCTTGGGAGTCATAGGAGGGGGTTTATTGGCTTCTCTTTCAGCTCCCACCCCAAGTGAGGTTATTATCCTGGCCCATTTACTGGCAGCACGGAAGAGCTGAACTCAGGAGATGTTTGTGGGGAGACTGTTGTCTTTCTGCTTCTTTAACTTGCCCTGGAGAAATTTATGGTTAAAAAAAAAATAAGGTTGCTGCCCATGAAAGGTGGGGGGAAATGAGAACTGGGCCTACGTGCAGTGCAGATGGAAGGAAAGAAAACTTGGGATCCCTTGGTCTGGAGGGTCTCAGGGGCAAGGGAGCACGAGATCAAAGAATGAGGATGACAGGGAAGGGAAGTTGACAATGAGGCTGGTGGGGGTTGGGGGAACTGGGTGGATTTATTATGGAGACATGGCTAAAAATAGGTCAGCATGAGGAGCCCAGTCCCATCTACTCAAAGGACAAGGCAGGCACCAGCATCATGTCACAGGTCAACTCCTAGAACAATCTCTGAAACGCCTTTATCAGATCCTAGCCTGTTCTCATTTCATCCCTCTCTGTGTCATACTCCTCCTAAACTCTTATTTTCCCTGTGACCTCCCATCCTACCGCTTCTCAGTTCTTTACCAGGCTATCACCTTTATTTGGGCAATACTTTCTTAATCCCAATCTTTCTCTATTTTTCTCTATTCCCTTCTCTAACTCCTAGTGAGCCAGTTTAACTCAATACCATCCCTAATTCTCAGGTCACTTGCTCCCTTGTCCTATTGCTACTCATATATTGCCAAACCCCAATATTAGTTGACTGCTGCCATCTACCTCCTACTAATCTGCTACTGATTGAAGTTGGACAAAATCACCCAGTGGTGATGATGAGTCCACTGCAAATTTATGTCATCTTATTTCAAATGGACCCTCATTTCTATATTCCCCTAATTGATTCTAGACCACACTCTCCACAATGGCTATTCCAACACCCTTCCTTCCTTCCTTCCTTCCTTCCTTCCTTCCTTCCTTCCTTCCTTCCTTCCTTCCTTCCTCTTTCTTTCTACCATTGGTTTAAAGATTTTTTTCACTTAATAGTATTTAAGTTTCCAATTACATCTAAAGATAGTTTTCAACATTCATTTTTGTAAGATTTTGAGTTCCAAATTTTTCTCTGCCCTCCCTTCTCCTCCTCCTCCCCAGGACAGCAAGCAATCTGATACAAGTTATACATGTACAATCATGTTAAACATATTTCCACGTTGGTAATATTGTGAAAAAAGAATCAGAACAAAAGAAAAAAAAACACAAGAAAGAAAAATACAAAAAACAAAGTGAAAATAGTATGCTTCGATCTGCATTCAGTCTCCATAGTTCTTTTCTCTGGATGTGGACAACATTTTCCATCACTAGTCTTTTGGAATTGTCTTGGGTCATTGTATTGATGAGAAAAGCTAAGTCTCTCATAGTTGATCATCACACAATGTTGCTGTTACTATGTCCAGTGTTCTCCTGGTTCTGCTCACTTCACTCAGCATCGGTTCATGTAAGTCTTCCCAGGTTTTCCTGAAACCTGCCTGCTCTTCATTTCTTATAGCACAATAGTATTTCATTACATTCATAGACCACAACTTGTTCAGCTATTCCCTACTTGATGGGCATCCCCTTAATTTCCAATTCTTTTCCACCACAAAAAGAACTGCTATAAATATTTTTATACATGTGGGTCATTTTCCCATTTTTAATGATCTCTTTGGGATACAGACCTAGTAGTGTTATTGCTGGATCAAAGGGTCTGCACAGTTTTATAGCCCTTTGGGCATAGTTCCAAATTGCTCTCCAGAATGGTCCAACACTCTCTTTTCTCCTCAAATTTCCAATAGCAACCCTTCCCCAGATGCTTTCAGCTGAGGTTCTTGCCTCATTCTTTACTGAAAAAATCAAGGTCCCTCTTTTCTTCAGCTCACAATCCCTTGACAGCATTCCTCACTATTTCCTACTTTACTCCCATCTCTGATGAAGTGGTGTCCCTTCTCATTGGCAAGACCAGCCCCTCTACCTGTACTATTGATAGAATCTCCTCTTGTCTTCTCTAGCAGAATGCCACCACTATCATTATTTTTCTCTCTGTAATCTTCAGTTTCTCCTTATATACTAGTTCCCTCCCTACTATCCACAAACATGCCTAAGTCTTCTCCATCATTAAAAAACTTTCACTAGATCCCACCATTCCAGCTAGCTATTAGTCTCTTTCTCCCCTCCCTTTCTCAGACCAACTCCTTAAAAAAGCCACTTACTGGCAGAGCCTCCATGTCTTTTCATCTCATTCTCTTCTATACCCCCTTTAATCTTGGTTATTATCTCATCACCTAACTGAAACAACTTTTCCCCCAAATAACCAATAATATCTTCATTGATGCATCTGAGAGTCCTTATCACTCTTGTCCACTCTGCAACGTTTGCCATTATTGACCGTGTTCTTCTCCAGGATCCTCTCTCCTCTCTGGGTTTTCATGATACTGCTATCTCTCAATTTCATTTACTGATTCATCATACATGTCACACCTGCTAACCATGGATATACCCAAAGGTTCTGTCCTAGAACCTTATCTCTCCTTTCCCTATATTCTGTCTCAGTAGCAACAGTCAGCTTCCATGGCTTCCGTGATCATCTCTATGTGGGTTACTCCCAAAACTCTACATCCAGGCCTGAGCTCTGGTCCCAGGTCACCAACTCTAATCAAACATTTCCAATTAGATGTCCCATAGGCATCTCCCACTCAACATTCCCAAGCTGAATTCATTATTTCCCCAGAAAACCCACTCCCCTTCTGTAGGTCTTTATTACTGTCAAGAGGAACATCACTCTTCTAGTTACCCAGATTTTCAAACTCAGTGTTGTCCTGACTCCTCTCTTTCACTCACCCCACATATCCATTCAGATACTAAATCTTGCTGCCTCTATCTCCATGCCATCTCTTGCCTTTGTTTACTTTTCTCCACTTTTGCCAAGCTACCACCTCTTGCCTAGATTATAGCAATAGCCTCCTATTTGGTCTCTCTACTTCAATCCTCTCCACACGCTAATCCAACCTCCACATAGCGGTCAAACTAATTTTCCTAAAGCATAGTTCTGAATATGTCATCCTTCCATTTAACCTTCCAAGCAATATATTTCAATGACCCTCTATTATCTCTAGAATCAATTATAACCCCTTCTGTTTGATATGTGCAGCTCCTCACAGTCTGGTCCTTTACTATCTTACCAGTCTTATGAATTTCTTTCCTCCACATATTGTACTGTATGGTCCAGCCATCAAGCCTTTTCGGCCTAATGGTTTCTCTGAACATGATGATCCATTTCCTGCCACTGTGACTTTGTACTGGCTATATGTCATGACTGACATTCACTTCCTTCTCTCCTTTGCCTCTTGAAATCTCTGATTTCCTTCAAGACTCAAGTGCTACCTTATACTGGAAATCTTTCCTGACCACCCCTCCTAATGACCTCCCTCTCAAAACTTTGCATTCATCTTATATTTCTTTTGTTTATATTTATATATGTACATGTTGTTTTCCTCACTAGAATATCTACTCCTTGCAAGAAGAGACCATTTTGCTTTAGTTCAATGCTTAACCAATACCTGACACATAGTAAGTACTTAAAAAATGCTCATTGGTATGAATCTCTCCATTTCCTCTTGCTTCTCAAACCCTATCCATTTGGTTCCTATCTCCTTATTCAATTCAAACTGCTATCTCTGAGGTTACTACCTATCTCTTCATTGCTAAATCACATAATATCTTCTCAGTCCTCATCCTTATTAACTTCTAGGAAGAACTTGATACTATTGACCAGCCTTCATTTTGGATATTCCCACCTTGTTGGGTTTTCATGGTTCTGTTCTTTCCTAGTTTTCTTAGTACCTATCTGGTCCCTCCTTTTTAGTCTCCTTTGCTGAGTCCTCATTCATGTCCTACCCTCAATGCATATTCCCCAAGATTCTGTTCTGGGCTCTTCTCTTTTCTCTCTACCCTTTCTCTTAGTGATCTCATTAGCTCCTATGGATTCAAGTATCTTCTCTATACAGATTAATCCCAAATCTATCACCAGTCTTAATCTCTCTGGTGAGCACCAGTTTTGCATCATTAACTATTTGACATATTTACTTAAAAGCCCCATATACAATCTAAAAGCCAAATTGTCTAAAGCAGGATTCAGTATCTCTCCCTTTAACATCATTCCTCTTCCAAAATTCACTATTTCCATTGAGAACACCATTTTACTTCTGGTCACCCAGATCAACAGCCTTGGCACCATCCTCAACTCTTCCTTCTCCTTCATTAGCCATATTCAGTCAGTTACCTAGTCTTGTCAATTTTAACTCTGTAATATATCTTGCTTCAGTCTTTTTATCTTCACTTCATCACCTCTCACCTGGATTATTGCCAATGGCTCCCAATTGGACTTCTGGTTTCAAGTGTCTCTCCTCTAATCCATCCTCCACATAATTGCCAAGATAATATTTTCTGCTCAGAGGCCTTGGGGGAATTGCTATTGCCTCTATGTTAAGGGACAATTTTCTTAGTTTGGCACTTAAGCCTTTCTCAACATGGCTGCATTCTCCCTTTCCAAGATCATTTCATGTCACTCTTCTATATCTTAGTCAAAGTGGTCTACTTTCTATGCTCTGACCTTGGCACTCTTCCCATTTTTGAACCTTTGTGCTTCATGTCTAGGCCTCATTTCTTTCCTTCTCTACCTCTTAGAATTCTTGATTTCCTTGAGGGCTAAGCTCATGACCCTTCTTAATACCTTAAACATTAATTCTCTCTGAGGATAGGAACTAGTTTTTTTCTTTGATTGTTTTTGCCTTTATATTACTAGCATCTAAGAGTGGCTTCTTGGATCAAGTTGGATTGGATTGAATCATGATTAGTTTATACATGTTCCCTGGGCCCAGTTTCACAAAGTGGGAATAGTGATAATAAGGAGCTGATTAACATCAGTGCAATTTTTTGAGTTCTATCTTGACTTAAGCATTAGAATTCATGAACCCCAAATATTTATAATCCTAATTTTTGTGATAGCAAAAAATTGGAAACAAAGTAGATGCCTGTTGATTAGAGAACAGCTTTAAAAAATTGTGGTACATGAATGCAATGGAGTACGACAAAATTGTAAGGAATGATGAGTATGATGAATATAGAAAAGCATGGGAAGACTTATATGAATTGATGCAAAGTAAAGTAAGCATAACCAAGAAAATAATTTACATAGTGGCTACAATAATGTAAATGGAAAGAACAACCTCCCCCTGCCCAGCCCCACAAAACCATCCATACATCAAAAGTGAAGGTTTCAAATGGTTCAAAAGAAGAGATATGAGAAAACACTCCCAGTCTACCCTTTCGAAAAGGTAGAGGTTCACAAGTATTGCACATTTCACATATTTCCAAACCTTTTCCATGTATTGATCATTTATAAATGATTTTAACTCTATTTTTTTCTTTAAAAATGCTATTTGTTATATTGGATAGCTCTCAGGGAGGGAGAGAGGAAAGGACACTGGGAGAAACTATGGTAATAGGCCATGCAAAAAACAAAAGATCAATTAAGAGCTTGTTTAAAAAAAGAAATAATGAACCAAAAGTGTGTGTGTGGGGGGAGGGGGTTGAGGGAATCATAGGATTTATCATTGGAGGGACTTTAGTTGCCACCTAGTCCAGAATCCTTACTATTACATACTCAATAATTAGTCATTCAACCTTTGCTTGAAGACCTCCAATGAAGGGTAACCCATTGCTTGCCAAGGGGTACCTTCTCCTTTAGTGTGGTTTTAATTTTAAGGATGTTTCACCTTGATATTGAGGTCAAATTTGCCTTTTGCTCCTTTTATTCATTGTTTCTAGTTCTGTCACCTGGGAACAAACAGAGCAAGGCTAATTCCTCTTCCATATGACTTTGTCAAATACTGCAGGCAGCTAGTATATCTGTACCTTGTACAGACTTAATGAATTGTGGCCCAAGAGGCTAAGCTTGCTGGGCAGCTGACTAGTTTGTCTACAAAGAAAGGTTGAGGTACTTTAATGGTTGTAACTTAATATGAATCAACAGTGTGATGTGGCAGCCAAAAAGACCCAAGGAGATCTTTGACTGCATTAAGAAAGGCAGAGAATCCAGAAGGAGGGGTAGTCCCATTGTATTCTGCCTTGGTCAAACCAGTTTCTGAAAGGACACCAATAAGTGCTACAGAGTTTCCAAAGGAGGGAAGCCAGGATGATACAGTGCCTTGAGGTTATTATATAGGAAGATTAATTGAAGGAACCAGGGATGTCTGTTCTACAGAAAAGAATACTCAGTGGGGCTATGATAGCTCTTTATAAATACCTAGAGAGCTGTCATGGGGAAGAAGGATTCAATTTATTCTGCATAGCCTCAAAGGAAAAACTATGTAGGACCAATGGATGGAAATTGCAGAGGCAGATTTTAATTCATTATGAAGAAAAACTCAATGATTTAATTTATTCCAAAGTAGAATAAGCTTCCTTTGAAGGTAGTGGGCTCCTCCTCATTTGAGGTCTTCAACCAAAGGTTGGACAGTCCCTTATTGGAATAATGTGAAGGAATTCTTTTTCAGGTATGGGGTGGACCAGATGGCTTCTGAGAATTTCTAACCCAGAAATTCTTTGATTCTGTGATTAAGGTCAGTCACCAGATACCACCATAGTAATTTTTGGTTGCCTTAACCACAGACTCTAGTCAACTGTTTACTCATCTGATCTGGGGTTCCAGGGTCAACCACTATGACTATAAATGACCGATTCAGCCCCCCACTGTTGAATCACTATGCTGCAAAGACAAGCTGAGACTGGCTGTCTGCCTCAGAGAACAGCTGGGGCTGAGCAACATCTTTCCAAGGTAGTGATAGCTAATAGTGTCAAGAAAGGAACTCAGGAGTGATTCCAAAAAGTGTTTCTGAGAAAAATGGTCCAGGATGCTGGTAATTCAGGGAGTGTATTACTGGGGGTAAAGGACAGAACAGGAGGATTTGCAGCAAGAGGGATTTAGATTTGACTTGAAGTATTTCCTGGCTGAGTTGTTAGCAGCTGAATGAGGTGACTGAAAATAGCCATGGAAACTTCAGTCTCTGATATCAATTGAACTGGCATGGTATATGCATACTCCTGCATGGAAATATGGGGAAGGACTATATGGGCAATATAGTATAGTAGAAAGTACATTGGATTTGTAGTTCAGATCCAGGCCATGCTATGTGAATTATTAGCTGTGTGACTTCAAAAAGTCCCTGTATCTATCTTGACTTCAGTTTCCTTAGCAGTCAAACAAAAGAATTGGCTTAGAGGGTCTCAAAGGTCTCTTCTAGCTCTGGATCCTATGATCCTATGCAGAAGTCAGTGTAGCACATTCCATTTAGGTGGACATCCACCTAGGGAATTTTCTCTATTTATTGTTTAATTTTTTAATTTTTAAAATTTTTGGATTTTGTTTTTGCTATTTGGAGAGGGGAGGGCAGGGCTATTGGGGTTAAGTGACTTGCCTAAGGTCACATGGCTAGTAAATGTTAAGTGTCTGAAGCTGAATTTGAACTCAGGTCCTCCTGATTCCAGGGCCAGTGCTCTATTCACTGCACCACCTAGCCACCCCTATATATTTATTTTTAAGGCAAATATCTGTTGAATGCTTAGTTATAAATGATCTAACTTTTATTCATGAAACACAAGAAACTAAAATTTAACTAAACTCAATTTTAAACAAATTAACAATTAAACTTTTAAAAATGAAACACAAAATATTAATTGTTTTTGGAGATATTGGATGTGCTTGGGTATACCTGTCATATTCTATGATTTCCTAGCCTTATAGGATTTTGGAACATAAGGGTCAGGTGAAGGGGAGCTCACTAGTCATTATGTCCTGAATTTTCTAGGGGATGAATGGACATGATTAGCATGGGTTATGGTCTTCTAACCCAGGAAATAAATCTGTATTTCTTTTTTTTAATTAAATTAAAAATTTTAATGAAAAGAAATGCATATTCTTTCCTCTACCCCATGGTGGGGTACCCTATCAAGATCCTCAAATTCCTTGTTACAAATATGCATAGTCAATCAAAACCAAATTCCCTCATTGGCCATGTTAAAAAATATATATATACTTCATTCTGTGCCTAGAATCCATCATTTCTCTGTCAGGAGATCGATATGATGCTTCATCATCAGCCCTCTGGAAGCATGGGTCATTGTATTGATTAGAGTTCTTATAGCTTTCAAAGTTAGCTGTTTTAACAGTGTTGTTATTATAAGAATTATTCTTCTGGTTCTGATCATTTCGTTCTCCGTCAATGTATATGAATCTTTACAAATTGTTCATACCATAAGCTGCTCTCATCCCTCTCTGAGCATATTTAAAGTTGGAGCACATAATCTAGCTCCTAATTTTTTTTAAGCATTTTGTATCATTCCCTCATTTTTCCACGTGCTTTAGTTTGGTTTTCCCAAATAGACTATCATCTCCTTGTGGACAAAGAATATATCTTCTTTTTCTGGGCAACATACTAGATATATAATGAGTATCAGAGCCCTGAATGATGCCCATTGCTGATACTTCTGGGGCAACCCTTGGCTCAGATTTCCTTGCCCAAGCCTCGGGCTAACTAGTTAGTCCTAACACCTACACCCCAGCCCTTGCCATTGACTGGCCCCTCTACATAGCCATTATCATCACTAGTTAGCCTGCTCAGGCTTGTCCTCTGCCCTTTTGGCCAGGTTCTAGTGCTCAGCCTAATGACTGAATGAAGCCCATCCCAGGTAGGCATTGCTCAATAAATCCTTCCTGACTGACTCATTGATCTTGGGTTTGCAACAAGTATCCACCTGAACTTCATTGGTTAGCCTTGTGGGACTCTCAGTGGACATTTAAGAGTTAGGTGGGGGGGCGGCTAGGTGGCACAGTGAATAGAGGGTTGGCCCTGGAGTCAGAAGGACCTGAGTTCGGATCCTGCCTCAGACACACACACAAACAAAAACCTAGCCATGTGACCTTGGGCAAGTTACTTAACCCCAATTGCCCCCCCCCAAAAAAAAAGCAAAAGCAAAAAAAAGAGTTAGCTGGGGAGGGGCAGAAAGAAATCTCCTGGAATTTCCCAGTTTGATTTTTGTCCAGCGGAAATCCTACAGAGAAAAATTTGCTTTTGTGGACCTAATTGAAAAGAGGAGGGTGAAGTTTTTCCTGCCTCTACCAGACCCATCATTCATTAGACAGTTCTCATAGCAGACACAGAAATTGTCATTTCTTGAGGTTAGAAATACAAATTGTCCTTTGAGTGAAACTAGAAATAAAAGTGATGACTTTTCCCCCCTTTTAGTTTGTTCACAGCATCACATTGGGCATCAGTTGGGGCCACTTCAATCTCTCTCTTCCTCTGTTGAGTCTGTCTTTGTCTCTGACTCTGCCTGACCATCTAATAAACAGTGGGCACAACTGGGGAAAACTGGGCTATTTCTGCTTTTTATGTTTGACTCTGCCTTCCCAAGTCTTTTAGGCATAGAGGTGCTGAGTGTCAGGGGCCAGAGAAATGCCATGGAGCCCCCCCCCCCACCTTGCCCCTTGGAAGGTTGGCCTGGGGAAGGGGCTGTCCCGCTCTTGCAGAATTCCTCTGATGTTTTCAAATTCCAGCCAAGACCTTTTTCCTTTTCCATTCCAAATAAGGAAATGGGTTCCTCAAGGATCTGGGGAGCGAATTTGAAGCAAGTATAAACACGGCAGTGCCAGCAAGCCCCCATTCTTTGGGAATTCTGACTGATCTGAGAAATCTCACAGCCATGGAGCTCATTTTTCCCCCTTGGCTTGTTCGGTTCAGCTAAACAGAGACAGATACTTTTAGATGGGAACATATTTGTATAGAAGCTGGAAGCTGGGACTTAGAAGATTGCAAATTATTTGGCAAAGGCCCCTATGTAAGACCTTGCCCACACTTACTTGTGGTAGTCCTTAAAAGCAATATTTATTAAACATCTGTTGTATATAGAGCATTGTGCTAGACACTGGGGGGAAGATACCAAGCTTAAATAAGACCTAGTCCCTGTCCTTATGGAATTTATAGTTTAGTAGGGGATATAATGGGACTGCTAGGTGGCACAGTGCATAGAGCACTGGGTTTGGAAAAAGGAAGACTCATCTTCCTGAATTCAAATCTCACCTTGGATGCTTACCAGTTGTGTGACCCTGGGCTTCACTTCACCGTTTCTCTCAGTGTCTCATCTGTAAAAGGAGCTAGGGAAGAAAATGGTAAACCGCCTCAGTATTTTTGCCAAGAAAACTCCAAATGGGACATGAAGAGTTGGCCATGACTGAAATGACTGAACACCAACAAGGGGATATGACATATTTGCATCTGACTATACTTATTTCAATCCTTCAAGTACCCATGAATTTATCATTGTTGGGGGGACAATGAAGGCCAAGGCAAGTCACCACTCTTACACTTCAGGGCCCTGATGTCCTTTCCCTTCCTCATGCTTTTTTATACACAGGTTTCTGCTAGGAAGACTTCTCAGATGGGCTATCCGGCCTTGTTCTTCTCCTCAACTCAAATCCTCGAGAATGGCTCTCTTCTTGACTAACCCGGTATATCTTGCCTAAACACCTGTGACTGACTTGGCCTGCTCCCTGCTGAGTGGAGTGTTTGCTACTGAATAAGTAGTCTCACTGCAAGACACCATAGCCAAAAGGGGGAGAGAAAAAAATCCCCTCCATTCCCCACTGATGTGAGGAACTATTCCCTTCAATGGCTGGAATTCTTCTTTAATAGCTATGTCTCTTCTCTGATGCTAGGGTTCCTCAGAGCCTTCTCCTGCCTTGACTAGCTCCTTAAGGAGTATCTCTCTCTCTCTCTCTCTCTCTCTCTCTCTCTCTCTTTCTCTCTCTCTCTCTCTCTCTCTCTC